>VXBR01005268.1:153494-218060 GCA_013400215.1 Cisticola juncidis
CCGCCCGAGAACGCGTCCCCGCTTCCTCTTCCAGCGCCCGCCCGGCCGCGGCCCCTCCATCCCCCGCGGGGCGGGGCCGGCGGCGGGGAGGGGCTACCTGGGCCTCCCGAGCCCCGCACCGCTCCGGCCGGGCCGGGCCGGGGAAGTGCCGGGAGGAACCTGGCTTTTGGGGCAGAGAGAGGAAGGTACGTTCACCGCCTTTGTCCCTCTCGCGCTGGAGGCTTCTCAAGAGCCGGAAGCCCGAGGTAGTGGCTTGGCGGGGGCTGGGCCAGTGCGCCGGGGGTATTGATGCTGCAGTTGTACCTTGGTTCTCTCTGAAGATGCAGTCAAAGGTGGGCTTACAGATGGGCAGGCTCTCACAAACGCCGCCGCTGGACTGTTGAGTTTTTATTTAATTTTATAAAGTCAGTGTAATTGATTAGGGCTCTTATGGCAAAGCTGGCTGTAAGTGAAGCATGTTGTGCCTCCTAATACAAAATGGTAGGCACAAAATATGTTTGAGTGCAGCTGAGGTAGTTTTAAGAGTTCACCATCTTTCAGTGCTTGTCTTCTCACAGGCTATCAGATCTTCACCCCCTGTCATAACTGGCTATTTCTTAACATACTCTTGTCGAAATATTCTTAATGGTTCTAGTAGGTTTCCCTTGAATCTAATAATTTTTATAGAAGCTGATTTAAGGAGCAGTTAGATGAATGGTGAAACCAAAAGAGATGGTAATTCCTGAAAGAAAACATATGGATGAAATAACAGTTGAATGCAACAATCACATAAACAAGTGGTGCTGTTGACTGAATAGTTACATGGTCAGTATACTGATTTTTTGTGTGTGTGTCTGTGTGTTTTTGTTTTGTGGTGTTTGTTTGTTTTAGGGTTTTTGTAGTTTTTTTCTTAGAACTGGCTCTTTGGGGTAAGGGTATGAGAAATGTACTAGACCTACAAATTACAGCCTTACTTTCACAGAACAGGAATAAGTAAAGTATGTGATGTGCAGATGTGTTTGCAATAGATAAATAAAGGAAAATGTTTCAAAAAAGCCTTGGTTTTCACTACTGTAATGTTAAATACATGAAGAATTTTCGAATTCTCAAAATATGCACATGTGCACACCTGTAGACACAGATTTTTCTTTTAACTTCAGAAAATATACCACAAAAGTGTGACCGAATGAAAGGAAAAATGGAAAACGCTAAAGCCAAATATGAATGGCTGCTTTCCCTCACTCAGTGTTTCCTGATGGGCAGGTTGAGGAAAGGTTTAGAAGGCAGGAGGGTTTGTCTCCTCCTTCCTTGTTTCTGCCAAGAGGAGAAAGCTTTGCAAGTTTTACTCTGAGCTTTGGTGGAGAGCTATCGTACTTCCTGTACAGCTCCACCAGGCATGCTGAGGTTGAGGAAAGCTGCATTAACATTGTGACAAATTTCGCTGTGGTTTTTGCAACAATTTCAATAAAGCGAAGAACTACACTGTATGCCCTGAGCTTATTTAATATGCAAGATTATATTAGATAATGCTGAAATTTGCTAAAATTATATACACAGACATATAAAGGAGCATTAGTAAAAACTGCTTTTTTGGTTTAGCTGTAATGAGATTAATTAATAGAAGATGCTAGAGGTGAAAAACAAAGAGAACTGAGATTACTCTACAAGTAAAGGTTAATAATTAGACTGGCAGCAAAGAAAATAATTACATCTATCTGCCACACTGTGGTGAGCTGACCATGGATTGCAGCCACATGATAATCCAGTCACTCAGTTTCCCCTCCTCCTCCATAGTAGGATGGGCAGATAATGACCTAAAAAAGCTCATAGGTCAAGATAAAGACAGATCATTTAAAAATTACTGTAGAGGCCGAAACAGACTTGGAGAAAATTTATTTAACTGCCAGTTAAAATGGATGTGGATGTTAGAAAGCCAAAATACCACCATCTTCTAACCACCGCTTTCTGCCAAGTCTAGTTTCACTACTATCCGGCCCTCGGGGGCTGGGGGATTCCGGCCGGCACACATCAGCTTCTGCTTGCCCTTTGCTCCTCACGGAGGGCTCCTGTCCTCATCCTGCAGGTCCTGCCGGGAGTGCGAGCTGCACCGAGGGCCGCTCTCCTCAGGGGACAGCGGGCCGCTCTCCCTCCCGGGACAATGGGCCGCTCTCCTCCGGGGACAGCGGGCCGCTCTCCCTCCCGGGACAGCGGGCCGCTCTCCCTCCCGGGACAGCGGGCCGCTCTCCTCCCGGGACAATGGGCCGCTCTCCCTCCCGGGACAGCGGGCCGCTCTCCCTCCCGGGACAATGGGCCGCTCTCCCTCCCGGGACAATGGGCCGCTCTCCTCAGGGGACAGCGGGCCGGCCCCAGGGCCCCTCTCCTCGGGCCGCAGTTCCTGCCGGGAAAGAGTGAACTGCTCCCAGCCTTAGCTGAGAAATGATTTCAATGGTGGTCACTTTCAAACGCACCAGCTGATAACAAGTACGTTTTAGCTCCTCCCATTAAGTGGGATAGTTGCCTCAGAAAAAGAAACGTGCTACAAAGCTGCCATGCACAGAGACAAGGGAAGAGACCCTGTGGAAATTATTCCCTGCCCAGAAGAACTGATTGAATTCCCTTTGGAACAAAGGTAAGATGTGTATATTTGCAGGGATGGAAGGAGGCTCTAGGTGTTGGAAGGAGAGAACCTCTGCAATGAACGTGTGAGCTGCAAGAGGCCAAAGCTCTCTCCCTGGCCATGGTGGTGGCAGTAAAAGTACATTATGAACTAAGAGGGGTCAAAACACAGGGACTGCCTAGTAGTATAAAATACAAATAGGATTTGAGATTGTTCATGTGTTTTGAATGTTTAAGATAGATGGTATTGTAGGGCTCGGTTGTTCAGGTTTTTTAAAGTTCTCATTTCAGTTGCTTAAAATTTTCTCAGAACGTTTAAGGTAGGTTGTCAGAGCAGAGCCAACACCTAGCATGGAAGAAATCAACAATTACAAGTGGCTGACAAGGTTTTAACAGAATTGTTTGCTCTTGTTAATACCACATTCAATTTAAACCTCTTTTTGAAGTGTTAGTAGATGATTTTTAAAGTATGAGTACTCACACCTTTCACTGGTTTGTATGTGGCTAGGCAGTGCTGAGGGAAACTGATGACCTCCATCAAGTGGGGTGTTTGCCCTCATTTCTCCATATTTGTCTCGGAGTAAAAGTGAGTTTGCTATCTGCTGTAGGTATTCGTGACTGCAGAAAATATCACTGCATAAAATCCTTAAGGTTGGGAAAGACATCCAAGATCAAGTTCTACCTTTGACCTCATACCAGAATGCTCTGGAAAGTCTAGAAACCTTTTTGTCAAAACTTGATGAAATGTGGTGTCATAATGTTACCTAGGCTGAAGAATCACTTCTGCTTTTAATACACAGACCTTTGTAGGTTATGTTCCTAAGGTACATGTTGACTTATACTGGTGCTTCTTTTCCCTTAGTATTTAAAGGAATACCTTTTCCTCTCATTGAATATTGTCTCTTTCTTTCACCTTCACAAGCAGTGACATCCACTAAACATTACAGCCAACAGTTTTTACTGCTTTGGTATCAAAGTAGCATGCAAACAAGAAAGCCTGGTTGGTATTCATAGCTATGTGGTAAAAGCAGCAGAGAATCAGCTCAGGAAGGGTAGCAGTCCAAGGTCTTGACCAGCAGTGCTTGTGTAAGTGGTATAGGATCTTGTCATGTTGGTATTCTCCATCTCCAAATCAGTTGTACTTTGATTTGGAAGAAAATATTAACTGTTTAAAAGACAGACTTTAACTAGGCATATACCATAAAATAGGTTTAAATATTATTTGTAAATAATAACTAATAATCTTAATGCTTTTTAATAAATCAGTTAATAAACAGAAAAACTTTGAAACAACAAAAGGGAGAAGCTTGAATCCCAGGTGTTGGCTGAGCAGCTCAAACATTGTGACTTTTTTTAACAGTATATGTGAAGACATGGAACAAAGTTTTTGTTTTGAAGGAATAATACTTAGCTATAAATTAGTAAGAAAAAGATGTGTAAGTAAATGTCAGGTAGTAAACTGAGTATGTACCTCTATTTTAAGATGTTAGCATTTTCTAAAAGACAATTTGTGGGTTAACTCTGAAATGAAAATTTCTTCTCTGGTGCTTTGCTTTGCTCAAAGTCAGTTAACAGTAGGACTGAAATTGTGAGGACATTTTAATTTTTTTGCCCTTTATGCTGCATTGACACTATTTGTATCTGTAATTGAAGTCAAGAGGAAGTAAAGTAGGTGGACTTTATAGAAGATAAATCAGTGTGACTGAAACACATCACACCAATTAGGTCTAAATCCTGTTTCTACCAGAAGGCCTCCAGTACCATCTTCTGCATTGGTGCTCTTCTTTTTTTTCAGTTTTTCAGAGAACTGTTTAATAGGCAAGCGTCTCTTAACAGTAACTGGAACTGCAAAGCTGGAATTAAAGAAGGTAATAATAGTGTAAAGGAAAAGCCTGTAGAACTACATTTATGTTTTGCTCTTTTATTTTTCTACATTACTTAAACCAATGTTTAATTGCTCTGTATCTTATTTTTTACAACAAAATATTTTCATGTTCATTTCTTGCCTCTAACTGAAAGCTTCATACAACAGTCACTAAATGTCAACACCTAAATCTTCATAATATTGTCATTCTGTAGTGCAGTTTTGTCTTGTTTCAGACCATGGTTAGAGATCTTGCCCTGTATTCTTATTCTTGCCCCGTTGTCTTGTTTTTCTTGTCAGTGCAAAATGTGTTCAAGAGAGAGTAAACACAGTGCATTGGTAGCAAGGGCATGGCTCTTACATGAAACCAAAAGCTAACCTCGCTGTTCATCCATTAATTAAAGAATAAAAAAGTTTTATTTTTCTCATTCTTGGTTTTTGTTTGCACATGATTATATATGCTTAATGGAATTGTCTGACTCAGATGTATTAAAAAAAAACCCACCCCAAAATGACTTTTTCATTTAGTGGTAGATGTGTATTTGTTTCTTTAAGCTTGTTTATCCAGGTGATAAACTGATCTACCTTACCATTTGGATATATATATTATAGACCTTTAAAATATGGACAATTCTAACAAATTTGTTAGGGTAAAAAATTCAGAAATCCATTAAGTGTCTTCAAGAAAAGGGAAAAATTAAAGTAATAAAAATTCCCACCAATGTAATTTAATGTAAGTAAATTCTTGACCATTTTATTTTTATACAAAGATATATTTTAATCATAGATGTCATTTTATTCCTCAGCTGAATATTATGACTGAGGAAAAATATTATGACTGAGGACAAAACTGTATTGAATGATTGGAACATCACTTCTCAATTTTCTTTATAAAAACCCCCACTCAAACACTAAAAAACCCCACCCCAAAACCCAGCCAGAAAAAAAACCAAAACCAAAAACACACAAACAAACAAAAAACCCCACCCTCAAAAAAATTTTTAAAATAACCCAACAAACCCAAATCAAACAAAAAACCCCACTCCCCAAACTCCAGAAATCTATATCCTCAGCTGGTCTAAAGCACCACAGCATCTTTGAAGTCACACTGACACAGCTGGCTGCTGAGAATCCAGGCCTGGAGATGCAGTGCAGCAGTCTGACACAGGACAGGCATGGCCACAGGAGTCCCAGATGACTCCACCAGAGCAGGTTCAGACAAGTGCATTTCAGCCCACCCAGCATATTTCAAATGCTGTGCTGGTTATGTGGATTAAACTTTTGATGACACTTTTCATAACAAGAACAGCAGAAACAACAGGAATTTTGAAAATAAAGATACAGTATTTAAATAGATTATAAAAATCTTAACACTACTAGGTAGACATGTTAAATAAAAAACTGTCTGTAGGTTTATAATAAATTAAAAATAGCCTTTGGGTTTGAGTCTGAAGTACTTAGAGAGAAGTGATAGTTCAGCATCTGGATCTGTAGAGCTACTGGAGTGCATTTCGAAGTATTGCAGTGATATGAAACTAAACCTTTAACATAAATTACACAATGATTTGTGTAAAATTGTAAATTGATAATAAGTAACTATGTTGGATCATAGTCAGCCAAGTGTTGTTTGATCAGGTAAATTGAAGGTGTTGCTCTTTCATTTTCTGTGAAAGCAATTTCGCATATGCAGGGCATAATATCATGTTGGCACCTGTTAATGGACAAGTAATAATTCAGGCCACAGAACCCTTTAGAAACATGAAGAAAATGAAGCTGTAGTTCAATAAAAATGATAAAGTGCTTTAAATGATCATTTTTTGTTTACTGCATTGTTTCTCATGTCACGATAGACATCAAAACCAACCCGATGAAATATGATAGTGCTCTGGAATAAGTAAAACTGAGTCTGTTACTTACTGTAGTCAGTATTTCTGTGTATTTTCTGGTCTTGATGTTAGATTTAGTTTACTGTGGGATCAGAAGAGAAGCTTATAGTACAGGCTGAACTTGCACAGACATAAAGATCACCATAAATAATCTCTTATCTTGAAATTTTCATTTGCAACAATGTGGATGTAAGAAGGAAGAAAAAGAGCAGGCTGGAAACAGTTCAGATCCAGTGTGTATGGCCAGTGGGCCTGAAATACACTCTTCAGTTTTGCAAGTCAGAAGAGGGTTGCTGAAAATGTATAGAAATCTGAGAATTTATTCCAAGTTCATTGAATGAAGGCTGCTATAATATGGATGCTTCTTCCATGGCTTCAATCCACCTAAAAAGTAGAATGAAAAAGAATGGAACAAATAGCTTTTTTTGCATTTTAGGAAAAAAAAATATTTTAAGAACATAAAGCCTGAAGAAGACTCTATTTTCCATCCCAGCTCTAATGAGGAACAATACTTCTGTGATTAAAGCAGGAAGCTGAGTAGTGGGAGTCTTGCTTTATAGTACAATCTTGACCAATAATCTATTGTAAAATCTCAAAGACAGTGCAAATGCCTTCTTAGAATAGGAAAGATGGATCTGGTGAAGTGTGATTTAAAGCAACAAAACCTCCTATAAACACTCATTTCTTTTTCTGTGTGTCTCGAAGTGCTGGATTTTTATTACAAATGTTGTGACTATCTTATTATGTGAAAGCAGTAACATAATGGGAAATCCAAACAATTATTTATTGATGAGAAAAGTAAGAAATGGGTAAATTGAACATATAAATTAGAAGTTTCTCTACAGCAATCAATTTTGACAGACTTCTAGCTGTGACTCTTGAGGCTCAGTCTCTTCTTTACCTACAGAATGGAGCAAATGCTCCTTCCTGAAGGAAATGGAAAGCACCAGGTGGATTTTTAATGTCAGTCAGGCTAGTCACATGCAATCTGGCTTAATCAAAATTCTGAAATCTGGTTGTTTCATCTGTTATGGAGGCGTTCTGAAATGAAGGAGGGGAAAATCCCTATGTATCGTCACTGGCTAATGTGGAAGTCTATCCCCATACCTGTGTGCTGAATAGTTATCCTCTGCTCGGAAGCTATAAAAGAGCGTCTGCTTGTGGTAGAGATGAAAAACTGTATCCATGCTTCCTTCCTCCTTTTCTGGGGTGATGGTGAAACCCAACAAAGGCAAACTTTCTGTAGCAACTTTGTCCTGAAAGTGAAGAAATGAAGCAAAATTTAGAGAGAAGGCTTGTAAGAGATTGAGGGCTCTATCTGAAACGCAAATGATACAACCCCTCTGTGACAAATCTGCAAAGGTAGTAGTCTGAATGTTCCGCTGGATGTATGGCTTTTAACCCAAACAGGAGCATACCTGTGTACTGCACATGTTTTATCTAGGCTGAGTCTTGAACACTAGCTCTCAAGGTCCAGTTCTCATGATCATCCACATAGCCACAAAGGTCAAATCAGCTGTTACTTTGATAGCTGTCTTTGACATTATGGTCCAGGAGGCAAACTTGAGATTACCAAGAGTATAGCAGTAGTTCTGTAAGCCTGAGACTCACTTCCAGTTATGTTCCTTTCAATCACTTTTATTTGCTGGCTGCAAGCAGTAATCCTTTTGGTACCTTGTCATTTCTTTTCACAACACTAGTGACTTTTTAGAAATCTGCACTTTCTGGAGCAGCACACATGCTTTCCAAATGGCTGTTTGGAAATTTCCTAGTTAGTAGTGCAATTAATCAATAACTTATTCCCAAGAAACTTCCTGAATTTTGCTTGGCAGACATAGCTTTGTACAAGTTAAAGAAAACCATAAGCCTTAATGAAATTGCAGTTTAGCTGTTTACTGATAGCTGCAGTATTGGTCACTGTATTTGGGTAGATTATATATGTATATGCTTTTGCCTCTGTTTTTAGAAGGTAAATTGCAGACTAGGAATGTAAACTATTGTTATTTTTCCCTATTGCTGAACCATAAATAATCACTTTTAAGGTTAAAATAGATAAGATAGTTGTGTTGGATACAGAATTTGATGCTGATGGTCTGAACTGCTGGCCAAACCATGAATCCTTTTGTGACTCAATCTCCTCATCTATTTAAAGGAGATAACATTATTTCATATATCCATCACAGGGGTGATGATGGTGCAAGTTTAAATATCTGATATTTGCTAAGTATTCTAAAGGCTTAAAGTACCAAGCATTGCATTGACAGGTTTTTGCATTCTATATCCTCTATTTGAGCAAAATAAATTCTTATGATTTTGCTTATAAAATCTACCCGTTACAACCAAGCTTTATATTGCACTTCAAGTTAATCTGTATTACAGCTATTATAAAATAAGAAAAGGCATAAAATACATAAAAATCATCCAGTTGATACCCAGCCTCCTTGATTGTGAGGAAGATCTTATGGGCCGACACAGAAGTATTGTTCTTCTGCAGATTGCCTCTTGTCTTTCCCTGTTGGTGCTCGTCGGACAAGCATGTCCTTTTTATACTTGCCAAACTACTAGAATCTCATCCCCACCAGAAATGGATGATAGTACTCTCTAACTACAAAAATATGTGGCAATTACTAAGTGCGCATGAGAAAACCAAAGGATCTTGGAGTCTTTAGGTGTAAATATGTATGTTAAGGTTCCCAGTGGTTGACAGTTTGTTATAGTATGAATAGTAAGAAATCAAATAATGAAGGGCAGCATGTGAGGGCTGCCAAGCTAGGACTGTGGCTGAGCCAGTCTGTTAGGACTAGGTCTCAGAAGCAGATAGTTGTATGAACTACTGTTTATACCTTTCCCATTTACTGGTCTTCTGACTTAGGAAGTAAAGGAGTCTCAGATAGAAAACTGTCTCAAGTCAGACTGCACAGTACCTCATTTGCTATGTAGGTGTAGAGGACTTTGCCCTTGATAACAAACCAGCGTTTCTTCCAGTGTCTTTTGCCTCCCTTACATCTGCTGAGGTAACCACTGATGGTAGCTCCCTCTCCTGAGGCTGCCACCTGGAGCAGGGTAGGAGAAATTAGGATCTGTTACAGTAAAGGCTCTCCCCCTCCCGATTAAGAATATTTGCATCACATCAACCACTAAGTGAAACCATAAAAGCATTGATACAGAAAAAATATAAGCATGGTATTATGGCTCTTTTTAACTGTTTGAATGTTTATAGTTAAACGTAACTCTCACTAACTCTAATGGGAAATATGCAGTTGAGTTTTAATTGAGGTCAGTAAGTTTACAGTTATATTCTGAAAAGCCAAACTTGTCCCTTTTCCCACATCTGGTGTTTTTTTGTGCTTTTTGTATTTTAAAAGTACACGCTTCCAGAACTGAATGACAGTCTTGTGGCTGAACACTTTTGAGATGTGGGTATATTTAGGACCTTGTTGTCCTTTCATATTAATTTTATGTTAATCACTTTGACAATGCCTTGGTTTCATTTTTGAAATAATATGTCTGAGAAGACTTCCTCCTCTCACAGAAACATTTTGAGGTATAAGTGCTTAATGTTCTTAAAAATCCAGGCTTTGAGTAGATGGAAATATATACATGCTCACATAGAATGCAGTGTACACATTAATTAAAGCAGTAAACTGTAGTATTGGATTTGGAAACAAAGGGCAGGGATTCAAAACCAGCTTTTGTATCACTGATACAAGAGATGACAGAGAATTAATATAGTGGTGTTTTGCAGCAGAACAGAAATGTCCCTGGACGTGGAGTAATGCTATTGTGAGATAGTTCATATTAATAAAGATGTGCTGTTTCCCTGTGGGTAGAAAGGTGATGCTTTTTTCCTCATGGGGTTGAAATTCTGCTTGCAAGCCCTTTGAGTACTCAGTTTGTGTGTTTGTATTACACGCATGTATCTTTGGCACAGTTTCATGAACAAGCTTCAAGAAATTCCAGTATCTCCATTGTACAATGAATTCAGCAAGATATTTGCACCCTAGTCTCTTTAATACAATGATAAATGCCTGCAGGAAATGGGAGTACCTTACTGTACTCAAGTTCAATGGGCAGTTTTGCTACCTAGAATCAATCATTAACATGATTAGCACCTTGTTCCTGCAAAGAAAATTAATATAATTGGGAAAGTCATGGCCCTATTGAAATTGGTGAGCATTTTGTTTACATTTGTGAAATCAAGATTTTACCCATTTGATTTGAAATAGGGTTTTTTTGAGCTGGAGGGAAAGTGCCCGGTGAAACATGAATGTTCTTGAATTGACTGCCAAGGACTTTTCATTAAGTAGGTCTATTTCCTAAGTGTTATTTTATTTCTCTTGAAATCAAAGTAAGATTTCAGAAGTAAGGGTCTTGTCAAGAAAGGTAACTGAAGAACAGTATATGATGATCCATTGATCTGCCCTCTTGTTCTACCTAGTACATTGAAAGCATTTTAGTTTTTTCAAGACTTCATAGGCTGATGAGCGAATTAAAGCACCATACTCTAACTGGGTTTCTTGTGGGGCTCAAGATACTTTTGTGGTATCTTTAGAGCTCAGAGTATTTTTGTATTTTAAATGCTACTGTGAAAAACAAAACCTAAAACAAATTGCCTGATGACAATAAACCAAGGCACGTGCTGAGCCCACTGCACACAGCATAAATTAAAACATAGCTGCTGAAATATGAGCATGCAGTTTCCTGTAGTTCCTTGCCTTTCTTGGGCAACTTGGTCCTACCTCCATGAGAGCTGAAGGGATTCTTTTCTGTTTCTTAAAAGATGAATAATGAATATTGTGGAAGACAGAGGAGAAGGCACTGCTTGAACACCTGGATGGAGTTGGAGGGAAGCTCACACTTAGTGGCCGCTCTGCAAGATTAAAAAATTCAGAAAGGAAAGAGGGAAATAGATAAATCAGTATACATCAGACAAGGGGAGACACATGATACACTAATACAAATGACTAAGGAAAATGCAATGGCTCTTTTATACACAGTTTTTATTTTAGCCTTTCTTTCAAATCATCTTTTTATGTCTGATGAGTGGGTTCCATGGCACCCTCAGTTAATGGTACTAACCTAAAGTTTCTTGAAAAGGCCTGTAAGAAAGCTGACAAAGCATAAAACACAGCTTGTTTTGTTCTTATTTAAAATGAGCATTAAGCAAATGGCTTTGACATCTTTCTCCTCTATGTTCTGTAACACCTTTCTAGGATAGATTCACTAATGCAACATTCTTTCTGTATGAACCATTCATTCTCTTTGAATTGTGCATGGGAGACAGTTATTCTGTATCTGAAAGTTTCCATTAGGCCTGCATGTCCGAGTTCATATCTTCATGATTTCACTTCTGGCAACACATTATTTGAAAGCTCTTAGTAAAGCACAACATTAGTTTAGCACAAATGTGAGTTACTGTTTCTGGACAAACAGTGGCTTGGGGATGCTTTTTTGGTTGTTGTGACAGCATCTGTTTGTGTTTTCTTGGCTTGTGTGAATTTCTTTAATTAGGATGGTAAAATGAAGCTTCATCTGTCCATACTCTTTTTCTTGGCAGTGTAGTAAGCTTGCTTTTAGAGACTGTCTACATGAGTAGTTGCACAAGGAAATTATTTCCTGTTCACTCTCTGTTCATGTATTTGTAACCTCTCACTCCCTTTTGTCTTTTATTTGGATGTGTACTTACATCAGAAAAAAGACTTATATAGTAGGATAATGATACAAAACTCTAGAAAGGCGGTAGCTTTTCTGGTTTGAATTCACACTTTCATCTATAATTAGATAAACTCAGCCTGTAGAACAGCTCTTAGCGACTCTGCACCTAGCCTCAGGTTTGGTTTTGTGTTTTTTTGTTTGTTTGTTTGTTGTTTGTGGGTTTGTTGTTTTTGGGTTTTTTTTTTGTAAAAGCTACAACATGGATGAGGACAGTGAAGAACCATACAGATATTGTTTGTTTTTTTAAATTAATTAGAAATGACAGGGAATAGTTATCCTATAATTACATCACAGAATAAAATAGTTCAGATAGAAAGAATCTACAACAATTTAGTCCAGCTGCTTGACCAATTAAGGGTTTCCCAAACATTAAAACATGTTATTAAGGGCATTGTTTAAATGTCTCTCAACCACTGAGAGGCATGGGGTATAGATCACCTCTCTAGAAAGCCTGTTCCAATGACTGGCCACCCTCTGGAAATGAAAGGTTTCTTCATGCCAAGTCAGAACCTTCCCTGCTGAAATGCTGAACCTTTCTCATGTGTCCTGTCTCTGAATCAGACAGAGAAGAGATCAGCACTACTGTTTCCATGTTCCCTCCTCAGGAAGCTGCAGAGAGCAACGAGGTCACCTTTCAGTCTCCTTATCTTCAAAGGATGCAAACTCAGAGTCCTCAGCTGCTCCTTGTAGGACATTGTTTTTATCATTATTCTGGTTTATCCAAAGGTCAGAGGAGCTCTCACAGAACCTGGCTTATAATCATAAAAT
Organism: Cisticola juncidis; assembly: GCA_013400215.1. Classification (NCBI taxonomy): domain Eukaryota; kingdom Metazoa; phylum Chordata; class Aves; order Passeriformes; family Cisticolidae; genus Cisticola; species Cisticola juncidis. The sequence continues at coordinate 166,323 of VXBR01005268.1, forward strand.
CCCAGAATGGTTTGAGTTGGAAGAGACCTTAACCCTCATCCTGTTCCATCCCCTGCCATGGGCAGTGATGCCTTTCACTAGACCAGGTGGCTCCAAGCTCTGTCCAGCCTGGCCTGGAACACTTCCAAGGATAGAGCAGCTGCAGCTTCTCTGAGAAACCTGTGCCAGGGCTTCATCACAGTCTGAGTAAAGAATTTCTTCTGTCTATCTAATCTAAGCTTCCTCTGTTCTAGTTTGAAAAAAACAGTTTGCTAAATTTGATTTTATGGCTTGCTAAAAAGTTTTACCTGCCATACAGCCTGGCTCTCCCAGAACCTCAATACACATGCCTCAAACTTGAAATGAGGAGTACTACTTAACAAAACGCAATACAAAAGGAAGGTACTAAATCCTCCCCATTATACAAGCAGGAAATCAATTTGTCAGTTTTGACAAGAATTAAGGAATCTTACCTCTTTTCTTAAGTTCCACATAGCAGCTATCACAGACTTTGGCTGCCTGATCTTTGAGATACCTCATGGGGTACTTGTTCCTTGAACAATTTCGACATACAATCTGTTTCAGCAAGAGGAGAGGCACTTAAATATAATATACATTTATAAGTATGCACATACAAAATAAATCCCCTGAGCTGGCTGGGAGAGGAAGTGGACCAGACATGACACTCTCCTAAGTCTGTGACAGTCAGGAAAGGTCTGCTGATTGAAATGTGATTGCCATGGCTTTACACTGTTGTAAACCAAGTAGAATTGGTCTCTCTATTTGGCTGCACACCATTGCTGTCTTCTTCTCCCCAGGAATTCACATCTTTCCTACCACTGAATCACAGAAAGACCACTTTAATACTACTACTGTTTTTGTAGCTTTTTTAGTAACATTGTTTTCTTAAACAAGCTTGCATGTTCCTCCAAACCCTGTGTATGTACAGACTGATTTTCTCTGTGGAATTAGAAAAAAGATTAAGTTAAATGCTTTTTTTATCCTATTAAAAAATACAGGTAGTTTTATTGAAATAAATTTAAAAATCAGATTAAAAGACAGCCATGGCTTAAAACAGGACTGCGGATTTATGTATACAGGCAAACCTCTAGAGTCAGGGATTAATGGACAAAACCAAGAAAGCTTATAGATCCCCTAAGCTTTAGGACAAAAGGCAACAGCTCTTTGGAGCACAGAGGAAACTTTCCCTTTACTCACTGATCAAACTATGCTCTACTACTGCGTTTCTTCACTTTCCTTGGAAGATAGTTCTACAAGCTGTTATTAGGGATAGGACCTGGTATAGCTGTGCTACTGCTCTGGGCCAGAACAGAGCTTGTATTTTTAGTGTATTTCTTCATTGTCTCTAGAGCTAGCTGTGCATCAGCTATAAGGGCTGCACTCAACAACAATTATCCTGTCAACCTTTAACTACTAGCCTTTGGGAGGTAATTTGACCTTAAGGCAAGGTTACTGTTACTCCTTCTAACAACATTAGAAACCTAACCAGCCAATTTAGCAAAGAGCTCACTGGTTCTGTGAGAAGTCAAATTCTGGTCCTGAGGTTGCTAATTTTCAGGTTATAGCAGGAGCTGGCAGTGTCCTAGAGGTGTGAATAAAACCCCCCTGAGAAGCTTGCACAGCTCTTACCTTCCCACAGGCATGGCAATGATGTCTCCTCAAAGTAAGGGTAAAATCACAGCCACAGTTCATGCACATCATGACGTGGGACACAGGCACCAGTGGAGGAGGTCTCTCACCCAAGGCTATTCCAAGCCTTTCCCTTAGCTTAAAATCAGAGAAGAATAAATGAAGAAGCATCCACACTTCCTAAGTCCACTTAGTCAGACCTATTGCATTACATGCAATTCTCTCATTTCAGTCTACTGTCACCTGCTAAGATCTCCAAATTTTCTCATTCCTAATGCACTTCTATAAGTGACATACAGCTGCTTCAGCACTGAAAGATTACTACATGCTCCTGTTAAAGCCAGAGTCAAAAGTAAAAAAAAAAAAAAACAAACAAAAAACAAAAAACAAACCCACATAAATCTATTTTTGGTCAGGCCCTGACACTCTTCCACATCAGACAAGTATCTGACTAATTGCATATGAAAATTGCAGGTAGGAGTTAACTCATTAACATGAGTTAAAAGCATCTTTTTGTTAGCAGCTTTTGAAATAATATCCATAGAAAGCTCTATCTACAACCTTCAGTTGAAAAAGCACCTGAGATCTTGTCATTACACCTTGCCTGGCTGTGTGATAAGGGAAGAGAGAATAAAGAAAACAGGAGAACCAAAGACAAATTTACCCCACTCCAAATCTGATCCATGCCTTCTGGTTGATCTCAATATATGTAAGCAGCTTTAGAAAATGTATTTGCTGTTCCTAGTTCTTGAAATGCACAAAATGGCAGGGATGTTCAGGTGGCTTTACTCCAAGCTTGGGGGACCATGATCAGTGAGGAACTGAATGCAATCTAATAAGCTATCCTGAGCTCTGCTACTTCAGGTTCAGCACCAAAGTATTACGGGTACCCCACTGCTGGTTCACAACAGCTCAGTGTTTGGCATGAGTAGGACAAACTTTTATGCTTTTGAAGGATTGTTTCCTCTGTGGAAATTAGACTTTTGCAGACACACGGGATCTAAACACACACAAATCAAATTCTTCCAAGTATCTCCATGGGCACATTCAAGCTTACACCAGAGGCAGAGACGCAAAAGAAATTATTTATTCATTTATTGAAAAAGGACTTGTTTTAGATTACTAAACTGACTAATTTCCATTTTTTCCTGCTAAATATTTGAAAGTAGATTAGATACAGGCAAGAAAAAAAGACTTGATATGGTTTTGAATTAATTTTTTAACTTTTTGAGGTCTTCAAAAATTAATTTATAGAATGGTTGAGTTTGGAAAGGAATGCTGAAGGACACCTGGTTCAACCATTCTGCTCAGGCAGAGCCACATAGTGGCAGTTAGCAAGAACTGTGTCCAGGTGTCTTCTGAATATCTCTAAGGATGGAGAGACCATAACTTCCTCAGGCAGCCCTGGGTTCCAGTGCTCAGTCTCTCTCAGGGTGAAACAGCAGGTTTGCTGCTGTTTGAAGGAATCTCCTGTGTTTCAGTTTGTGGCCACTGCCTCTAGTCCTGTCACTGGACACCACTGAAAAGAGCCTGGCTCCTTCTTCTTTGTACCCTCCAAGCATTTGTACAGTAGATTCTCCCTGAGCCTTCTCTTCTCCTGGCTGAACAGCCCCAGCTTTCTCAGCCTTTTCTCCTGTCTGAGGTGCTCCAGTCCTTCATCAGCTTTCCTGCCCTTTGTTGGACACTTTCCAAGGTTTCTATGTGTCGTACTGGGGAGCCCAGCATTGGACACAGCACTCCACATGTGGCCTCGCCAGCCACATTATCTTATTTAGTAAAACTGGGATTCTACATAATCTAAAATAGCACTCTTACTTTTTATCAGATACAGGTTTTCCCTCTTTAACTGGGAGTAGAACAACTGAAAAAAATGAGATAATAATATGCATAACTGCGTTGGTACAATTTCAAAATCACTGGTGAGGTTTGCACTGGTAGTGACTTTATCGTGCATACGATATTAGTGATTAATAGGTAGCTTAGGTTTTTTTTTTTTTAATCTATGAAGTTTGTCGCTATTTTTAATTAACTCAAAATAAATACTTGTTTGACCTTTAGGACAAAACAATTTTCCTCCAGAAGAACTAAGCAAAGGCCACAGAGTATGGAGTGTGATTAATGTTTCAGAGGTGGCCCATGAGCTGTGATGAGTTTATTGTTCAAGCTTGGCATACTTGTTTAAATGAAAATAGAATGTCTGGCTTTTAGGAACTCTGCATGGTAAAACCCTCTTCCTTTCCTCTCTCTCTTGCTCTCCCTTCCCTTTTCAAGTATTGAAAGATTTGGCCTCCTTTTACCTCCACGCTGCTGTGGAAAGTTGAAGTCTTGTGAGCTTTGCAGTCATCTGGGATGTGTTTGCTGATGCAGCTGTACCAGTCATCTCTTTCTGAGCAAGAGCTGGGGAATGAAATACAGCAGAGCAGTCAATGCCATGCACAGCAGGGACTGAAACAAGCTGATCAGAAGAGGGAAGTTTCACTTCATGAATGTTTGCTTTTCCCCACTACTGCACTGAACTAATAATTTTCTGACTGTGAACAAAAGTGACTGTTGGACGTACTCAGAGCAATGATTAGCCTAGCTCTATGCTTAGGACTGTGACTGAGAAGGAACTAAATGCCCAGAAAATTTTTCAAAGTAGTCTCTGGCTTTGCTATAAGCCGCTCAATCCTAGATCACACAGGACAATATGAAGTGTCTCTTTTTGTCCTATCTGCCCTATCTGTTACGCACTCTAGTGCATAGAGTGTTGGCATATACAGGTTGCTCAAAGAAGGTGTATTTATGCTCATCTCTACAGTGGGCTGCTTAGATGAATTGCATGTTGGGAAATGCAGAAGTGTATTGCCCACGGTAGAAATGTGAATGATTCCATTTTCCTTTAGCTTCTTCACATACAACCTCCAGTCTCCTGGAACAGAAGAAGCCAGGACAGCCATTGGTGAAGGAAGCTGGGTGTCCTCTGGAGTGGAGGCCAGCAATTCTCTAGACTGGCCCCTAGATGCCCCCTACACACAAGGCAAACCAGCGAGCACTTTACATTTCCCTGCTAGTCCAGCTATCCCCAAAAGGCAGCAGGGTGCCAGTTATTCCACAGATGCATTTGGTCTGTTACAGCCATGAGGTATCCTGACTGTTTTAGCTGGTTTTTCTGCTGACTTCAAACTGTATACTTCCTGTTCATCTGAAATGCTGCACAGCTCTTGCGGTTTCTAGCCTCAGTCACAGCAGGGAATACAACTCAGTGTGGTCTCCCCTCTTCAAATCACACCAGCCACTCACATTAATGCTACCTACTAGACTTTTTTGTAAAAACTAGTAGTGGCATCGTTGCCAGCTGCTGTTCAGCTGTGATTTCCTCACACTGTCCTCATGAAGTCTTGTCAACAAGATATCTGAGAACAATTTCTGTTTTGCAGTCTTCAAAAAAAACCCAAAAAACCCACCACTAAAAGAGAGGAAATGCCAGATTTTCTTGATGATCTTTGACTTGGCATCCCTTTGCATTATAAGCATAAGTCCTTGTCTGAAAAACATCAACCTGTGCAAAATTCAGCATGCCTGGAGCAGAAACTCTGAGCTACCCTATGCACTACAAATTGGCTACGTCTGGAAGCCAAGGATCTATGTTACAGGAGATCACCTCTGTCAAGAGTCACACTATTAGTCTTCTGGAATCCCAGAATGCTTTGGGTTGGAAGAGACCTTAAAGATCATCTCATTCAAACTCGCTGACATGGGCAGGGACACCTTTCACTAGACCAGGTTGCTCAGAGCTCTGTTTAGCCTAGTCACTCCTTATTACTACCAAAGTTACCATCTGTCAAATTATACTAAGAAATCTGAAGATATCTGTATCTTCCAGACAAATCATGTCCATTGTCCAGAAAACACTAAAAGAAGTCCTGACTTTCCTGATTTAAACACTTATCTTGCTAATTCTTTCATGGAATTTCTCTTTACTTGAAAATTGAAATATGATTTTTAAAATCCCAATAAACCATAAAGGAAATCACGGCCTGTATAGTGGTGGAAATTAAAGCCACTTTAGGAAAGACAGGTAAGAAGGACAACATGCTATCAAAAGTCTGGTATCTAACTGGCCCCTTTAGCCTCTTCTACACTCAATTAAAAATATCTAGGAAATAATTGCAGATTTTTAGTGACTAAATGTGGGAATAACACCCATATGCTGATGAATAAGATAAATTATGTCAATTTGCATAGGCCTGTTCTTATTTAGCTATTTGACTGGTTGCATGAAGGCTCAGAGGAACTTTTGCTGAACCTCTGACACTCAGAGAAGCTCAGCCCTTGATCCACCATTGCCACATTTGGTCCTTGTGGAATTTTTTGAATGCATCTTCTGTGCTGAGCTATCAGTTCTCCATGTTGGCTCATATATTCATCACTAAGCAAATAGGAAGAGGGAGTCAAGTTGTCACTGCATTTCACTAGACAGCAGGGGCCATCCACAGAACACAGAAATTAGACCAGGATGGAATTTTTTCACAGCGCTACCACTATCGCTCTAAATTGGCCTTTCAGGAGGTAATATTGACTGTGTTCTCCTATTATTTTCTCTGGTATTTTATATAAGCATCACAGGGTTGTCCCTGTGTCCAAGACTAATATTTTTGAAATGCAAATAAAGATATAAGAGCATATGAGCCTTCTCCATAAAGGTGCTGTGCTCAAATCTGTTAGCAGCTCCCTGCTAAACCAACAATGTGGCTCTTCAGGTGAATGAGCCATTTTCAGCAGGAAATTGAAAGACTTTACAGTGCCATCTGCTCATATAGCTATGCTGACTTCTGAGCTTTGGTCATCCTAAGTCTACTGTCTTTAGTCCCTGACACCCATGCTGTATTTCCTCAGTTCACTCACCTTGTCTCATACAAATATAAAGACTTTGAGGTTTGCATTTTGGTTGTTAATAATTGGCCTTTAGTGCAGCTTGCAGCCCCTCAATGTGAGCAGTAAAATACAGTCTTTAGGGATACTGGAAGCCTTCTGCGCTTTTCTGTCTTTGGTGCTTCTTTTGGTGAATGTAAGAGGCCAAGGATGTCGTGCAATGGAGTTAGGAGAGCGTGCTGGCTGCTGGTTCACTGGTATCTCATTAGTTCTGCCAGCCAGTACAAAAAGGAGGAGGAATAACTGTTCTTGAGTGACTTATGGCAGATTGGTGGCAGAATGGAGCAGCATAAGGAGAGGGAAGGGGCTCTATCCCAGCCGCTGTTTGTCTGTTATCAGAAGAATAACCTTAGTCTCAGGTCCTGGTTCTATCTACTACCAAATAAACACAGTTCACAATTGCCTTACATACTTTGTTATGTGCATATGGCATTGACTTGATATGAGTACAAGCGAGATACAACAGACTCCTCTTGTCACAAAGAATGTAAGAGATAATGGAAAGTACTCAGGCTTCTTCCTTTTCTCTTTAAGATGTTATCAACAGCCAACTTCTAGTCTTTAGGGAGTACATTAATTAAATTAGATACAGTTTATGAGCCTTGCATTTATAATGAATGTTGATTGTGTAATCAAGTACTCAGCCATTGTCAGTCACCAACAGCAGACTGGAAAAGGCTAGTTAAAAAAGAAAGAGATACCATTTCTGTCTTGGGTATTGGTTGGACTAATCTAGAGAGCTCTGGAATGTAATACACTCTGCCATGGATATTTGGGAACAGTACCTTGCTGACAGGGTCAGACAATGTTCACCATACTCAATCTTCAGGATGTTTTGGGCTTTCTCTATCATTGGGCGACTGACCTAGGAAAAAATGCCATGAACATGAACGTGGACATGAGTTAAACTGTTTATAACCAGTACACCACACAAGTCTCAATGCATATGACATCTAATATCCCAAACATCGGTTTCATATTTCAATGCAAAAAGATGGGCACTAGGGTTTTTTGTATTGCTGCTGTAATAAGGAATGATCTCTATTTAAATATCAGGGTGTGCTGAAGGAAAAAAAAATCTCTTCATCCAGCCTATAAGTGTGAAGTGTATATGAGGGTTCAGTTTTAATGACAAGCTTACAAGATGTTTAGTCTGCCAAGTAACAGAGCATTTTGGTCTATGCTTGTAATGAATAGGAATCACTTTTTTTCTGACATGCCGGCATTATACAGTGAAGCACTTCAGTTCAGTGAATGCCTGTCTGCAGCAAGGCTTTTTAACAGCAAAAAAATAAGCCAACTTAAAAGCTACAGCTCAGCTAAAATCTTTTCCCTAGCATGGAGTATATTAGTAGCCTGCTAATAGCAACAGTCAGTGAAGAGAAACATAGCTTCATGGTTTCATACATTTCTATTAACAAGCATCATTATGTTAGTGACTCAGTGTTTCAAATCTACCTCAGTAAGTACTTGTTCCACAACTCCTTTTCACTTAGCAGTAGAATGTTTTGGCAATTTCTAGGAGTTGTTGGGATCCCTGAGTTAGTTTTAAACTCTTGGGTCCCTGGCGTGATCAGCTCCCATCACCTTTTCACAACACCTTAAACTTCCTATGTCATTCCATTGAAATTAATTATTAGTAATTCTCATCTTGTGTGTTTTCTAGGCCATCAGACTCCTGACTTATCACTTCAAATCCTCTTTCATATAAATACAACCTGGAATATTAGCTATAGAACAGTTATGAAGGTCTAATAGACCTCCGTGGTCCAATATCTCCTGTTGCATAGGTTCTGGTGCCAATGAGTACTTAGGGAGAGTGTAAGCACAGCTTAATTGAATTTGCAATTTATAAATTTATTGAAGAAGAAACATGTTTTGTACCACTGCATTGAACTGCTCCCAATACACCTTTTCCCCATAAAATTGGCTAATTGCTTTTTGAACCATTAATGCTTTTGATGAAAACAATTAAAAGGCACATGAAAAGCAGCTATGTGTAAATTTTGAGTAGCAGGAGTTTAAAACTAGGCAGACTAAGCTCTAGTGAATACATTGAAGGGAACAATAATGCATTGCCTGGAGACAAAATGGGATAATAAATATTTTCTGTTTCCTGTTTCATGATCAGAGGGTAACTGATTTTGGCTTGTATTATTTATGCAGTCTGAATAAGGCTGTCATACTAAGTCACAGACTTAGAGATAATCTTCTTATGTTTGGTTTTTATCATTTTTCCTTCTGTGTCCTGTAAGAGACAAGGGAATGCCTTGATAACAGGTCCATCTCCTCTTTCCCTTTGCTGGATATGATATAAACCAGTGAAACAGCAGCTCACTATAAAACTTTAATTCAAGCTTTTTATAGTGATGAAGCATTACCTTCATGCCTGAGACAGCCAAGGTGGTTTTCAGTCGGTATTTGCCATCCTTCTGGGGATATGTGTACAGCAGAACATCATTCATCTATATGAAAAGAAAGACAAAATCAATAATTTGCAATACGGCTTGCAGGCCTGCCTGCCCATTCTCCTGGGAGAGGATACCTGGAACAAGCTGTAACCTGATGAATTGCTGGGGCTATTATCTAACCCTAACCCTTTCCTAATATCCAGCCTAACATCTCTTGACAGCTTCATGCTGTTCCTTTGGATCCTGACACAGAGAGCAGAGACTGATGCTGCTCCTCTACTGCCCCTCCTGACCACGATCGGGTCTGACCTCAATCTTCTCCTCTCCAGGCTGAACAATTCAAGTGGCCTCAGCCACTCAATGTATGGCTTCTCCAGATCTTTCCCCATGTCTGTGTTCCTCCTTCAGATGCTCTCTAATAACTTTAGCTCCTTATACTGTGCTGCCCAAAACTGCTCACAGTGCTCAGGGTGAGGCTGCCCTAGTGCAGAGCAGAGCAGGACAATCATCTCCCTTGCCCAGCCAGTGATGCTGACCCTGGTGACCCCCAGACATGGCTGGCCCTCTTGGCTGCCAAGGCACAACTGACTCATATTCAACTTCTGCTCACCAGGACCCCCAGGTCCCTTCTCATGGTGCTGCTCCCCAGTGCCTCATTGCCCAGTCTACACTACAGGGTTGCCCCTTCCCAACAGTAGTCCTTGTTAAACTTCATATGGTTGGTGATTGCTCGTCTCTCAGATTCTTTGAGGTTTCTCTGCAAGGCCTCTCTGCTCTCGAGGGAGTTGACAGTTCCTCCCTGTTTAGCATGATCGGCAAACTTACTTAGTATCCCTTCAAGTCCTGCATCCCCATTGTTCATGAAGATATTAAAGAGCATAATGGCTCTATAATGGGCCCTGCAGCACCTGGGCACTAACCTCAAGCAAGTGAAGTCTTGAGAGAGATTTTCAGGATCCTGCTATGAGGTCTCTTGAATAACAAACTCAAATGATTTTATATATTTTAAAAGTTATGAATCTCTTTAAAAACCTGCTTATTCTTTTATTGCTGTTGATAAAGGACAACACTATGGTATACACCATTATCATGACAACCCTGATTAATATCCCAAGATTTTACTAAACATTACTTTGCTTTATAATTGCCCATTGGAATTTTTTTCCTCCTTCTTTTTTCTCCCTATTTAGCAATAGGCTGTGATTTGGAGGTCCTGCTAGCCGCAGCTTGAAACAGTGAAATTATGACAAATATTTCAAATCTTGTGAAGCAAGGCACGCATATTCATGAAGAAAGAGAGAATTTTCACCCCCTGCTGTCTCCTTTGCCACATGCACAGTAAAGACCTTAGTGATGGCCATATGAATGGTAGGGACAGAACTAGCATCACTACCAGTGGTTTCATGCATCATTCTGCTTGAACTGTCCTGTGTTCCCTGAACCAGTGAGGACTGGCTGATGATGAAAGCTGATCTCACAGCATCTCAGAAATCTGCAGTAGAAGAGAAGGACTGCTAGAACCCTATGGGAAGTTCCCACAAGTCCCTGGGCTTCAGAGACACGTCTTGCTTGCCGGAATACTTTCAAATAATTGGGATTTCCAGACTGCTCAGAATTTGATATCGGAGCACATACCCTTATTCTCCATTGCTCCATGAACACACATGTTCCCCAAAATGACAGTTGACAACAAAGAGAAAGAAGGATGTGTCTCATCTGTAATTTCCTTTTTATCCATTACTGCTTTCCTTTACCCCCCTCCTCTTTTTTACAATTCTTTCTGTTGTGACAGGTATCCAGTAACATTAGAGTCAATGCAAGTTTTCTAACAGTGTTCAAATTGATTGATCCAAACAAGTTTATACCTGCTGAACTGCTGGCATGCATATGTAATATACTCTCTGTCTAAAAGCTTCTACCGCATGTTTTGTTTTTCTGAATGTTTTAAAGGCTAGTTAATTATAAGCCCTGTCTTTGTCTATTCAAGTCTGAGTCAAACATGCCCTGAGTGTCAGTGGAGCAGTCTGAATGTGTGCTGGATCTGTGTTTTCCAAGCTGTGACTCCAAAAATCTCCTATACTCCAACCCTGCCAGACAGAGCATTAGAGACTCCCATTAGAGTCTCCCATTTGCTTCCTGCAGCCCATTTTCAAAACAAGTGGCCTTTGTAGAGAAATCCTTAGAAGGGTGAGATAAGAGACAGGCTCTGAGTTGCAAAGTCCTGTAGTTGGGAGGGTGCTGGGGGACCTGCCAGATTCAGCAGCCCATACTGTGCCACAGAGACCACAACATCCTTGTAAACAGAGACTGGACTCAGGAAACAGACATACTGCAAAACTCACCAAACATCCTGCCAGGAAACACCAGATTCAACAATACCATCAGCCTGCACAAAACAGCCAGCTCAAGTAACATTATGATACACACAATATCATAAACATTTGAAATCTGTCTTTACACTGTCATGCCTATATGGGCTGTGCATAGATGTACAGTGCTCTTTATGGGCAGATATATATTCAGAGCACACCACTAAAGCATACCTTGTTAGCACAGGCCAAGTAGAAGTCCAGCACACACCCAAGATTTACAGCATATTCTAACTACAACTTCAGTTTGATGGGCTTATCTCCTGGGATGTGTAGGGATTAAATTCAGGGTAATCCTTCAGTGTGTACTCTTGGTCTGAAATTCTCTCCAGGTCCTGGTCCTGACTTAGCTTCAGTCAGAGTAAGTTCACTGTTAAGAACTTCAGAAAATGCTATTCATGTAAAAATCTCTTTGGGACAGTGAAGGTAAATACACTTATTCCATCACAGCTAAGCCAAACTACTTCTATACATGCTGGCTTCTGGTCATCTTCTTGAGTCACAGCTGACATGGGAAGCATTAAAAAGAAATTCTGAAAGGTTTGGGGTTTTAATAATACAACCTGAGTGCAAAACCTAAGTTTTGCAAGTGACTTCAAAGATTGTAATATGGTCCTTAGAAGATAAAGGCTTAAAATAAATGTCAGTTTTAAGAGACAATGTTTAGGAAATTATTCTAGTCTTGGTGTTTTGGCATGGGTTTTTCTTCCATAGTGTCCCCAGACATCAGAATCAAGACAGCACCGACAGAGGGAAGGATATTTTCATCTGTTAGTGAAAAGTATTGGCCGTGATGGTTGCTAGGGCCTTAAGACCTATGCTTAAGACCATTAAGATGCAATAACCATGCTGTATGCCAAGAAAGAAATATGCTGGTATAGCTATGCAGTAGTTATCTTGCTGTATCCACAGGCTAAATTGTCCTTTAAGCAATACAGGAGAGCTAGTGGCACGCGCAGCAGTGGTACCACTGAGAATCCATAGCAGTAGTAGTGACAAGCAGATAAAGCAAGACCATTAAGGTGTTAATGCAGGAATTACCATATTCCACAGCAATTTTCCTGCAATTTCACCATACATGGAATTTCTTTGCAACCTGAGGAGCATTCATATGGAGGAGACTGGATTAAAAAAAAAAATCGCTGTACTCAAGGGTAAATATTTGCCGATAAGTTTCAAGTAGTTTTAATGATCCAATCACCCTCCCCCTGCCCCTGCTGGAGATACAATACAGAAAGCCTGAAGTGATTGCAACTTCAGTGTGCTAGACCAGGAAAGAAGCCAGGTTTATGCATCTCTTGGTTTTTGAAAGTGACCATTATGACTAGCTCCACCCCATCCTTTGCATGACAGCACATTTGGTCACAATTTGCCTTGCTGACTGAAAGGAAGAAAAAAAAATACTTCTCCTGAATACTGAAAGCATCTATTAACAAGACATTGGCTACTGTAATGTCTCCAGCTGTCAAGAAACACTTCTCTCTTGGCAGTTGACATGTGACTTTGAGCATCTGAACTTTCCCCGGGAAATAATCCTAAACCAGAGAGTGCCAGAAAGTATTTTATGTGTTTGCTTTGTTCCAGTAATACTTTTGGCCTCTTGTGACTTGTGATTTTCATGCTGATATAACCACTTTGGATGATTTGAAATTTATATAAGTTTATCCGATGTTTAAATTACTTTCCTCTCAATGTTTATTATCAACCTGATTTCTAATCTTCCTTTAAAATTCTCTATATCCGTTGCAATAGTTAATTTGTAGCACTTCAGTGTTTGTCATAGTAATGGGTTATGATGGCAGCAACAAATACCCTGGAAGACTAAAGGGTAGCGAGGTATTGGAATTTTGTCCCAGCTTCAGCCACAATTCCAAAATAATTTTGTATACTACCAAAGGCGAGTGAGATCAGTAGAGAGATCAGCAGAGATGTAATTATCATCTGTTATTAAGTGGTCATCAGTAGACTTCAGAGTTACTGCTGCTGAGAACATTGTTTCTTAAGACCAGCTCCTGGAGTTTCTGGTACAGCCTTTTACCTGTGACGGTCATAGAAAGTCATGATTTGACATTTATTGCACTTGTTACAGTCCATTGATGCTGACTCCGTAAAACAGAACTGCAGCTATCTCATATTTGAAACTTTGCATGAAATCCATCGTTTTCAGTACATGAAAGTCTGAATTCTCACAGAAACCACAGAAACCATTAGAAAAGTGCAGCACCAGCACTTTGTCCCATCCCATCTGATCTTTGATTATGACTGCAATATATAATTGAGGAGGGAAAGAAGATTGTGCATACACTCATGCACAAATAGGAGTTATAAGTAAGAGGTAGAAATAAGAAGGAATAATGCAAAATATATGGCTTCTCTAATAAGCCATCTTTCCTCCTTACAATGATCCCATGGTGAAAAGAAAAGCTGTCAGCACTTAAAGACAACAGAAAAACAGATTCCAGGCATATAATTCATTTATTTTTAAATAAATTCTGCAAGCAATATTTTAATTGTTAATAGTTGTTTAATTGTTAATAATTGCTGTTAATAGCAGCAGTAATGCCAAGTCTTTGTGGCTTTTTTTTCTGGGAGGGAGCTCTAAAGAATTTTTCAAACATTAACAGGTAAGCAGGTAACAAAGTCCTAAGACATGGGTAGGTGTCATATTCCCCTTCATATTGATCAATGCATAAACATATGTGAGGTTACACAATAAGCTACCTGAAAAGTTGAGAACAGAGCTCAGGAGCCTGGAGTTTCAGATACTCCTAACTGCGCAATGGATTGTGTAATGCAAAGCAGAAAGCATAAGTGTTCATAGTATATCTCCAAAACAGCGGGATTTCATTTGTTTTGATTTGCAAATGATTGCAGTTGGGTTGTGGACCCTTGTAAAGAGTATTCTAGCCAGGTGATGAAAGGTCCATTTTTCCTAATTATCTTAGAAGAATGTTGCAAACCATCACTGAAAACTGTTCTAATCCACACTAAGCTGGAAGTGTGTGTTTAGAGGTACCACACTGAGGCAACACACAAAATTAACAGGTAATTTACGTATATGTGGACAGCAGGAGCTAAAATCCAGTCCTTCAAAGATACAAATCCCTCCCAAGTGTGGCCAAAGGCAGTTTTCAGCTACTTTAGCAGTAGGGTATTCTCTCTTGCTTCTGATTAAATCTTCTAAGGTCTTAGGACTTTCAAGTGTGCAGCTCATTTCCTGAAGGTATTCAGGAGTTCTCATCTTCCTGATCGCCAGGAAAACTTGCACTTCTTTGAATTATGTCCTGGTGAAGGCTGTATGTAACTGTGGCACAAGTGCAGGCTTGCATGGCCTGTACCCCTGTATGTCCAATGGGATATGTGAAAGGACTACAGCCCTATTAGTAAAAGGAACTAACTCACCACCTCACTGTTGATGATTATATGACTTGCAGCCTAAAATCTGCCGGGCTTCAGGGCTGCCCAAATGCATGGAAATATATGAGAGAGACAGTAAAAATATAAAAAAACCTTACCAAGAACAAATGTCGAGCATGCCTGTTTTTGCCAGAGACTTTCATCAGCGTTCCTTCTTTAACAAAGATCTGAAGGAGAAAACAGCAGATTGTAATCCTGAGATTTTGTTCTGAATTTTATGGTGAAAAGAGAGTATTTCTTCTGGGGAAGGAGCTACTCCAATGCCATTCATCAGCTCAAGAAGAGACAGAGAACCTCAGCAGTTGTTTCTAGCCTTTACTCTTTATGATCTGGCTTAGTCTTTGCCCAGGTTAGCTCTGCTGCCCTTCATGGGCCGCATTTGTGTCAGTACAAAGTGGGTTGGAAACCCATTTGTCCTCAGCCCACTCTTTCTGCACTGTGGGCTGTCCTCAGAGATGACTGTCACAGATTGAAAGCTAACATATAATGGGCTTTAGAAAAGGATTCTTGTCTTTAAAAGTCCTCTCAAATAGACCAAAGAGAAAAGCTGAAACCTTGGGCTTTAGTATGCTACACCAACTTAACTGTAACTGCATTTGTAATTTGTATAATTTTGCAAGCACAATACTTTTTTCAGTCCATCTTACTATGTGTGTAGGTAGGACTGTGTATGTAAGCAGCTAAACCAGCACACTAGAACTTCATTGCAGTAGTTTTTGAAAAAGTCTACCATAACTGAACTACATCAGTGGATTAACAGTCATCTGCTCTTTTCTGATGGAGAACATATTCTAGTGTACTTTTCCACTCTAGAACAGTTTATAATCAAAGAGACAAATCCTTCAAATTCTGTATGCTGGGCTTTGCAGAATTTGTTAAAGCGTTACCTGGTAAGGGCAAGTGAAAATACTGATGTTAGAGAGAAAAACAAAGGCTGACTGCAATATTTGGCTATTAGTATTCTTATGCTATGAGTATGCATGCCTTGAAAATTGCTTCATGAATTTTGTTGAAGATATTGGTGAACTGAAGGGAAATTCAGAGTTGCAGAGCTCAAGAAAGAAATCGTTTGAAGAGTAGAAATAAGTTGGAGCTGAAGAAACTCAACGGGTTTGAAAGTCAGAAGAAGAAATTTGCATTTGATGTGGATAGCAAGACAGAGCACTCTCTTACATTTTTGTTGATGAGTTGCTTAAAACCAGTATCTTGTATTAAAAACACCATGAGGGAATGGTGAAAATATAGATTTGAAAACAAATTATTGCCCTAATTTAAGGTTCTTAGCCAGCTATATAAAGCACAGAGCCTTTTCATGATGCAAGCAATTCCTGCTCAAGTTACAGCCTTTTGACAAAAGTATATAAGGAGGAAAGCAGTAGCTCCATCAAAATACACTAGGTTTGGGGTGTCTGAGGACAGCTGAAGTGAAAAGCCTGCTCTATGTAAAAGCAGAGACAATGCACGTCTTTCCCAGCATGACCTTCGTTTTGTGCACTGCCAGAGAGATGCTTTTTACATAAACCAGTGCCCCAACTCATATCACAATTGCTCAGTAAACAACATCTGTAGACATCTGAAACTTGGCCACCTACATCTAAGCAGATGTGTTGCTGGCCAGAAATGATGCCCTTACCAGTACAGGTCTGCCTGCAATACTCACCCTTCCTGGTTGGAGGAGGCCACTCTGCCCTCTCACACTGTGCTCAATGTGTACTAGCTTCTGCAAGTTTTCCTGTGAGAGAAAAACAACATTTGGAAGGCTGCATGGAGACTGTTTTTATACAAGCAGGCAAAATTTCCCTCACCCTTCCTCACAATTTTATTTCTTTAGAACTGATATTACAGAATTAGGTTTCAGAGAGAACTGAGACCAAGGATTTACACCCAGTAAGTCTTCCTGCCCTATGGATTGTTCAAAACCTCATCACCTACATTCACATCTGCTGTGACCTTCTACAGTTCTTTTACTTGTGCTTACCCAGTTCACCTTCCAAAGGAACTGCTAACTTCATATGGTATTTATACATTGGCTTCATCGCTGACTTTCTGGCTCTGTGAGCTAATAAAATAGGGACAGAGACAAAGTACAGTATTTGCTCCAAAGACCTGTGCATAAGTGCCATGACACAGATAATCCAATATTTGATACCTTTAGACTATTGCTAGGATTATCTGAAGATTTACATTCTGTGATAATGGATTCATGCCTTTGCAACAGGGGACTTAGAAGGTACATTAGTAAGCAGGCAATGAAGCTGCATTTCTGTTAGGATGCTTTGCAAAAATCAGGAAATTTATGATTCAAGGTTATGATTCCGATACTATTAACCATGTACCTGGTCTCAAAGCACAGTTAGTTAGTGGGCACTGGCATCAGGTGTGAACTTATCTATGAAGATGGCAAATAAGATTAACCTAGATAAGTCTGTGCTCCCATTAAAAAAATTAGAATATAAGACGGAAGAAGGGATGTCTGTAGCTTTTACAATATTGCTAGTCTTTTCAAATATTCTTCCATTTAGCAGGTGAGGCTATTAAAACAGAGGCTTGTGCATAGGATTCAGCTGTGATTTTTATCTGATCAGAACAGTAGAATGGGGTGCCCAGCAGCAGTTAATCACCACTGGAATATGCCTATAAATTAGAAGTCTCCTATTTAAGCTAGCCACTATATCCTGTATCTTCAGTTATACACCCGGACAAACTACAGACTAAGGACCATACTTGATATAGCTTTGTGACCTGACAGCCTTTGAGTACAGTTTTCTGCTACAACAGGCAATGGTCTGTTTTCCTTTGCTCCACTGACTGGCATTAATATACCCCTGAGATTAGTAAGACTTGGTACTCCTGTGAGAACACTCATGCCAGTGCTAGTACTACTCATCTGAGTTTTGCAGAGTGAGAGGAGAAGTTGCAGCAGCCCAGCTTTTCTCATAACTGCTCACAGAGGTGCCTGTTGAAATGCTGATGTTTGCAATATGGACACATGTTCACCAGGAAACCCACAGACAAGTATTGAACTCATTTCCTGAAGGAAGTCAAACAGCCATCACATGCGAAGGATAGCGGTTTATCTGAGAATGTGGACAGCTGAGGGCAGGCATAGTTTCCTGTCAGTTCCCCAAAATTCCCAGTTTATGTAGCTTTCTTCATTGGTCTTAAAACTATCATCATTCTTCTTTCAGAGATCCTTCACAATCCTACAATTAAGGAATAAAGCTCCACCCAGACAGTACTGCAGAAGTGGGTGTCAGAAATATTGCTGTGGCCACTTTAGCAGTGAACTGCAGCTTTCATAATTCTGTCTTGATGTCTGTGCTACAGGAGCACCTCTCCAAGGAATTCACCACTGTTAATGGTAATGGTGATTTATAGCTCTTAGTGTCTCAAATTGCGTCTCTTAACAGATTGTAGACATTCAGAGAGTGATACAAACCCTGCTTATTTTATCTCCTGGAATTATAGATCGACATAGTACTATGTGGTCATGGTGTGCCTTGTACTTCTGTTTGTACAGCTGTAAATTGAAAGCAATATTTTCCTACATGGTAAAAATGCTGTGGAGATAGGTATGGTCATAATTTGCTTGAAAATCCTGGGGTAATAATTCCCAGGAAAAACTGCTGGAGTCTTATTGAAAAAGAGTAGATGTGCTCTGATGATATGATAAAAAGTAAGTGTAAAAACCTATTTGGAATTTGTGATGAAATTATTCCAAAACAGACATTATTAATAGCAATTATTATGCAGTCTATGGCATGTGTAAGACTCAGATGATATGACGACATTCCTCTAATTAAAGCATGGCTTAGTAGAGACAAAATTATTTCATCACAATGCAACACAGCATTGATTTTAGCCACTTACATATATTTCTGATTTCAAAAAAGTATTTATATAAATATCCCATATATGAAAGTGAAATCTAAGGAAGGAGAGGTGCCAAGAAAAGCTGAGCTCTTAGAGCTCCCAGCCTCTAACACAGGTATCCCTAAAGCTCTGAGATTTTTCTAGAAGGTTTTCATGAGATCTCAGGGTTTTGGTGAAATATTTATTTTGGTACAAAGACTGCTTTGATAATGGAAAAATATGATTAAAAATTCTTTGCCCCAAGAGAAGGAAAATCAGAATCAAACCAGTTGAAAACTTAGCTTAGTAAGTCTGTAGTTTCAGAGTCTAGTTTATAGAGGGGTCAGATTAAATTCCTTTTTATTATAAAACTCTAGGCTTATTAGACATCCCCCCTTCAACCTACATCTGTTCTTTCATCTTCATAACCAATTAGTGTGTTCTTCCCTAACAATTCATGTGCATTCATTTTTTCAGCCTTAAAAGCCTACATGAAAACAAGCCCTTACTAAGATTGGTATTTCACTCCTTTCCTTCATCTGCATCATCTTAATGTGGTAATGTTACATGTGATGCTTTGTCTCTTGAATTTCATATTTTGATGCCTGAACAATTATTAACAACCCTCACACTGCCCAGGAAACGAAGTAATAAAGAAGTGAGTTGAACCCCAAGAGGAAAAATACCCCTTTGAGCTATTGGCTATAGTGTCTTACACCTTGCACATCTGCACTAAAGGGCATAAAACAACTCCATATCTGCAGTACTGCAAACCACATCTGTACAAGCCCTTGAGTCTCACCTTGGAGGAGGCTCCTGAATTTAGCAGACATATGTATTCACTTGAACAGATGTGCAGAAAACACACTATTGATCAGGGGAGCATGTGTCATGTAGGACTCACCGCTTGGAGCATGCTGTCATTGGCTTGGTCCGTGATTTCAGAAACTATGAATAAGGCAGCTGAGGCATGAAGGAAGACAAACACCATATATCACACAAAAGAGTAGAAAAATAACTCAAATCCCTCCTGTTTGCAAGAGCATTCTTTGGCTTCTTTGTCACTTTCATAATGCAACTGCCTAGCACACAGTGGCACACAGTGCTGTCTCCCCTTCCTCCCTTCATCATTTTCTTGTATGAAATTGCATCATGCTTGTGCTGACCTAGAGAGCTTATGAGGACTCTTTTATGCACCTAGGATGGCACTAAATCTTTTTTGTAATGTTTTCTAGTTGCGGATGTTTTTGTCAATGTCTTTTTATATAAAGAGATGAATGTAACCTGACTTTAGTCACCAAATAGCATGGCAGTGTAAGCTGTATCTTTTACTGCTGAGGAAGAGGACATGTTATCCCTTTCTCACAGAAATGTGTATGAAGGGGTGACACGAATTAACTCCTGGATTCTCCACTGGCAAATAACCTGGGCTAGGACACGTTTGCTGGCACTGAGAGCAGTGGCATTACATGGTTCAGCTCCTTATTTCACATCCCTTCCCCTGTGGCTTTCTATCAGTTTCTGGTCATAACTTGTCAGCATGCTAGGAATGGTGCAAGCATCTCCTAACCACAAATGAGACAGGCAATTGTGGTCAGAGGGCTCAAATGTCTGCCCTGCTGTTGTTTAAATTACTGGTATAGCTGTAGTTCTACTGTCAGTGACTAGGCTCTTAAATCTTGCATGAGTCTCTGCTCTTGGGCAGAATAAACTGATTTTCAGTCAACCATTGACTTTATTGTAATGAGTTGGTTTGGGTCTATAATCAGTGTAGGAAGGGTCAACTGATTTCATCAATACAATGTTACTACTGCTTACCCCAGCCTGGAAATTACTCCCACAGACACCACAACTAAACCTTGCTTTGATTTCAGTGGGAATAAGAGACTTCTGCTATATCTATCTCACATGTTGGAAAGGATGGTGTTAGCAGTGGATTTGTTCCTGGTTTTGCAGAACTGCTTTTTATGCAATGTCTTTCAACTTTATGTAACCTTAGGGAATCCAGAATACCCATATACAATTCAAACCTCCTGGGTTTCTCCCAAATTCACAGAGCACAGTAGGCACACCATAGATAATGGTACACAATCAGGCAGGGGAACCCAACTGAACTGACTTTACAATGACCAGGCCAAATATTTACAAAGTCAAAGAGGACTAGGATTTCCTCAATGACTGGGGCAAAGCTACAATGTCTGCACTATGCCTGCATAAATGTTTTCTTCTTCTGTAAGTTCCATCACGTCAAAACTATAGGAAGCCCACATATTTCAATTTAAAAAAAAAAAAGGATTCTTGTCCTAAATAATTTATCTAAATTAATAATTAGTTCTTATAGATATTACATCTAAACTATTAATGCAAAATTTTGAAAAGTATCATCTTCCAGTATACTACCAGTATAGAGATCTTGCACCTCTTTAGAAGCAATGTTAGCAGAACAGAAGTTTTCTTCTACCAATTTCATTTTACCTTGTGTGGCTTCATACTCTGTAGAATCAGGACAAAGATTATTCAAGTAATCTGTAGTAAATGTTCAAACAAACACAGAAATACAACAATCAGAATACAGATCAACATGATTTGTAGAGCTGTTAGCTAAAACATTAAATCCTAATCACAAAATCAGACACTGGTTGGGGTTGGAAGGGACATTAAGTATCATCTTGTTCCAATCCATCTGCCATGGGCAGGAACACCTTGCAGCAAACCAAGTTGCCCAAAGCCCCATCCAACCTGGGCTTTGAACACTTCCAGGAATGGGGCATCCACAGTAAAGTCCCACAGCAATTTATTCCCAAGTAATTAAGTGTATATATAACCTCCTTCCAAAGCAAAACTCATCTTTGATGGTATTTTACTTTGAGAATCAATGCAAGAGCTTTGATACAGATTTGAGCTCACACAACTTGGCAGGTGTAAATAAATAAACAGTGTCAAAATGTTCTTAGTCAAAAGAATTGCTGAGCAGCACCACTTTACAAGTAATTGTTTTTCTAATTAATTCTGTTTTCCCAGCTGAACAAATGCTGTTGGCTATATTTACAGTTATAGTAAATTAATCATATGCTTTTTATGGGCACAGGAAGGAGACACTGGGTCTGTACAGGCAGAGTTCAAATAATTACTACTGAACTCAATCATATTCTGAAAACAGATTCTGTAAGATGGACACAATAGTGCTTAGTGTGATTGCTTAGAGATGCAATTATATTTGCATTATATACAAACCTTTAACCAATGTTTTTATGGACTACTTTTCTTGGACCACCTGTTTATTCTGCATCTGGGTCTTTACGCTTTTAAAGACTGTAGTATTTAAGTGCTACAGTTTTAAGACCATAATTTGGAAGTACTTCATTCTCATCATGCTGATTAGTCCAGACTCCTAAGTTCTGCATCCCAAAACTAGATCTCTGTGCTGAGAATGGGGCTGTGCAGGGATGTCTGTTCCCTTGGATGTCTTATCCATACACATTTCTCTTACTAGTTCTGTGCCTTCCCTGGCATCCTGAACTCCACCTGGCTTTTACCTGCATTCTGGAAAGCATCGGCCTGTACTCAGGCAGGCAGGAAGGGGTTGTGTGATGTCATCAGGCAATATTTAGTGTTCCTTTTCACCACAGCAAGCTCTGTCCTCAGCTATGGACCAAGTGGACAAATCCTTTTGGTTGTAGTGCAGTTAAGTGGTAACCAATATTCTCATAAATACCCATCCTTATCTGGCAGAATCAGCCAGTTAACACACAAGTGATAAGAGAGAATCTGAAGGAGCTCACAGTTCCCGACTCATTCTGTCCTAGCAGTCAAAGAGGGGCTTGGTTTCCTGAGGTGAAGAACTAAAGTAGTAGACCTATTTTCTGTAATATCTTAATCCAGCAGATTTTATCTCAATATACACAAAAGCTTTCATTTTCCCAGCTAGTGTCAGTACCTGGGACAAGGAGGAGCTCAAGTTGTTCCAAGCAGAGATGGAATCCAATCACTGAAGCCCTTCCAGCTTTCTCACAAAATACCATGCTGCATGTTTGCAATTTATCTTGTGGACCACAGAAATGGGAAAACAGAAGATAGAAGGGCTATTTCTGACAGGGGTATGCCAATTCCTTTCACATAAATGCAGTATTTGTGTGCATGCACCACAAACACTATGGATCATGAGAGATTGCTAAGCACAGCAAGCCACAAGTCTGGGAAGATTCCCTTAAGGTAGACACACCCAGAGAGGGAAGAAAGTCAGACAGAAACTAAGTCCTAGTATGGGGATCCAGCATTCATTTGTATTGCTTATACTAAAAAAGCAGACCCAGCTATGAATAACAATTTGCATTCTTGGTCAAAGTGTCTGGAGCAAGATGAAACTGCTGCTAATCTGTGCTGT
This sequence comes from Cisticola juncidis, assembly GCA_013400215.1. Taxonomy (NCBI): domain Eukaryota; kingdom Metazoa; phylum Chordata; class Aves; order Passeriformes; family Cisticolidae; genus Cisticola; species Cisticola juncidis. The sequence goes on from VXBR01005268.1 coordinate 189,299, forward strand.
TAATAAAAGTTTTCATATAGTCACTTTGTTCTGCTGCTTTTATAGAAGGCTCTTCTAGTAAGTACTCTGTGCCCTTTATCGGCTGTATGGGCAGGGCAGGGTTTATGTCTTCCTTTTTACTGTCCCATGCATAACTAATCTTGCATCCTTGTCATCCCACCCATATACATACTCCCAAAATATTTCTCCATCTTTATGTCTATGGATCCTTGCTCTTTTGTGTTCTAATGAAATTACATGACAACACTCAGTTTCATTTTTACATTTCCTTCCCTGGCTCATTCTAAACTTCCCAATTCTTTCTAGGGGCCACATCCTGCTTCAGAAAGCCTGCTGTCCTCACAGGCTCAGACTTGCTAGATTTGTAGTAGTTATACATATGGTCCTGAACATAAAGCGAAGGTATAACTGTAAATGTAAAATCTGTAAGTGTACTGTTAATGTAATTTTACATCTCTGCCTCCTATAATTCATCAAAATGGGACTGGTTTTTAGACTAATCATTAGCTTTAGGTGTACTGTGCATAGGTGGGTGTAGTACTGGGTAGAACTGCTTTGTTGATAAGAAGACAGTGCTTGCCACTGTCATACGTGATTCAGTGCAGTCTCCTTGTGAGGTAACCTGTCTTTTACTGTCTATCATAACTACCCTTCACATAATAAAAAATCAAACCTGTTTGTTGGCAGTGAGGCAAAACTCTGCCTCTCCTGATTCACAGAAGGCAAAAGCGAAGAAGGAATGGCTGAAATCATCTGACTATGCTTTTTTGTGACCTTTCAATGTAGCTGTCCTGTAGAAGTGCCTGCCTCTTCTCGGGCTGCCTGACACTTCTGAATACTGAACTAGGCATATTGAAGTTCCCAGGAAATCCCATACTGCTTTAGCCCTATTTTAGCTATTATGGCATCAATATGTAGCACAGCGCAGGCACAGAACATGAGGGGAGTGTTTCTATTTGGGTACTTTTGAGAGTGATTTTACTGACCTGTGAGCATCACACGATACTGAAAGACACGGTGTACCACTTTCAGAAGCTGGTGTTTCACACTGTAAGGGCTGTCACCAGAGCTCTGCTGTCCTCAGTGGAAGGGAAGAAACACAAAAATCGGGGGGGCGGGGGGGGGTGGTGTGAGCTCAGCAGCAAATTGTCATCTTAGTTATAATCCTAGTCATTCCTAGTTATTAACACATCCTCAAAGAACTTAATAAGTTAAGAAGTGACTGAGAAATCACTTCACTATGTTTCAGTAAAATATACTCTCAGATTTGTAGATTCACCAACACACATTCTGTATGCACACGCAGGACTGTGTAGACAACAGAGACAGAAACAAACACATCATGCACAAGTGAACTTCTTACTTCAGTTTTAGCACCAGGGCTGTGCAAGTAGACTATTCCTCCATTTTACAATATGTGTGAACACTGGTGGTGTTCCAGAAAAAAATCATCCTTGCATAATCCTCATGGTAAAGCCATGCATTAGTGCACGTAAAAAACACGTGAGCCTTACCTCAAACTCCTGAACCATGGTAGCCAGTTGGGAGCATTTAAGGCACGTTTTATCTAGCAAAGCCAAATTCCTGTCAAACTGCATAATGTATGCTGTGTGGTGATTCAGCCTTGATTTTCTGGAGAGAAAAACATCAGCAACTTTCTGGTGTTCGTCCCTAAGGCCACAGAAAGAAAAGAAGCAACAAATAAACAAATAAATGAAAGTAAAAAAGTAGAGCCATACTTCTTGCTTACTGTATTAGACCCGCAGTGGCTCTGTACACTGTGCACCTAAAGCCTAGGTTGAACGGCAGGAAAGCAGGAGTGCTTCAGATCAGACTGACAGCACCACAGCCTGCTGTAGCATGGGCACCATGGGGGCTGCTCCTTTGGCTATGCCTCTGCCATAGCAGCACTGTGACACTCCTTCCAGGACATGGCTTCCACTTCTGTAAATAGACCTTTTAGTGCTTTGAGCACTGTTTATGGTGGAGAATATATTATTTGTTGTAATATGAGACCTTCAGCTCTCCTTCACTGCCTGTTTCTCAGCACTACCTCACTGTCATCCGTCTCAGTATTCAGATGCACAGTATTGAAACATTTGCAAAGCATGTACAAGGAGAAGGCAGAACAAAATCTGAGTTCACAAAAGAGGAATCATACTTAATAGAGGAATGTGAGTTCCTGGGGATGTCCAGGGCAACAGTGTCTGGGGGAGTGCAGGCACAGGGAAGGTCTTACTGGAATCTTCATAGGTGTGGTAACGAGCTGGGAACCTGTGTAAGTGCAGTCTATAACACATGTATATCTGTTTTGTTGGCAGTATTTGCAATACAGTCCTCTTTTATTCCCAGTGCCACAGAATAGCTCTGGACAGAACTCTTAAGGCATTTATGGTTGTGTTCCTTTCATCTTAGGGAACTGGCAACATGCTTTTAGAGTAGGGTTGTGGCTTTTTTAGCACCCAAGACATTTTAGATCCTAGCTGGAAACACTATGTCTGTTTGTGTTCAAAGAATATAAATCATGAAACATCAGTGACACTTTTTAAGTCTTTCTGCCAACAGTCCCTTGGTGGGCATAAACCAAAACACAGTTTCCTTTAGCCTCTCCTTTCCTTGTTGTGTGCTTTGATTGGGAAGTGCAGGGCTGCAAGGAAGTCTGTGCCCTACATTTAGGACTGTTACTGAAAAATTCTCCTCATTTAACTGACTTCTTTAACTGCTCGGTGGCTGTGCAGAAATAGGATCATCCATTCTCAGTGACCATTGCCTCCTGGAGTTTAGCAGGTTGGAGGTGTGGGATTTCGTGGTCCATCATTCAATAGAACCTGGCAGCCTGGCTTAAGTCAGAGGTCTCCTCAGGTGAATGAATTTTGGAGCATTGTCTGTCCTAGTCGTGGTCTAATTCTCTCGTAGAAAGGCTTTGCCCTCTAAGGATGTTTGATGGAGTCCCATTAATGGACTGTCAGTGTCTGTTTGGAAGCCTGGGGTAGGAGATCCATGCCTTGGTGCTGGGAGCCAGGGGCTGTCCCTTAACAGAGAGCTACACAGCTGCTATGTAAATATCTGGAAGTAGATAATCTTTAGGGTCAGTTCTGATGTAAGTTGTTCCTGCTTCCCACAGCATGAGTTTGTGACCTTCAGGCCATGATTGTGAAGCCACTTGGTGATGACTGAGAACTGTCGGGATAATGCATATGAAGCTGGCTGTTCTCACACTGACTGATGGGGCCATTTCAGAGTCATGGGCTGTTCACTGCACACATATTTCTGCATTTGATTTCTTAGCCTGACAGCCTCTATATTTACTTCCTATCTGTATCCAAATCTGCCAAAGTAATTCAGGCTCTACTCTTTTCATTTCTGCTGGGATGGTCAAGGGAACACCAATGAGTTCACCCACCTGCTGTGGAGGGTATGTTAAGGCCATCAAACTATGCCATTCTGTACTTGCCATTTAAGGACTCTCTCTTCCAGTTCTTTCAGGATGTCTTGGTGTAACTCATAAATTTCAGGGAGTTCACTTAAACCCTGCTTGAGTTTAACTTCTTGTTCATTTTCGTCACCATCTCCAAGCACTTTCAAGATACCTTCATAGAAATCCTGTGAACAACAGCATTGAAGTGAGGCAAACAGACTTAAAATATCTTTTCTGAAATTATTATTACAATTTCTTGACTCCTAAACTATGCTTTCTAAGATTTCAAAGACATGCTATCAACAACCATAGTGTTCAGTATGGCAGGGAGATAATAGAATATGTTTTCTTTCATCCATTAGTTCATACAGAGTTTCAGGTGAATTCCATAGTGCTATCAACCTAAAATGGAACATTTCACCAGATCAAGCCATGAGATCCTTACGCATACAATGTTTTGCCTTCTCAGGAAATGTTTTCCAAGCAGCAGTGGGTATGCTTTGTGTGGTGGCTATTATTCCTTACTACTTTTCAACTACCAGAGGGTGCTGGCCACCTTTGTCACTGGAGCTGCTCTTACTGGGGAGACGACAGGAGGGAGGGCTACCGCCATCTTTGTCTCCCCACACGCAGCTGTCCGCAGAGGGCGCCATCTTGGGGGAGGGTTTGTCTGCCATTTTCCCTCTGTCTCAGACCTGCTGTGGGCTGCGGAGGAGAGGGGTTACTCTGCTCTTTGGAGTTTATCTTTGTTCCCAGGAGCCCCTGAAAGCTCAGCAACTTTGTAACTTGTGAGTATTACTGTTATTTTTTGCCTGTTGCTGTTTCTTTTTTTGTAGACTTCTTTTTCCACTTGTATCTACTCCTGTTCCTTTCTCCTTATTGGTGAAAGGGATTTGTTAAACCAACTGGGAGGTAACTCATTTTAGATTATCTGCCGCTTAAATTGTCTTAAACCAAAACACTGTGACACAGTGTGGTTAGCCAAAGCACACTGGCTACTACCAATCTGCATTATCAGAAAACAAGAAGCTTAAATGGAAGCAGAGTGAGTCTACTGAAACCAAATCCCCATGCTTCATAGCTCTAGTTCCATCTGTCTCACTCTGAAGGGAGAGCGTTCACCCCTGTTTATCTCTGTCTCCTTCTCTGTACTAGGCTTATTCTGCATTTTACACCATTCTCAGCCCCAACTGTTGGCCAATGCTTTTCCCTCTAGATGACAAATCATAGATTTTAATGGTTCACAGTAAGCCATTCCTCCTCAAATTCACTTAAATCCCTTCAGTGCTTTTACACCTTTTAAATAGCAGCTAAATAAAAGGCTGTCTAGGTTTCAGTGATTAAAATTATTTACTCACCATACGTAACAACTGGAGCATTTCCACGTATCTGGAGAGAGAGACAAACTTTTATTAACTGCCATCAAATGAATACTGAAGTGTGGACTGCATAGCTTCAATTTTAGAGAAACAACAGGTAGGCTATAAAAACAAACTCACACTTTTTCTGAAGACATTAGCTCCTGGACAATGAGGTAAGCTCTGGACTGGCCTTCTTTCTGTCAACAGAAGTCAGAAGTGATTAAGAATTTTCTCATTCTACAAAGTAAAGCAGTGTTAGATAGCACTTTGAACTGACATATTTCTATAGTAAAAATAGTGACCAGACTTTAATTCTTTGGTGTTCAGTGTCTAGCGTCCTGGACTTTCCAAGACAGGCCATTTCCCCAGTTGAAATACTAGTAATATGATACAATATAATAGCCGCTAATACAGATGGCAATTTTGAAAAATGTCTTGTTATTGAAGTAGGAGTGAAATTTTCAATGGATTTTACAGCTCCGAAATTTGTCAAAGAAGCAGAAAGTGCTTAACTTTCAACAGACTAACTTCATGGCTGTTGAAGATATGCCACTTGGAAAAAGGAGTTCTTTATCAAAATGATCATATACCAAACTGCTCTGACTGCTGTCAGTGAGACCTGTGGAGGCAAATAGGGGACAGTTTAGACACTTTGTTGCATACTAAACAAAATGTCCAAACTAAATATCTCCAGAATTAGTTCAGTACTTTACCAGACAACATTGTTTGAAATCTGAGAGGCACCTAGTTACTTGGTAAGCATCTTGGAAGACACAGATAACTGTGAAAGAAGCCAAATGTATGGCTCAGAGGCACAAGTGGCTAATAGTAATTTGCTGGTACTTCATGACTCATCCTTATGGTAAGAGATGGCCAAAGCATAGAAATATGTATTGAAAGGAATGCACTGAGAAAAGTTTGACTTTTTCAGCAGTGATGAAGTGGGGAACTAAAACAGTGGTCTAGTAGTTGCAAAGAAATGCAGCCCTTAGTGACCTAAAGTGAACTCGGGGGAAATGAGTGCAGTGTCAAGTCTCTGTGACATTGCTTGCCAGACTAAATATGCTGGTAAGAAGACTCAGTGTAGCAGAAAGTTAAAGGTCCCTACATGGCTGCTGTGGCCTCCATCTGCTAAGCAAAGGCTTGGAGAAAGGCCCGAAGGGCAGCTTTTGAAGAGGGAACTGGGAGAGGGCTGTACCACACGACTAGGCATGACTGGCTGCAGGGTGTAAAGATTTCTAAAATGCTGGCAGCTTTGCAGTCTTATAATAATTACTTGGACTTTGTTTCAGAAAGTGAATAATTGAGGGACCTACATCCACTCTCTATACCCTATTCTCAGAAATCTGTCTTCAGACACTGTTGTGTATCTCAGAGTTAATTTCCTGGTTAAACAAACAGCAGTTAAATAACACAAGACAGACAATGCATAGACACTCTCAGACTTGCTTTAGGCAGGCCATGTGACACTGAAGTCCCTGAATTTTGGCTAAGACCAAATATTGATGATATTAATCATCAAGATTGGTGGCACTTTGGTGACAGTCACTCCCCTCTGAGCATAGTGCCAGCTCTCAGTTGTGCTGACCCAGCTGTTTGCGTGACCTTGATCAGACCCAGACTGGTCTCCTTAAAAAAAATGTGAGGCTGGAGGAAAAGCTGCCTCCATGGGGCTAGAATGGAGTTGTTTGACCTAAGAGCATCACAAGTAGATTGCAGAACAATTTTCTAAACTAGAAGCAGTAGTATTGTGTAAGTCACTTCTCTGGAGCACACTTTTGGAGTACCCTTTGCATTTCAAAGCAGGGGAACTAGTGAAAACATGGAAGCAGAAGCTCCATCACTGTGTGTGCCACTAACTTGCCACACTAACATGGACAAATTGCATCTCCTCATGCATTTTACTCTGTGTGTGTTGTACATCAGAGATGGCTGAGCATAGGTGTATTGTAGCTTGATGGTACTCAGACAAGAGTGCTACCATCACAATCAGAGCTCACAGCAGATTTATAAGCTTCAGTCTCTGAGTGACTTCATAATACCCCTGTGGTAATTATTATGCACTATGTAGCAGTTCACAGTAGTGTCAATGGTAAGTAAACAGAGGCATTACAAGAAAAATTCACTTTTTCAGGTTAGCTCTGTGAATCGGTGAGAGAGAAGGAAAAGCATCTGTTTTCCAGATCCCATCCTTGAAGAGCTAGATTGCAGCTGTCCTGGAGGATCTGAATAATTATATAAATCAAGACCTATCCCTTGAAAGTCATCTGAATTAGGTGCTTCCTCAAGGCACACAAATCTGTAATTCCCAACTCTAGCACATTTCAGTTTTGTGTGAGTGCCTATTTTAATATGTTAAAGGTTTGCAAAACAGAATGATTACTAGAGTCTAGAAACTAAGCCCACCCAGTGGAAATATGTAAGGAGTAGCAAAGACATTCTTATGTATTGCTGCTGTTGAGTCAGTAGCTGCTCTGCTTGTTTTGAGACTTTTGAGACTTCTTACTGTTCTGTGTTTGCATGTAGTACAGGTCTTCTCCATGTGTCTTTTTTGACTCAGTGTAATTTTAAACTCTCAAGATTGCAACTCAGTGCTTTGGAGTGTGACATTTTTCCTGACATTCAAGTCAGGCCTTTCTTGCTGTTATGTTGCCTTCACTGTCCATCTTCAGACTAAAGTCTTTGCCTTTGCCATGTGCTGTAGAGGTAAATTATTCCTAGTGCAGTGAGGGAGTAAAGGGCTGATGGCTCTGCCATTTCTAAATGAGCACCAGAGAAAAAGCAGAGAGAGCTGAGAACCCAGGCTCTTCTGCAAACTGTTTTCCCTTCTCCAGGTGTCATGCATTAACCATTTTTAGGGGTTTTTTACCTTGTTGATGAGACTGCTCTCATCATCTTCTGAACTCTTTTGTTCCTCATCTGATGTGAGAACTTCCACTGGTGTCACAGAGACTGGACACACCTTGTAGGGCTCAGTATAGGCACTGCAGAAAAACAGAACAGACTAGCTCAATGGTGTTATTCCCAGACTTGCTGTTGCTCAGATATATAGAATCCCTGCAGAACTGCAGGGCTTCGAAAGCAAGATTTATCAAGCAGGAGTTGTTTTGGCTGCTAGGTTCAAAGACAACCATTTAGGCAAGGAGAAGATAGTGAAAGGACCAAGGGGAATTAACTGACCTTGTTGAATCTTCCTCAAAAGATAAGTGTTCTGGCCCAGTTTGGAGTAAAAAGTTCATACTTTGTTGCAACCAGAACTGCTTTGTTCCTCCCTAGTCAGCCCCTCAAAATAGATACAGTAAAATCACACTAACATTTTAAAATGGAAGTTAGATATTGTGATAATGCATTTTCTGGGAAAACATCAAAATGATGAGAAAAGTATACTGGTAATACCAATGCCATCAATTAAATGACAAGATACTCAGGTTCCAAAATCCTCAGGCTGTTTCAAGGGAAATGACTTGTCATTCATGAATTCAGCTCCAGAAACCCAGAGAAAGCTGTGCAGTAAGAGGGCTGGACCCAGTGTGAAACACAGGCTCATGCAATACAATTATCCATTAGCATTATTCAATTCACCAACCATTTTAGCATCAGCTTTTGCCATCCAATTTGGATATAGCTCTTGGTACTGCAACACATAACTCTGGCACTGGCAAAAGATGTATACCAAGCTATGTATATCAGCTGTAACACCCATCTATTTCTGACTTTACTGCATTACCATATTTAAGGATCACGTTTGCTTTTTTTGACCACAATGTCATTCTGGGAGTTTGTATACAGCTTACACCACAGTGGCCCCAAGCCTTTTACATTTCTAGGGCAAGGTTTCAGTGTTCAGCCAACAGGGTGAGTCTTTTGTCTTGAGAAACAAAATCTGACATCTTCATGTTTTCCAGTAGACATGTTGGCCAACCAGATCAGTCTGTAATGTTGGCCTGGATCGTTCTGTTTATATTATTTCTATACTTCTCATTTCCTCTGGAATATTAACTTTCTTTCACAGCTCTGCTTCATCTCTTTATTTTTCTTTAATATTCCACTTGGAGATCCCAGATGTGAACAAACCCAAGGCTTCAAAGCCAATACTAGAGTAACAGATGGCTGGGTAAAGATGGGCTAATGTAAGTGAGAGGACAATGATGAGACTCCCAAGGTCACTGACCAGATTCTTATTTCCTCTCAAAAAGGAAACTCCCTGCATGCCTGCATTTACTTCTAAGCTGCAAACAGGGCTATGTGTCTCCCATGCAAGTGTGGCTTGTCAGCCTTTCTGTTATGCCACCAGCTTCTCCCTCATGTATGGAGTCCAGGAGTTCTCACAGACCACTGAATGCATTTGTCATGGCTGGGCAAAGGGCCAAGAAGTAACACTCTTCCTCACTGTTGTCTACTTTGGCTTATTAGTAGTAACTGCATTTTTTCAGTGTGTGTGGCATCCCCACACTTTTGAAAGCCTGCTTCAACAGCAAAGGGACCTTAGCAGAAAAGCAAGGAAAATACAGGAACAGCTCAGGAAATTTATTAATAATTTAGCCAGTCTCAGTTCTTACTCACACTGCCCTTCTGCAGTTTGTAATTGTTTGTTCTAGAATACATGAAATTGAGGTATTTCTTCCTTTTCTCACTGATAAAAGACTGCATTATGTTAATATAAGAACATATTGTAATTTGGAAAGAATGCCTCAGTATATTAGTCTTGTAATAGTTATGAATGGCATTTTAGAGGTTCATACAGTAGCAGAACTTGCAATATTGCTAAACTATTGCATAGGCTTTGTTTACAGGACACCTGCACCCCAGTGGCACTAACTTGAGCTTAATGAGAAGTCTCAAAATGTTATGGATATCATTTGGACACGGGATAGGCATGGGTATATTTATGCCACCATCTCCATTGTCCTCTTCTCTGACCACTCCAATAGCACTCAGGTCTTTACTTCTGAGACTGTTCTGCATTGTCACAGAAGCTCCTGGGCAGTGCACCTTTCCTGATACCCCGCACACACTTAATCTGATGAACTCACATGTCATCATCCATCTTTTATGTCTATGCTCCTGTGATCTCCTAGTACTCCTAGCTTCTGAAGGCTTGAATTGTGCCCAGGAATGACTAAGTGATACTTTTCTTTAGTTCCAGTTGCTTACTGGAAGCAATAAACTTTAATACAATGGAAAATGCAAATTAAAGTGTGAGTGTGAAGAATAAGGGAAGAAATGGTCTGAGAGTTTGCAGTATCTCAATAGATATGGTAATCCTCAATTAATTCTCTTCCTTGTGGTAATGATTTGGCTGGATGGGAATAGACTGCTGCCGCATTATCTGCTGCTCCTTCAGCAATTGTCTGTCATGATTCCAAGAGTGAGCCATCACAACAAAGGGAGAAATGGGCCTTCTGGGACAGTCTGACATTTAATTGACTGAATAAATGCAGGAGGATATGGTGCAGCAAAAGTCTTTTTAGTTAGCACCAGTTACATTATAATTAGCAGAGCTGCTGATTGGTACAGAGTAGGGAGAAGCTGTATGGATGCACCCTACAAATTATTTGTGTACTTTGGCCTCTGCACATGTATTGCTCCATCCAAAAAAGTGGTCTACAGACTCTGGTTATCCTGCCCCTGTAGTATGCTTATGTTTGACCTCAAGTGACGTCAGTGACTGAGGGGAAGGTGAAGCCATCATGGAGAGGGAAGCTGAACTAATCATTGTATTCATACTTCTAAATAAAGTCCAGACACAAGTCTATACTACCTGTGAACCCTGCAGAACATAGGTTGGGAAGTTTAAGCATAGATGGTGCATGCATGAGAGAGCACTGTTGAGATAGACAACAGTGTGAGAGGTCACAAAACATGCTTCACAAATTGACAAATACTGTATTTTCTCTTCTTGAATGTACAATTCTAAAAGAGATACATACTCTTCTTTTAATTTCATATCTTTCCTTCAAATGACCTTGCAAGTTCTAACCCATTCCTCAGCAATGATCACATCAATTTTTAAAGATTTTTAGAAATTATTCAGTCAGCATTAGTGAGATATAAGGATTTAAATGGGCGATTTAACAATACCCAGCCAAGGTTATTATAATAAAGGCCTCTGAAGACCATGTATTCTTGTTTGCAAAACAATACAAATGCACTTGGCTGTATGTTCATCTCTTGGCCACATTCCCAAGTGATGTCTTGTTTCCTTCTTTAGAGTCATCAACTGCGTGAAAAAAACAGAGAAAGACAACAAAACAAAAAGATCAGAGTTGGTGAAAATCTAAACTTAAGGCCTGTGACTTCCACTGGGGTGATATAAGTCCTCTGCACCAGTAATGATCAGATTGCTTGCAGTTTGCTTTCAATGAATTAAGTCATGCATCCTAAAGAAAGGCTCATAAATGTCACTTGCCTTGTGCTTCATGGTCTGCGCCCCAGCAGCAATCATGAAGGGAGAAGGGAAGTCCTCTTTCCGGCAGGCTATCACTCAGCTATGCTTTATGATACCTATGGAGTATTCATCCTTTCCACCAAGTGGTTCCTAGTACATCTGAAGTGCATCTGGTTAGGCTATTGCAATCTGCTGGCAATGTCCCTTCAAATGCGAGTGCAATAGATCCACCCTAGTGCCTAAAAGGTATCATCATGTGTGCTGGGACAGAGTTATAGGATATTTCTACCCTGCAACCTATTCTGCAGCTGATACTGGAAGTGTGCTAGAAATTTGTTGGTCAGTCAAGAGCAATACAGCATCTCCTTGAAGCCATAAGAATTTGTGCAGGGTTCAGATGTCATGCAGTTTTAGTGGCACAGTGATCACAGAATCATAGAACAGAATTATAGGGCGATTTGGATTGGAAGGAACCTTAAAGATCATCTTGTTCCGTCCCCCTGTCATAGGCAGGGACATCTTCCACTAGACCGGGTTGCCCAGGGCCTCATCCAACCTGGCCTTGAGCACTTCCAAGGATGGGATATTCACAGCTTTCCCGGGCAACCCACCACTCTCTAGGTAAAGAATTTCTTCTTAATGTCTAATCTAAATTACCTCTTCTTTTAGTTTAAAACCATTAACCATTCTCCCTTGTCCTGTCACTTGTCACCTCTGTAGCCAATCCACCACTTCAGCCTCAGTGACACACCCTGGGGTGTACCACTGTCTATAAGCATCATTATTCTCCCCAGCCCTTTGGCTTTAAAACACTAGGTGAAACAAAGCAGCAGTAAAAGCTGGACATGCCTGAAAACAAAACACAGTGTCCTTGGGCCTCGGACAAGCGGCATACCCCCTTCCTGCTCTCCCAGGCATGAGGGAGAGGCAGTGAGCTGTGGTGGCCTCAGCTTGTGCTCCGCTTGGCCCTCCGGCCCTTGTCCTGCATTTCCTGTAAACAGGGAACAGTTCCTCCCCAGAGATGACCTGGCAATGAACTAGGGAGGGCTGACGCTCAGCTGCACCACACCCAGCGCCCTGCTGTGCCAGAAGGTACAATGGGGCAGCTGATAATACATAATATATTACTAAAGGCAGCTCTACCCTTTAGAGACTCCTTTGAAAATATTATTTACATCACATGTCAGCCACCACAGAGCTTTTACTTTCAATAAATCATTAGCTTCACAGGCAACCCAGAGCTTTTATATCCAACAACCCCAGCAGAGGTTTTCCTTAAGATTCTTTTTTATGCTTCTCTTTTCCTTCTTTCCCTTGCTAAATCACAGCCCTGTTGATCTCCATCACCCTATCATTCCCCATCTGGGATAACCTTTTCCTATGTTGAATTCTTGCAATGCAAATGAGATGGTCATAATGAAGACTTGAGTACTTGGCAGTGACAGAAGTACTGTGCTGTGAAATTCTTCTTCCTTCCCAGACCATGCACACCATACACCTATATTATGTTGAAACTACATTTTGCATTTCTTTCAAGGGACAGAAGATAACAAGGAACACATCCACTAATTACCAGGATGGATTTCAAATCACTTGCTGAATAACCCCTAGTTACAGCTCAAATAGCCTCTGACTGTTTTGCCCTATTCTCCTCTATAAAATTACTTATCTTGGTGACAGTCTGACTTTGGATACAATGATGTAAAACTGGGCAGGATTCACCCTAACTTCAGTGGAGTCACTTTATATTTGTACATGAGATCTCTGGGCAGCATAAGACCCTCTGATTTCACTCTGAACCCTCTGTAAGACTTATTCCTCTCTCTAAATCAGTGACAGAATAAGCAAACCACCTAGAACTTCATTAACAAAGAGAAAGAGAAGATATAAGTAGTGACTTTCAGTTGATCACCTGATGGTCATCTCAGAGTATGAGAAGCACACTTCTCTCGGGAGACCACTGTCTGGGAAGTAAAGCTGAAACCGCTGCTCTACTACAAATCCTTTGTTTTGATCTTTGGCATGTTTCTTAAGTTTATGCTTTGGCAGTCAGTTGTGTAAGGTGGCAGTCTCAGAGCAATGTCACATTTAGAGTACAGGTTAGATTGAAGGCTTTGGACACTGTGGATCCCTACCAGGATCTAAACCAGAACTGCTTTGCCCATCTCCCTCAAGGTGCAACTTTACTTCTCCCTCTTTACTGCAAACTAAAAGGGATTTCACTTTGTCCTTAAGACAGAGGCATGGGTACCCCGGGATTATGACCATGCTTAAAGCACAGAGTAATGTTTTCATTCTTATGGCCAAGCTGAGATACAGAAATCTACCTGGAACTATTTAACAGTCATGCTTGCTATTATTGCTGTTTTCTGCTAGCGGTGAGGGTTGTTGAGTTATAGGCTGTCAGCGGCTTTCAGGCAGCCAAGTTGGTGATTTCTGCACAAAGGCACACACTGGAGAAGAACGCCAATAATGAAAGTCTTAAGCAGTACTACTTGCCCAAAGAATTAGAATTCATAAAATCATTGCAGATAGACACTTCAGAAAAAGGTCCACATCAATCATCGTGTGGGAGTTTCATAAATGGAACCAAGCAGAGCCAAGGCATGTTTGCCACACACAGGGCTCCCCTGGAGATGTTCCATGTTGGTGGATGGTTCTGCTATTTTACAAGCATATTAAACAAGTCTAAAATTTTATATAGGTAAGAATTTGGTCCAGATATGTTTCATAGCTGCACAAGGAGCTTACCAACTACTGTGAGCTATTAATTATCTTTACAAGTCCTCTTTCTTAGTGTGTCTAAGTTTGTGTGGTTTTTTCTTAGTGTGTCTAGTTTACACTTCAGCAGTTACTCTGTACTTTTGCACATATATAGTTCTGAAATTCAGAGAAAAGGCAGGATTACACTGTTGATTCTGGAATCTAGCCTGGATGAGATGTGATTAGGTGTCAGTTAGACAAATGTGATCATTATAACTGCAAATTGATGCAGTTCACTATAATCCTTTCAGAATACCCAGTTTAACATACTTGTAAGTGATAATAGTAGTGAAAACTCAAAGGAGGATGCCAGCTTGGAAATTGTGTCAGTGAAACACAAACAGAAAACTGAACTTGAACCAGTCATCGTTTGCTGCAGACAGACTTTTTAGTGATCTGTTTATTAACAGAAATCTGAATTCTTGGCACCTGATTCCAAAAGACATCGGAACTGATGCAAGACAAGTGTTGGTTTTTGTGCTAGAGAACACTGCCTTTTTTTAAAGCTATTTAGAGTTGTAGAAAAGACTTAAAATTAGAGCCTTTTAGATGATAGAAAAAATGATACTTCCAATGCAGGTAATGACAGTTTTCAGGGAGTTCTTTTCTTTTTTTTTTTTTTTCAAAGAAAGTATATTTTTTTCTAAAATTAGGAAAAGTAGCAGTAACACAACACCAATACTTCAGAAAGTCTGAATCTGCTATGATAGACAAAATACTAATTTCTTGCAAATAGTACCTTGCTTAGAAATGAAGTTACAAACACCTTGCACAACAGTAAGTCGTAATACAAGAATTGTCTCAAAGCATTGTTATAGTATTACTGAATTCAATTTCATTCATGCATAAGTAGAATAACAGTTGGTTACGCATACAGTGGAATAAGGGCAGAACATGGAATTTCAAAAGTGGTATTAGGAATGGTAGGACACCCTTGGTTTGTAATTGCCATTTCCAAAATGGAAATGACACTTGCAATGTATGGCTTTAAGAGATCCCCTTCAATGCAGTAACAACATCAGTCTGTCAGATCCAGCACTAGAAGAGTGCCCAAGAGTGCAGAATGTAGAATGGAAAACTCTGATTACTGCAAAGTCTGGAGTGCTAGCTCAATTTGTACAGGATTTGACCAGGAGACCACTGTTTTTCTTTGCTGCAACATCTGAGGTGTAGGAATTTATTTTTGAACCTCAGACAACTGAAAAGAAATTATTTCAGATATTCTAGAAATGAAACAGGACTGTGTCCATTTTTGGGTTTTGAGACCAAACTTTGGACTGCTCACTGGGATGAGAAGTCTTGATATGGTCAGCATATGGGCAAGTGTTGTACTGGTCAAAACCAGCTAACAAACTATGTGTCTTCTTTCTGGCCCCATCCTCTAGAAAATGTCAGAAACATCTGGAAATTTGGTGTTGCTTCTCCTTTCAAAACCCCTCTAGAGGTTATTTTGATTAACTCTAGAATGCCTCTCCCTCATTTGTTCTTTGCTGGGACAGAAGCAACTACTACAGCCTTATGGTTTTGTTTGGGCCACAGTCCACCTGAATTGTCATAGGAAGGGGGAGGTTTCACCTGTATAAAAAACAATTGGGTGCTTTAGCTGTACCTATTGCTTCAGCTGCATTTTTTTATCCAAGGAGTGACAGGCTTCAGGAGTTTCTAGCAGCCATTCTTTGTGCCCATCTGATGCAATACCACAGCTGTATTTCTCAGAGCTGATTAAAATCTTGGTATTTCTGTTAGGAGTCTCCTGCTAGTAGCACAGCAGCACACTTCAACTGTCTGTTCTTTTAAACAAGAAAATTAAATGGTGAATCTTCTCATCAGAGAGTTTCTGTGAAGTCCCCTCCCACCCTGCTGTTCCCCAGTCATACACAGTAGGAAAGATTCCTGGTTTATAATAATCTTTTATAACACTCACATTCTGTTCTCTGAAGTGTGATGGAAGAGTTGTACTTGGCTATTCATCAACAGTGTAGCAATTCCATAAGGTATCACCAGATGCTAAACACAAGTGCTCTACAGGTGAATGCACAAAAAAGTTCTTCTTGAGCTCAAATACCATGTATTTCAGGGGTTTAATCCAACACACTTCTCCTCTCAAACAGTTGCAAAAAGCCTCTGGACATGAGTAAGCTGCAGTTCAAAGAAATTTTTATCCCTGTGTGATTGTGGTAGAGGTATGTTTGATAGGTATTCTTACTGGAAATCTTAAATCCATGGCAAGGCATTTTAGGCCAAACTACTTTAGCAGCAAATAAAACATCCATGTCTATACATCATGTATGCATGTGTAAATAGGTGTACCTGCTTGTACAATTTGCTTTGCTTTACAACTAGACCCTACACTATTTTTTCAAGTTTGTTATGCCACTGGATGTGTATGTATTTACATTTCATCAAAGCTTTTCAGGCATGTCTTTGTCTAAAATATGCTGACAAATACAGCAAATAATAGCTATCTCAGCAGTAATTATGTCTGCCTGGTGTTCTTCCCCTCCACCCTGGTTATCTTGATAAAGGGACTGTACAGGAGCCTAGCTTTCGTTTCACCCCCAATAGTAAAACTGCATGCCCAACAAGCAGCACGGTGAAGAATTATGTTCATGCCTTGACCTTGAGACTTCCTGAACTGGTTTGGATTGGCTCTCCCTTTGAAACTACAGGCTTCCACAGGAAGTTCATAAATGGGCCCAAGTCACAGCAATTGACGTAGTCCTAATATTTTTAACTTGGTTCTTCAAGAACTACCTAAAATGGGTGGTGTTTCATGGACACAAAGGACTGGCTGGCCTTTTCAAAAGCAAATTTCAGTGTGCTGGGTAAAATGCAAACCACTGAAAGCAAGTGAATAATGTAGCTTTTGGTGCTCTGGGAATGTGGCAGTGGTGTGTTGTGAAGCTGCGCTGCACTCCACCATGTCCCTGTGTCAGCATCACTGCAGCTCCCAGTACTGCAGGCAGCCATCCTCTCCAAAGAGCTAAACTGCAGGCCTGTGATCCACATCCCTCAGCTTCGTTTGGATCTACTGCTTAAGCCTTGGTGCAATCTCTTTTCCCATGTCCTACTCACTACCCCACATCATTTATGTCTTAGAAATGGTTTGCAAGACTCATTCAGAGGTGTTAAAGAAAAGTTCTTTTACTCCCTAAGTCCAAAATACCCTAAGAGTGGTTTGTGAAATGCCCATGGTTTGTTCCATCCACAATGACAAGAGAGACGACCAGAAAAAAATAAATGTTGCAAAGAAACACAAGTATTAAATCATTCGGAGAACAATGGATGCAAATGGGCATGAAAACCTTACTTCTAAGATTTTTATCTTTTTCACACAACTCTAACAAAATGCAACTCCATTAAAGACATTCTTTTTCATTCATTTGCTTTGCATGTTGTTTTCTCATTATCTGCTAAACCTGAACTTAATGGAAAACACTCTTCTTATTTACATCTCTGCATTCCACTGATTGACAACATGTTCAAATTTAAAGGTGGTGAGTGCATTGTTCCTATGATCCTATGAAAAAGACATTTTCTTGTTTGCAAATAAGCTAATGGAATGGGATGAAAGATTGTTATTAATGTTAGCAGTGCCTATGATTTCAGAACAATTTAATTAAGTTATAAGTTAGCAGCTCTGTCCAAGGGCCATGACAGCCCTTAAAGCAACTTCTAAAATTCATTGTCTAGTTTGATTAGTTCATGATTTAGGATTTTCTGGTCTATACTTAACTGATGTACTTTGAAACATAAATTATGTATATATTGTTGTTTTGAGAAATTGACAGGAATTAAAAAAAGAAGCAGGACTGCTTCCAGCAAATAGGCTCTCTTCTCATTCCGTCAAGAAGTCAGAAACCTTTCTTACTGAAAAACAAAGCAAGCTCTCCCCATTTCCTCTGCCAGCCACAAAAATGAGATCCACTGGATAAACCAAATATTTTGAATATTCTTTGGTTTCTGCCTGCAAATCATAGGATCTGGATCCAGTATTCATTTACAAAGTAAATTTGATGCATTAATTTGATGTCTTTTTTTTTTTTTTAACTGATAAACGCTTATCTTGTATTTTTCCAATCTTTCTTGTAAGCAATTTCTGAGATGGGTATAAGTCAGCCAACATGGAGAATCTGCCTATGATACCTAGCAGAGAAGGCCTTGCTTGTCTGGCCAAGGCTAGCAGGTCTTACGTAATAATTTATTACAGTACCTTTCTGTTTCTTGGTCTGTGGTTTGCTGCTTGTTCTCAAAGCCAGTGAAGCTGCTCATATCCACATAGCCATCATTCTCATTAGCAGCAGATAATGCCCTGGTTGGATCTTCAAAAAACTCAGTAAAAGTTCCTGCTCTGGTGGATCTCCGAGGAGGAATTTGTATGTTTTCATAGTCAGAGCTCATAGCAGGAATGTTTTCATAGTCAGATGTGTCGGCATTGGGAAAAGAAATAGACCTAGGTTTCGTTAATGGGAGTGGCATGAAAGGAGGTCTAGACCGGTCCTCAAAGGACTCCACCCGTGACACACTCCTGCTGAAGGACTTGGGTGTTCCTTTTCTTTTACCATCCTTATAGAAAAGAACAGCCGAGGGAGACTCAGATGCATGGAGCTTCCCCACATGTGATTTTAGTTGAGGTGAGCTACTTAGGCTCCTCCCTTCCAGCTCCATCAGCCTGGGAGGCCCATGATAGCTGGACTCTGATGAGGACCTTGAAGAAGAAACATTAACATCTACATGGACTTTATTTTCACTTTTCTTCTTGAACTTTAGAGTAAGAAACCTCTTAAAAGAAGATTTCTTTTTCTTGGAATACTTAGCAGGTGAGTCATTCTCTATCAAAAGTGAAGGTGAACTTTTAGTAATTGGCTTTTTGGTAATGTAGGCAAGTTCAAATGGTGGTGGTATATCAACAACTGAAGATGGAGTAGATATGGCACATGATGAGAAATGATTTTGCGGGGAAAAACTACCTGAGGAGCCATTGACACAAGGCAAAGACAAGTTGTCTTCTGTCCTTTTTATTCTAATACCATCCAGTACACAGAAATCACTTTCTCTGTAAACAGAGATAGGTGTCTCTCTCCCTTCAACAGAATAAGATCGAGGATATAAAATAAAGCGTCTTGACTTGGTTGGTAAAGCCCTGTTGGCTTCCACTGGTTTTCCTTCCAATAAAAAGGATTTATTGCTTAAGTCTTCTGTCTCAGACCCATTTTGGGAAGAGGGTAAATCAGTTTCAGGTCCAGTTTCTTCTGGAACAGTTTCTGGAACATAGCCTGGCATTCTCCCAGAGAGAGATCGTGTTCTAGTGACAATGCTTTTACGATCAATGGGCAGCAAGTTGTTTTCACCATCCATGCCTAATTCATCCCTTTTACTGTGATCAGCTCCTAAATCAGTCTGCACATCACGGACAATTTCATTTTCTTCAGGAAGCACATAAGGATCATCTAGGGAATCACTGCTAGTTTCTCTTTCCTCTGATTCATCAGTCACAATGACCACTTTATGGACTGCTAGATTTTCATGCAAAACATGTTCGGTCCCACATTCTACATTAATTTTGCCATGCTTACAGATTTCTAAGTCTTTCTCAAGGGGTACCTCTTGAAGTGAACTTGGGACACTTTTGCTGAGGCTGTTTGCTTCCACCTCTTTGTCTTTGAATTGCAGCTCATCTGACTTAGAGGCTTCCACTGTATTTTCACTATGCTCTTCAACAGTCACATCTTCCAGCTCTGGCTCCATCCCTAGACTACAAGGTACACTATCAGAAATCATACCATCTTCATGCAGAGAGGCCCCTTGTGTTTGAAGATTCTCATCTGAATGTTCCACAGGTATTTCCTCACCACATTCATTCTCACGAGGTGCAATCTGACAACCATCATTCATATTCTCTGCATTCACAGTTTCTTCTTCCCCTTTCCCAGAGTCTTTGCTTGCTTCACAGGCTACCTCTGATGTCTTCTCACCTCTCCTCTCAGTGATCTGGCAGCCATCACTGGCATTTCCTGCGTTTATATTATTGTGCTCACTTGGGTCTACTTCCTCTTCAGCTGCTACTTGATGGATGAACTCTGCTAAACCATTTTTGGCACCGGGTTCATCTCCACACTGTTGTATGCAAGGACCTGTTTCTTCACTGGCCTCCTCAGGCAGCATGTCAGGGCTTGCACAGTCATCATTTTCCAGGTCCCCTTCCAAGTTCAAATCAAGCTCTGTGTGCACACTGTGGTCATCATCATGTGCTAGACACCCATCTGCCGTTTCTAAAATCTCAGGCAGTTCTTCCCCCTCTTGCCCTGCTTTCTTATAAGCTGGAATTGATTCATCTGCAGGCAGTGGCATTGCAGTGATATCTCTATAGGTATCACCCATTAATTTCTCATCTCTATTCAAAATGTTATCACTGTCAGTCTCACAATTACTACTGTTCTTGACCAGTTCCAGGTTGTAAGAAGTTTCTGGCCTGCTTTTGGTTTCAGTACAATCACCTACATCATCATCTTCACCTACATTCCTGGTAGCAAGGTTATCCCGACCTGAGGAATTTAAGGACTTCTCACAAAGTGCTTTGGACTGGTCACAGTCTCTGGATGACTCCTCAGAGTCTGGTTCCCTTGGTTCAGCAGTATCAGAAGAGTTATAATGCTCATTTTCAATGACTTCTCGATTACTGCTATTCTCATCACTAGCAATGTTATCCTCTTCCTTCTCTATCTTTTCTGGAGTTTCTGAGACTTCATTTTCCATACAGGAATCTAGGTTTTGATCATGTTCCAAATCATTACAGTCTTTGCTGAGCAGCTGAGCTTCAGGAACTACAATGTATTCATTATCCGCCTCAGATTCCAGGCAATCAGCATTGCACTGGTTTCCTTCACACAGCTCTCCATCAAGACACACCAGTTTCCCATTTGCACATTTATTTAAATTATTGTTGGTAGAAACAGGGGATTTGCCCTCAGTGTCAGTTGAGAGTTTTGGCTTGGGAGCAATAGGTGGTTTGGGACCCCTAGACACAGAGTTCGAGTTATGAAGAATATCAGCTCTTGGCAGTGAAGGAGAAAATTTGGACACAGGTGCTGGAGAAAGACGACCAATAATCTTTGGTTTCGGTGCTAATGGTGGTTTTGAGATTTCTGGAGAAAAGAGACAAAAGTCATGTTAGTCATCTTGGTTTCTTATTAAAGCCAGCAGAATGTATCCTGCAATACAGTTTATCAGTGACTTGTAATGCAGAAGTAGTCCAGCCAATAAAAGGCTGAGCTCTGAAAAGAGAACTGAAGCAGCAAAGCATATGGACTGTCCTTCCATGTGGCACTGTATCTATTCCAGTGAACATAGTTTAAGGTCAAAACTGAACTGTAGTAGATGCAGCCCTAACACACCTGGGGAAATATGTACAGCTGCAGAGCTAAGGGTGTATCATACCTAAACACAAAACATGAAGAGAGTTACTGGTTTAAACTCAAGTTCTGTTTTCAGTGTACAGCTTCTTGAGCCCTTTAGTCAAAAGATCCTCCATTCTTCCTGTAAATGCCAGGGACCCTTGCAGGTATAAACTTCTCTAAACATCAAAATGTATTTTAAAAAGTTAATTATCTTGCAATTGTATTTCTAGTGGTAGTGCTGACACACATGTAGGGGAAATCAACTAGATTGGCAATAAACTAGATTGAAGCTATGTGAGTTAAATCATATCTGTATCACCATTTTACAGTAGTTTGCCTGCCACAGCCATTTCCAACTGTCTTGGTCCTGAAATCAATATTCTTCAAATCTAAATGAAATGCTGAAAGATTGCATAAAAAGGCAGCAATAGGGATACTCCCTTGTGAGATTTTTATGAGATAAAATATGTAGCATGAAGAAGCCAGCATAATAAAATGTTACAGATGGTAAGAAGCAGGGAGAAGTGGTTTCCTCCTATTGCTGTTTCTTAGCCATCAATAGATAATTACATAGTTAAGCAATCAGAAATCTCTAATTGTGATGGGGAAAGGAGAACTCTCCATTGTAAGGAAAAGCACAGGACAAACTACTTCATCATGACAGAGACAGAAACAATTCTTTGTGCATAATCTTCATGCCCTGCTCACAGGAAATAACAGAACAGCATCTCAGAAGACACACAGGGAAACTGTTCTATGTGAAACCCTACCCAAAATCATGGTATAAGTTTCAGAAAGTGTAGCTACTGTGCTGTTGTATTTAGAGTATTTTGAAATGCAGATTTTATATATGTAGAAATGCAGTATAGAATTGAGCTGTGCACTGTACTGAGAATAAAGGAATACTGAATGGAATCTGCTTGAAAAAGATTCTCTGATTGTCCTGATATTTGGTGGCATGGCACTTGTCTTATTGTTATCCTAGTAATATTTGGAGTAATTTGTACTGAACTAAAACTAGCCTATTTGTTTAATTAGACTCTGAGAGACATAAAAGGCTGTTTCTTCTGTTCTTAATTTTCCTGAAATTTCTTCTGATACTCAGAAAGAAGCTGACAATTTGGCATTCTGATGTAATAAGAAAACAGTCTTTCTAGAGTTATGAGAGACCAAAGAGATTTCATCTAAGTTAAAAACAGAATCAGTGATCTCAGCCCAGAAGGAATGAAAAGTCTGTTCTAAGCAGGCACCTTGTCGCATATACTGCTTAAGAATTATTCTGTATCTGGAGTTTTATCCAATCCAGCTGCATGTGGGAGACTTGACTCATGAAAAAGGAGAGAGAGAGAGAACTGTGTATTCACGAGCCTGCAGTTACTGTGGTGTTTCACAGTATCCACTGCTGCTTTAGGCTGCTGGGCATCTTTCTAATCACAGAATGGGTAACTCATCTTGCCCTCCCCATTAAGTCAGAAACCTTATGTGCTAAACACTCCACCTTTGCTGAAGTAACATTTCACCTTTTGCAGGCAGCCATTGAAGGCTGCAGAGTACTGGAGACTTTTACCAGTGAAAAACAGGGAGGCAATAGAAGTGGGTTTAACATCTTGTAAGCCTGGAGCCCCAGCAAGATCTATCTCTGGCATTTTTAATTCAGTTTATGAAATCACTGAACATCCTAAACTAACTTTCTGGTAGTAAAATGAAGGAATTTTTTATTAGCTAAAACTGAGTCTTTACACCTTTGCCACCATAATAAGACATTTTTAGGACTAACTCCAAGAAAAAAACATCACTTTGGAGGCACTTTCTGCACCACTTTCTGCAGTGCATGGCATTTCCTAAGAATGTATATCCAAGAGTAGGATACACCAGTCTGTTCCTGGAATGTGACAAAACTTGAAGTTTCTACATTCTCATCCTTGTTCTTGTCAGAGAGTGTCTGTACTGAAACAATGAATAATGAGGAAAAGATTGCACTTTAGAGAATGCCAGAACCTTCCAAGTTTTGTCTTATAAACGAATTTGAAATAAAATTATGACATGAACTCATTTCCTTTAAATAAAATAACCATGGAGACATCCACTTAAAAGAAATACAGCTTAAACAATTACCTACTTTTCCTCCAGTGATAATTTTTCCACAGCAAAAAGATCAAATAATCTTGAGTTTTTCCTTCTGCTACATTCAGTAACACTGCTGTTGGAAGAGAACTTATGGTAATGGACCCTGTTCACAGTCTAGTCTGGTAATAGGCATTGTCATGTCCTTCTCTTACCCACTTGTGCCAGCTACTGGTCACTACTGTTGCTTTACACAGTTTATTTTTCCTAACTGCTCTGTCTATTGACCTTGCCTTTCATAAGACTCCTTAAACATTTTCCTTTTTCTTTGGTAGGGGTGTGAGGAAGAGGCAATGGGAGGAGTGCAAGTGTTTGTTTAAAAAATAACCTAAACAAAAGAAAGCACAGCTTCTTGCTTTTTATCACAACAATTTCATTCTGGTTCAATTTCTTCTTCCTTTGCTGTCTGAACCACTTGAAAGGTTCTGGCTGTACCTTCTATATGGACACAATGCAACACTGCACCATAAGTAATCTGTATGTTCACAAATAATTGTGCATGCTTATTTTAGGATGTATTTTACTTTGGAGGGAGACACACACCCACCTTGTGCTTAAAAGGAAACTCTTGGGGAATACAAATTCCTTTAGCCTGCTCCTCCCCTTATTGTTCAGTGCTTCCTTGTACTGACAAGGACTGCTTCCTTTCCTTACCCACTTTCCTTCAGGCAACCCTGCATAGCTCCATTCCTGCCATGATCCATATGAAATTACATTACATTAGTCTCCTCCCATCCAAGTTTCCTAGCAGTAGTCTAGCAGGTCACTTGGAACAGCTGTCCTGGAATAGAAATCAACCCATGCAGCCTTCACTGTTCAAGTGTTTCTTTGAAAGAATATGCATTTTGTAGTGTGGTATTACCAGAAATACTGCAACTTCCCACTTTCAAATGTTTTCAAATTTAGGATTTCAAATTTAGCCTAGAATTTAATTAAGGCTTATAAGGAACCATACCTACAAAACACTACCAACCGAGAACTAACTAAACACTGAGGTTTCACATTTGCCTGGATATATGTAGACATGCTTCAAGGCCACGGTCTTTGCTAGTGGCTCACAAAAGTACATAGCTCCACAGTGCAGATACTGGTTCCAGCCTTAACTGGTGCTGCAATCTGGTTCAGCCTTCTTTTAAGATGCTGAAAGTAGCTTTTACTGAGAAATGAACTTTAGTGGACCTATGTATCCTTCATGCCATTGGCATTAATTCAACTCAGACATATGTTAAAATGGGAAAGGCACTGAGGACAGAGGGCAGAAATGCATTGTTCACAGATTTGCAGAGCTTTTGGGTGGAAGTGACAGGGCAGGTGAAGGGACAACATTGCAACAGTGGGATGGGACTACACCAAACCCAGAATCCCTGTGGAAACCAAGTCTTGCCTGCCACTGCTTCTGCCCAGGAAGAAGGGATTGAAATCCATAGATGGAAGGTGTCTGAGAAACAGTAGGTCTCAGATATTATCAGAGGGAGAATTTCCAGACAAGGACATCAGAAAGTCTTGTACAGCTCTGATCAGGAGCTTTATAATTTCGCATAGCTGTACCAGAATGAAGTTAAAACTGATTTTCTAGAAGGTTTTCGTCTAAAGTCAGCAAAAGGTGAATGGCACACCTTAGTATCATCATATTTTAATCCTGTAATAATTTGTTCATTTTAAAAAACCCTTATTTCCAGCTCGTGCTGCCTTGCTTTTATCTCCAGCTTGTATATCCAGCATTCATTTATATTTCTTCCATTGAAACATTCCCTTTATTGTTGCTTCTTTCATATCATTAATTGTGCAATATTTGATGCAGAAATAGTTCTCTTTGTTTTACAGCACATACGTGCATCACTTATTTCACACTGGAGAAAAATCTGAGATTACAAAAATTATATAAGAAGTGAAAACAGTTGCATGAGAGTAATTTGAAATGGAAAAGGTATTCAGACTAGGATTTTCACATGATGTTGGAGTGCAAGTCTTCCTATAATTGGGATTTCAGTCCAGATTCAGGTACCAGTTTGACTTGAACAGGTATTAGATACTTAGATGGCTTTTGAGAATTAGGACTTCAGGAACATGAAATACGAGGTCCTGGTCAAAATCAGCAGACCCCTAAATGCCTTAAGATATTTACGAAATGGTACTTCCTGTTCTCTGCAAGTCTGAGAAACACCTATCCTCTCTTATCAGTATATGCTCTTGTGATCAAAGGTATTCTGTATATAGCAAGAGGGCAGTACAGTGTGAAGACAGACCTAGAGTCAGTAGTAATTGTCCCAACAATTACAATGGGAATTTTATTATCTTAAAAGTCATACCTGCAATATTAATAGCTGGGCTGTAAAAGCACATCCCACTATGCAGAACTAAAATGCTGCTATCTACAGTTACAGGAATACATCCTCTATGATTCAGATCAGTGCATTATGACTCTGGGATATCAGATCAATACCTTACAAATTTCTGTTACTATATAGCTTTACTGCAGTCATCTGTAAATATAATATAACAGAATAATCAGAATAATATCTCACAGTGAAACACTGTTGGAGAAGGGGACAAAATCAAAAGGCAATAAAATCAGGAAGGGAAAGGTTTCAACACCAAAAACATCTTGATCCTAAAAATTCTCCTATGTTTTCACTGTCTCTAGCAGACTATACATATAAGTCTTGCTGGTGAGCTCAGCTGTGAAAAACCACATGTACATGACAATCTTGGTTCTAAACTACTAGCTTTTTTTCTTTTTAATGTAATTGTAAGTGTTTGTGATATTACCAGTTTGGCTCTGTTTTCACAACAGTAATTTAACACTGAGGCAGACATCCTGTTGTTTCATGTATTGCTTCCCAGGAGCCAAAGAAGGTGGTTGAAATTCTCTGACAGGTCCATACAGCATCTTTTCCTATATCACTTTCAGTAGCAGCTGAAAGAATAAACAGTCTGCTTGTATCTCTGAACAATCTGGAGTCTGATGTCTGTACATTTTTCCTATAGGCAGCATCATTTCAGCACCTGGCAAAAAAAAATACTAGAGGCTGGAAGGTCCTATATATGAGGCTGGTCTGGTCTCTCATCTCTTACCACAGATTTCCTGTGGCCTTGGGTGGATTGCTTAATCTTTCTTTTCATATCAGTTCTGTATCTCTGAGGATAATCCATATCTCCCTTCCTGTTCTCTGTCTGTCATTATTTTAACTTCTGTGGGATTGAGGCTGCCATTATATGCCTGCACATACGACTCTACTCACTGGTGCTATGCATTACTTACTATAATACAAAGATAGCTAATGCTGGTGCCCAAGTTGTACCAGTTAATAAATATCCCTCTCCTTCAGATTCAGTAGGAAGTTCTGCTTTGCACTGATGGGGAAGACATTCCTTGCATTGTGCAAACATACAGAACAAAGGCTAAGAAGGGATATGAGCACTCTATAAATACAACCTGGAGGTAAACACCAGAAGAGGAAAAGAACTATTTTTAAGCAGAAGGACAATGTAATCACAAGAATAAATGGTCTTGAATCTGGTCTGGAAACCAGGAGTAGCAGGAGAGTTACCTGAAAAGTTTTTGTTTAGGACATAATTGGAGGAATTAATAAAAGCAGTAGTAAAAACGGATGCCGCTCTTGATAATGAGGGCAGTCTTATTCAGTCCTGCATTCCTGAAAAATAAGAACTGCTAATAAAGTTTTAAGTCTTTACAAATGGATACATCTGATATTCCTTACCCTGTACTTCCACTGACAACAGGAGTCTGTGGAAGTTTTAAATAATACAGGAAGTCTGTGGTCTGTTTTAAGTAATCGAAAGATGAAGAAAGAGAGGTAGGAGCATCATTGTTAAAGTTATTTTTGGCTAGCTTCATTTTTAAATGAGTTTTCTCCTGGGATAAACAGAATCCAGTCCAGACCAGGATCAGAAAATGGAAATATCACCAGATTTTAGGAAAGTGTCTCACTCCCTACTCCAGGAGGAAAGAGAACCTTTTTGCTTTAAGCTCAGAGGAGTGTTACAACACACTGATACAACTGTGGAGCGCTGGGTTTCACCTAAAAGAGCTTTTCCAATCCTATGTTCCTATGCTTTGGCAAACAATGATTCACAGTTTCCCAACACAGAACAGTTGCAGGGCAAGGTATCTAGCGGTAAAATCTCTGGGCTTCAGGATGTACCCATATATTGCAAGTGAGGTGCCTAGCAATATTCACCTGGAGCAAGGAAATACAAGCGAAAATTTTAGGGCTAACAAAAAGCTGTTGCTCTTCATCTTTAATTCTAGAAGCAGCTTTAGATTTTTCTAAATAACTCCAGTTAGCAATAATTGTTTTTCACACACATGCCTCACCCATAAAGATCAGAAAGCCTTGGTGAACAGCTTAAAGTTGAAGCCAATTGTCCAATGGCTTCTTTTTATGTTTTAACTGTTGAATGCCTTGTGCCCTTATTCTGTCTCTTTCACCTTCCCAGTTTCCATCAAGGAAAAATTCTGAAAAGTTAGCAGAAAGGAAGAGGAAGGATTTGGGTTTGCATTTGAAAGCAAATTCTGCAAAAACCATTACCTTTCCCCAAAACTATACTCTTGGAAAGAAAGTCACAGCAAATTCCCACAGAACTTTGTGAATGTTTGAGTGTATCCGAGGGCGGAGTGAGCGCAGACCCATGTCCCTTAGCAAGCGCAGCCTTGCCGGTCTGCCAGCCTGGTGGTCCCCGGAACACCTAACCTCGCCCGCCCTTGATACCTTACCGTCTGGGCAAGTAATGAGGCACTCACAGCCTCGAGGAGCCATTGAGCACCTTCTGGATCGCGGGGAAAAGGAGGGCCGGCCCTGGACGGAAGGTGCCCAGGGGAGAGGTGCCAATCCCAGCGGCACGGCCCAGAAACTGTCGGCCCCGAAGGAGGGATGGCAGGAAGAAGGGGGATGCGAGACCTGGAGGAGCTGTGCCCGGGTGAGGGGTGCTATCCTGGCGATAGGATGTGGCAGCCCGAGGGAAAGGAGGGTGACGGAGGAAGGAAGCCCGCCCGGCGTTTGCCGGCCCCGGGGAAAAGATGTCCAGAAGCAGAGACCCTTCCCGGCGGGCCCGCGCACTTACCCGCGTTGTTCATCTTCCACCCCAACTTCGCTCGCCGGCTGCTCCGGGCGCTCAGCGCATGGCCCCGGGGGCCCCGCCGCCCTCGGCCCTCGAGGCCNGCGGGCCGAGTCCGGGGGTTCCCGCGGGGAGCGGAGGGCATGGATGCGGCACGGATGCCCAAGAGCGCCAATATTTAAAGGCGCTGCGGGGGCTTTCGGCCTCCTTTTCGCGTGCCCGCCCTTCGTGG
>VXBR01005268.1:218153-243818 GCA_013400215.1 Cisticola juncidis
CCCTCTCCCGCCTTCTCCCCTCCCCCTCTATCGCCTCCATTCCCCCCTGTCTCCTTCCATCCTTTTCCCTCTCTTCAGCCTTTTCCTCCTGCCCGTTCTTCCCTTCTCTCCATAATTTCCCCCCTTCCATCCATCCTCAGTCTATTCATTCACACACACATATCCGCTCCCATTCCCCCGGAGAACACGACCGCCCCAGCCTAGGACCCCTAAAGGGAACGAGACTCGGGGAGGCCCCCGCCCCGCCCCGGGCCTCTTTCCCTAACCGCGAGCATCCCTGCAGAGCCGACAGCACCTGCTGCTGGAGGCGGGATCTGAGTGCAGAGGAGCCAGGCACGGTCCCTCGCATACAAACCACGCTTGCTCAGAGCAGTTTCAGGCAACGGCAGGCTGCTGTCTGCAGCCCTCTCCCATAATCCAGCATCTGGCTCAACGAGGTTGATGGAGGCACCTATTTTCTGGCTGGTAGCAGCACTAACACCCAAAATTGGATCGCCCCCTTCCTCTCAATGGAGGCATAATATAGCCTTGCTGCGTTTCCCAGTGGGGCTGGTATTTCTCACACAAGTAAATACAGCTTGGCAGATTTCCCTTCCCTGGCAAAGAGATCTCAGGAGGGGTGAGCTGACCTCAAGATTTGCTTCCCTAGTCGGGGAGGGACCCTTCCTTCCCAGAGCAGGACGGTTGTTTGCAGCAAGCCCAGAGTCCTGCAGGCGGAATATGGGGAGAAGTAGCACGAGGTATCTGCTCAGTGTCCAAGTGGAGTTGTGAAAGCTGTCAGTTCTTGCTTTGACATTTTGAGTCACCCAAGAACCATAACAATTGCTAACAACATCCAGAGAAACTTAATTTTACATGCTGTTCTGTTTTTGCAAAGGTCCTAATAACTAACATCATCCTGCTGGCAGGCGCTCTGCAGTGGTAGGCAGAGCTCTTTTTCCTGACCTTTTAATGCAGTCTCATTGTGACTGATGGGTGTGGGGTGCCTTGCACTGTAGTACACAGACCTCTCAAGAGAGAAAGCAAGCAGCAAGAGGAATGGAAATTAAATCCTTTTTTTCTGTGGACTTGAGTGTCTCCCACTGAGGCTGGTATCCAGGAATGCTGAGTTGTGTCTCTCTAGAGGACCCTGGTTGTATCACGATGGCTCTAAGCTTGCATTTGCAATCCTGTATGTTTTTGGAGGTGGATAAATTCACAGTAGCAGTTTTTTCATTACTCCTCTCACTGACATAAAGGCCTATATATTCCCTCATCCTATAATGTGTCTGGTCTGTGCCCTGGTGCAGGGAATGAAATGGGTTTTCCCTGGCCCGCCTATGCAGCCTCTCATGCAGCCTTCTCCCATCTTCATGTATTGGTCCCTGATTTTATTCTTGCCACCTGCAGCCTTGATGTCTGTGTCAGGCAATATAAATAAAATGTCAATAGAAAGCAGCATGTGAAATAGCTTCAAGAATACAGATTTAAGATCTTGCAAAACGTGGGGGAAAGTTAATGGGGCACAATGGAAAACGAATGCACAATTTAAAAAAATCAAGCACAGTACAAGTGATTTGGAAAAATATTGCTCAAATATGTTTTTCAGGAGAATAACTTTATGATTAAACAGCTGCAAAAAACTGAACAGTAGGCAAAGGGGCAGCAGGAAGGCAAGAAACATGTTTTCATAGAAGAATAAGAATGTTGGCTGCAGAATTTGGGCAGATTTCCTAAGAAACTGAAAATATAATCTAGATTGCAAAGTTTTCTCATACCTAGATACATAATGGAAGAATGATTAAATACATCACTATCAAAACAAAGCCATTGTAAAAGAGATTTTGCAAATACACCAGATGATCATGTAATAATGTACTATTTCTATAGTGCCCTTCACACAAAATCTTTTTTGATCTGCTGTAAGATGAAGAACCATGATAATTCATATTTTTTTGAGCCAAATTATTCATATGTGAAAAATTGCACTTTTCAGTGAAAGAAGCTGAGCATGCCAGCGGAACACTATACTTAATGACAAGGAGACAACTTGTGCTCCCAATATAATGCCATTAGCTCAAAGCCTGGCTAAGGGGCAGGCATTGCCTGAGATTGAATTTGTGACCTAGCTCTGCAGAGGCTGAGAGCTTTTTACAAGTTTCTGACTGCCTGTGCTCAAATCTGCTTCCAACGGTGAAGGGCAGGGTGACAGGGTCACCTGGAGTTGCTGATTTTTTGCTCAGATCTGATTGGTTTGAACTTTGAACTGGCTTGTGATGCTTAAAAATGTAACCGAAGCAGTGCTACAAGATACTATACTCTTCACCAAGCAATGTGTTCTTGAGGAGTTCAGATGAATTTTGGGCACCGAGAACCACTGGATGGGCAATTAGACTACAATTTGGGTTCAACAGGGAAAACCCCCCAAAATCTGTGCAACTAAAGGATACTTTATAAGCAAAAGTCTTAATTTTTTTTCATTATTTGCCTAAAAGACAATCCAGGATGTAATTTCCTGTACTAAAATTATGAAAAGCTGTGAGAATTTTGTAGCTAAAGGCAAATAAGAACCATAAAAGAACTGCTTGAAATTTGTCTGTTTACTCTGTAATCCTCTTGAAAAATAACAGGGAATGATCTGTATTACAAATGGAAGAATGGGAAGGAGAATGCATGCGAACATGTTCAGGAGATGCTTAAGGGTCAAATCAAATTTTTGCAGCCAGAAGAGGAATCTCTGCTTTTGCAAGCATATCCTGCAATTAAGGTTTTAAAGGGTGGAGTCCACACCACATAACAAATTCCTTGAAGTAAGCAGAGTTTAGAACAGAAAAATCTTTTTCCACAGGGAGAACCCTTGACTTAATTAATGAGAGGTGAAATAGACACATCTAATTTCTTAAGTCATCTATTGCAATAAATGAAGCATATATTTAAAAAATAATCCTGACTACTTTTTAACAATGAGATCTCTTTATCAAAGGATTATATAACATAATAGGGATTAACATAACCCAACTACCCATCTCATAAACTTTATGAATTTAAAACTCAGATGAATGTTCTAAGTTTATAGGTCCCCATCCAGCAGATGTTTTAAGTAGGTTTTTAAGTCTAAGCAAGTGCATATAATCTGTTTTAAGTAGAGTTACTCCATATACTTAAGTGCCCTGTTAGATCAGAGCTATCTAGCATGCTGGAGTCTTATTTTTTTAATCATTGTAACATAAGCTAGCACTCTTTTTGGCATTTTAATGGAGCTCTGTAGAGTCTGTCTATCATAATACAATACCTACGTATGCTAAGTGTTATTTTTAAGCCTCTTTATGTTATTCCGTAGAGGTGTTTGCCAAGATGAGGTTTGCTTCTTTATAAGCAGTCTTTCAGGGCATTTTTCATGAACTTTCATCCTCCTGTCTCCTTTTCTTTAGGATTTATAGGTTTGGATTTGGGGGTTTGGAGTTTCTTTTTCACTATTTTGGTGTCAGTGGCCTTATTAAAGGAATTTTCTGGCACTGAACTAAAAATACTGGGTGAGGGCGAAGGTGTGTTTGACCTCAAAATGACATTGGGCTGAACTTCTGAGTTCCTAGTAGGTAGAATTTCAGAAACTAACATAGCTTTATAAATCTTTGTGTGCATCTGGTCTTAGTTGCCTGAAAAATCATCTATTTTCATATTATTTTGATATTACCTGGTGCATTCTAGCTGGTTGTATGCCACTCAAGAAACCACAAGACATAGAGAAGTGGTTCAACAACACATGTCTCTTGGTGACCTGGCAAATACAAGAGTGTAGGTCTATAGCACAGGATACATGGGGTAGCTAATACCTTGTGTTTATCTTTGTAAGTGTGCTTGGGATATCTGAAAGGCTGAATGTGTAGGGGAAAATTGTTATATTGGCAGGGATTAATGCCATTAAGGCCTACTTTAACATTATTCTACAAAAGCATTTCAATTATTGCAGTAAAGTGGTGCTGCATGTCACAAGAAGTGAAATAATTTACTAAAGCAGGATGAAAAAAAGTGTAGATGTCATAGTAACTGCAAGCATTCCTTGGTTTGTCAGATAAATTAAAATGTAAAATATGGGCAACTATGATGAGCTGAGTATAGTAATAGGCAAATACGGTAAATACTGCTAGGTAAACACTTTTCCATTATTTATCTTTGCTGTGATGCACTGGAAGCAGATGTCATTGCTACCTGGTAACAAATTCCTTTTTCTATGGAACTATATATCCTTCAGTGACTGGCACGACATCTCTCAGACTTTCTTGGTTTCTTTTTCCTCTCTGCTCAAGAGCCTGGCTGACATCAAGTCAGGCTCAGAGACAGAATTGTAGGGAGTGCTGTAGTGAGAGTCCTGACCTGTGAGTACTCCCCAGTGGCCCGGGGAGCCACAAGAGATGTGCTGTATTAGAACTGGAGTTGCATTGTCAGGATGTGTCTTAAATTTGTAGTTCTGTGGCACTCTAAGTTTCTTCAGTGTGAAGTTAATACTCTCTTGGGAGTTCTTGGTACAGAAGGAAGTTGAAGGATAATCACTGAGATGATATGTCAAAGATTATTTGTGATCATTTCTTTGAAAGACAGCAATTAAAAGAAAGAAAGAAAATAAAACAAATTTTTTCATGTCTGTTGGAGACTGAGATGAAATCCTTTACCCTGCAGGAGCCCATTGCCTGGCTATAATAGAAGTGTCTGAAAGCAAAGCTTTTTCATGTCAAAATTTGACTGCATTATCTGCTCATCTCAGCGCAATTCAGTACAGTACTTCTTGGCATATAATGGTATTTTTTTCCTATTTTTGAGAGCCAATGTACCTTTTATGACAAACAGTTTTCTTGCTGCTTTCACTCTACATTTACGGTCTTCTTTACATCAAAACTGGTTGCAAAGAATTTGTTGAATATATGTCATAGCCTCGGCCCCTGGTTTTACATCCTCATTAAAGGCAAGAGAAGCCAAATAAAAACAAACACAAAGGGAGTAGAGAGGGAAAGAAGAATGGGAAAGTTATAGCTACATGATGAGTATTCTGTCCCATACAAGCAATTTGTTACTTTGCAGCATACATTTTTTCACAGCACTATTTTGCAATAAAAGAAAAGGGATTATAGTTGCCAGTTATTAATGACTAACACTGCAAATGTGCTGTCCATTACCTAGTTTAGAGAGCTCATTTCAGACTACAGGAGATGCTAGATTTTGAAAGATGATTGATATTTACAGACCTCAACATGCTGTAGGAGAGGGAGGCAACAAGGATAGTGGTGTCAATACCTGGAAAACTAGTCTGTGTTTTTATTCCTTACAAAGGGCTACATTTGTGAAATACTCCAAATATATCTTTGACTCTCACTTGATCAAATGAACATCTGATTGCTTCATTCACCATCTTCAGTAAAAGGCCCCTAGCAAGAGCACCAGTCCTCTCAGGATGGAGATTTATGGGTTTTCATTCAGGTTCATGGTGCTATCAACGCTCCTCTGATGCATCAAGTTTATGAGCTTTTTACTGCTTAGTATAATTGTAAGAAAAGAATATTTGTAGCCAACTGTAGTCAAATGTAAGAAGCCCCACATTTGGATCTACTCATTGCTCACTGCCATGGAAATTTTCTTTGCAACTCAACTGCCCAGATAGCTAATTCTCATGTCCTGGCTCAGTTTTTGCCAATGTCTTGCCCAGGTATGGCTTCATTTAATGTAACTTAGCTTGGGCAAGGGTGTTTCTGGAAACATGTCTATCTTTACTCAATGGGATGTGACATTTCTGCACTCCAAAGCACTTGGTGCCTGTATTTGGAAAATGTCGATACAGCTGTACTGGCAACAAACAGAGAAGTATCTGAAAGTACACTTTTATCGACTGGCCTGCTGCAGTTACTTGTTTTTCTCTAGACTTTCACACCTGTGCAGATGCTGTCTGTTACATAAAGCACAAGAGGAAATACCATCACAAAGAATCAAGTGGTGAGCTGGGAGCTGAAGGATAGCAGACAGGTGCTTCAGACATCACTCAAAATAACCAAGAGTAAGTGAGGAGCAATACCACTGAGGGTCAAATGTTATACAGGTATAAAATTGATGTCAGTGAAATAAAAACTGGTGACCAAGACAAAAAGACTGAGACTTGGCTTAAACAAACTTACCAGCACTGGGGACAGAGCTGAATTTCAGTTCTTGAAGTCAGTAAACACTCTTGCTGTATTCATTTGAAAAAGGGGGAAGGAAAAACCCCTCACCCAGCTGGAGAAATTTGACTGGTTTTCTGTATGTAATGGGACCATGCATTTGATACCCCAAATAAATGCAATGGCAGTGGGTCATCAACAAGAGAAAAGGTTACAGCAATGATGGTTACTCTGAGCATTGTTTTGAACCACAACAATTAATTACACACCTCATTTTATCATGGCTATGTACTAGGTGCAATCTGTTGTATGAGAGCTCCATACAGGGAGGAAGACAAACGCCCATTTCCTCTCAGTATTTGGATTTGTTTTGGGCTCATGCCAGTGAAAGTCTCAGTCCAGGCACCTTCCACCACAAACCCTCACTTTAACTGTGCAGCCTACTTATCAGTAGGGCCTTTTTGACTGTGGTAAACCTTGGCTGCATTGATTAGCACAGCCACTGACCCAGAGTGGGTCTGGCAGCTGCATTCTCCATTTCCTGCCCAGGCATCTGCTGCCTGATTGGAGGAAAGTAGTTCTTAAACTTTCTTCAAAACAGGAAACTTCTCTTCTCCCTGCTTCCTGAGATACAGGAACCGTCTCCGAAGCAACCCGTAGACAAAGAATCGTATTAACTAGTGGGGTGCCATAACAGATATAGTGGGAATTCATAATTCAAGCTATAACCTATCCTGAAAGCTTGGAAAGTTCCTCTTGATGCACCATTGCTCCCACCTCTGTGCCTACACTGCTGCCTCATTAAGCAGTATGCATGTTAATTAGCAGATGATAATCCTATTCATTGGAAGCATTTGTAAATGCTTTTCATCTTCATGATTAAATATTGATCTTGTGCCACTAATCTCTGGAACATAAATATATAATACTGTCCTTCTGACTTTGCACTGGGGAGGTGACTGAACATGGCAACATTACCACTCTCTCATTTAAATTTTTTGATGACAGTAAAGAGTGTACTCATAGTGCAGTTTCCCCTGTACTGATTCCTCCTCTCTTGTCTGCATGACAATCCCAGACTTCAGTCTTCAGTGAAGAGTATCAAAAGGAGAGTAACAAGATTCAGCTGAAAGAATTTTAATGTGGAGGACTGGAGTGACAAGACACACAACATTTGTATATGGTGGGTGGTAGCATTTATGAACCTTTAAAGCTGAGCAGAGCTCCTAGAGTCCACTTCTGATCCAAGCAGAGAAAAAGGGACAAAATTTAATCAGGTGACAATATTTAAAGCTATTTAATTTTCTTAAGTGTTTTGATTCATGAGAACAGAAAAGACACAACAGTACCTCATTATTCATATGCCTTTGAAGCAGTTTAACTCTCC
Source organism: Cisticola juncidis (assembly GCA_013400215.1). Taxonomy (NCBI): domain Eukaryota; kingdom Metazoa; phylum Chordata; class Aves; order Passeriformes; family Cisticolidae; genus Cisticola; species Cisticola juncidis. Next base: position 225,663 of record VXBR01005268.1, read on the forward strand.
CTACAGCCTTTTCTTATATATTCATTAATGTAATTGATTCTAATAAGGAAGATAATGTCATCAATGTCTCTATCCTTCCTCAGTGCATGTAACCAGGAGACTTCCACAAGTTCTTAGCCTGCACCATTTTTCAGATTGTTCACTCAGAGCTATGGAGGAACTAGTTTATATACTCTCAATGTGGATAAAAGCACTTTGCTTTCCTAAAATCAGGATATTAGATTTTTTTTCCCCAGGAAGCTAGAAAACATTTTACCTGAGTTTCCATCACTCTAGAATATCTCTGTTTTTGCTTAGCCATGACAGAACCATACACTTTCCATGATTTTTGTATTCCTTAGTTAAGACAACAGTGATAAAACCATTTTGTACTGGGGTGATTATAGCTGATTTTTTCCTGTCATTAAAACAGAGATACAGAGGCCTCTTTAAACTTCTTATTTTCCTCTGCATACCTTTTCACTAAATTAGAATTCAAGTCATGCTACTTCTGGGGCATTTTTTGCAGCTCTACATTTTCTAAGTGTCCTTCTTGTCATAATGAGGGATTCTTCCAAGACTTGTGAAATTCTGTGGTTTCAGCATAGTGGGCACTGAGAAAATGATGTGGGGAAATTAGGAAAAAGAATTTGCTCTAGAATTTTTTTGGTCTTCCTTGGGCACCTCTTAGTGGGAGAAGAGTTTAAGTCCATTTTTAAGATCCTGTTGAACACTGGTATGGAAGGACTCTGAAAACAAGTGTGTTTCCTTTAGGAGGAACTTTCTCTGCTCTAAGCTTAAAAGAGAAGGGAACCAGAGAGGCTGGGAAGAGAAAGGTCTGTTTCTAGAGGTTGGTGTGAACTGTGAAAGGAGTTTTGCTCCTAGTTCACAAGACCATCCAGGACCCTGAGACCTGCCTGACTGCTTACATTAAACAAGGGAAAGATTGGCTTTGACGGAACTGTGCATCTGGTGTATTCTACAGAGACTTCCCCCACTGTGGATCCTTCACCCTTCAAAACCAGGACCTTTCTGAGGGCAGTCTGCCAGGGCTCCTATTACTCCAGCTCCTGTGAATGGTGTGCACACAGCCCTGTCTCTGCCTATGTATCCATCTTTAGCTGATCATCTAGCCATTTTTTACAGCACCTGCATAAATGAGTGAGTTTTTAAAATTATCTCCTCTATGGTTAGCTTTGGTGAAATCCATTCATGAAAAAGGAAGATTTTGACTGACCAAAGCGCAAAAATACACTGGATAATACTGCAGTTTTGAGTGGTGAAAGACCTAATCAAGTTTTAGGGAGCACTAAAGAACCCCTCAAAATCCACAAATGAAAAACATGGGACTTCAATGTCCTCCATTTTCAGTGAGAAATGGACGTATTTGCTCATGGCTTTCAAAAAGGGAATATTCTTTTGTATATGTTTTGCCAACAGCTGATGAATATTTCTGCAGATGGACTTTCAAAGAAAAACATGTTTTTCTGTCTCTAGCAGCTTTGTACTTCCTTGCTTTACACAATTGCAGGAGAGAGAGTGAGCAGTGAGGAAGGTGGGGGTAGTTGTGCCTGTTACTATATGTGCTTTTTTTACCACATCCAGTTTTGTTTACAGATATAAGACATGGCAAAACATGTTTTTCTTCATCAGGAAAGTAAATTTTATTTTGCTTCTGACTTTAAAAATTATAGTATTATATATATATAATANTTCTAAGTAACATTTTGAGACCTGCTGGCATCTTTCACTTTGACAGCTAAACAAGTGCTTGTGAGGGCTTGTGAGTTTGAAGAACAAGTGACAAAGAATAGTCAGAATGATTGGGACTAGGTGTCTGTTATATGTATGGAAACACAGTGTTCTTACACTTCCTGGTAGATCTGTGCAAATCCATAATCTGATTCTGGATTCGAAATGGACCTAAAGTTTTCAGCATGGCAAAAACTGAAAAACTGTGTAATCTTGCTCAGTCATATTGCAGTTATTGTAGATTATAACTGTAACAGAGTGTCTTGTAACAAACACCTTGGTTCTTATTAAACACATGTACAACATCAAGGTGAGCTTTTTCTTAATATATATGACATAGATAGACCAAATGCAACTATAATTAGAGAAGCAAATTATAACAGTGTAAGACCTTATTGAATCTTAAATACTGCTCACGACCACACATTCTAGAAAACCAGCAGTAAATGTACAAACATATATTATTCAGTGTGTATGAAATTTTCAGATGCAGTTAGTGTGCCTAAATGCTTCAATTTTGTTCCATCCTGAGCTGCAGAAATGCTGTCTTCCAGCTGTAATGGCAGTGGGTGTTAATGGATTAAAAATCTTTAATTGGCCTTGCAAAAAAATGAAGAATCTGCATTTTAGAGGCCACTTTGAAAGTTTCTTTATGGCTGTTTTCTACTTTTAAATTCTTACTTGAATTCACATATTATATCTAATTAAAATAGTTTGGCTTCTTGGTGGAGTGATATGAGTGAATAAAAAACTACATGATTGTAGACAAAGCTATTGTCTTACATTTCCCTGGAAAGCCATATGACCACAAGGGATCTTGTGCAGATAAAACATGGCTATTTTGAATTTTAACAAAGGTGAAAGTGAAATAAAATCTGGGAGCTTAATAAACCTGTTGATTGTGTAGTGGGTGTTGGTGAAATAAAAATACTTGGTTTGGCTTGACAGTTCATTAACAGCACTTTCAATCTCTTTTAAATATTGAGTACTGTGTTAAACATCATTCCCTGTTACCTGTAGGGGAAGTAACTGTCATCTGTCTTCTTCAGGTGATTGTTTGTGCCAAAAAATGATAAAATTCAACCACTGCTAGTGACATCATGCTGGCCCTTGTGTGCTATACAAAGGGAAAGCTTTCTTTTAATTAGGTATTGGAAGAACCAAAATTTTCATGGGGACTGTTAACCTGGAAGCTGCTGTGGGTTGCTTCCTGTCTAGCTCCACATCGCAAAATGTGTTTCTTCCAGTTGCCAGGGGAATCTCTTGGGATGCTGTGTAACTGCATGATACCACTGAGGCACTTTGTAAAGTACAGGAGAGGAACGCCTAGACAGGCCAGCTAGCTCATGACCATCACACATATTGTACTTTTGCCAAGGATCTGGCTTATACCCTGCTCAGTTTGTTCTGTTGCAAGTATTACTGTGATGGAAAGGTAGATAGATTCATTGGACTGTGCAGCATGTGGCTGAGCGTGTCATCTGTTATTTTACATAACCCAAATCTACATGTTGCACCTCTGCTATCACTGACTGCTGTCTGAACAGAGTTCACAGAGCTCATCACTATTTCTTGAGGAGAAGGTCTGCTGTTCATTTTAATGCATCCAGTTTCCATGGGAAACTTTGCATCTTTTTGCTTATTTTCATTCTGGTTGTCTTCCTCTGACTTGGATGCATTTGGGAGGTCTGGAGGGGTCTACACCAATTCCCTTATGGGTGACTTGCATTAAATCCAAGACAGGAATATTTTGGCAGAGCATTTTCCACTTAAGAAGTCAATAGGGACAGGCAGAGAGGAACACTGTCTTTCCCTGACCAGGTAGGCGCTACTCTCAGACACTTACCACTGCATAAGTAACTGCTGGTGAGCACTACAGTAACATAACTGTTGCCTTTGTGCAGTAACTTAATGTCTTGCTCTTTTACCTGGAGAAGGGTGCTGGGAAAGTCTCCTCCCTCAAAATCCCAGCATTTCTGTTAAAATTATTTCCTTGGAAAAATTAGCTTCCCATTTCCAACCCCTCTCCAGAAGAGCTTCCAGATCTCCTTGAGAAGCTTTGACTGGCAGGCTCAGGAGACCACGGCAGTATTGCTTTACCCCGGCTGCCATAGAGGGCCCTGGGCCTCGCACACCCCTGGCAGTTCCCGCCCCGCAGGCGCTTGGCCCTTTCAGGCTTGTGCCTGGGACGATCAGCCCCGGAGCCCACACCTGCTCAGTATCTGTGGAGCAAAGGGGTGCAACTGTTTGTGGAGCTATCTGGCAGGGCAAGGCTTTGGTTTGGTAGAGCCGAAAGAGACACCGCCTGTGTCAGCTTGAATGTAGCAATACAGCTTCTGTTTATTGCCTTGTTTTTCAGGGAAGACCTTCAGTACATTCAGAGACTCAGGGAATTTCCACTATTTTTCTTAGTGCTCTCCCCACTCCCTTGGCCTTCAGACGCACACATTGTGTTGTTTTGACGTAATTTCAAGCAAATATTTTGCCACCGAGAGGCAGTGCAGGGTCACAGAGGTCCTCCAGGCTTGGGCTTCAGGCTTTCAGCCCTCCCTAGTAAACAATAGCTCTATAACTCATTAAAACTCCCTTTTGATTACTTTTTCCTGTTTCTGATTGTTTTGGAGCAGCAGGGGTGGATTCCACACTCAACAAACTTCTTTTTCCTGCTGCTAAATTTAAATGTCTCCAAACTGAAAGGATTTGCTAATCTCTTTGGCAATAAATTCATCAAATAGAAATTACAACTTTAAACAAGATTTAGAATAATTCTGAATGCTAAAAGGGAATTGTGACTTTGTGACTTGGTTTTGCAGAATAATTTTCATGTCTAGGATTTTTATTTAACCTTTTCTTTTTTTTTTTTTTTTTTTAAGACAGAAAAGTTACCTAGACCCTAGTACCTTCTCTGTTGGTTCTTGTACCCTCTTCATTTTCAGATTTAGTAACAGTCATGTTTTCCCATTGTGGCCTGCATGAAACCAAGCTGGTAGTCTTGCTTATCTCCTATCTCCTATTTCCTTCAAATTCATTCATCTTCTGCTTCACATCATTGATTCAGCACTCTTATTTCTGTCTCTTTTCTCTGAATACTTTTTCACTGCATGGTTTTCTTCTACTTGCAAGTCATCTGATTTACATGATCTACCTATAAAACTCCCTTGCACAGCTGACTTTCTTGACAATTTGAGTATTCCATCTTTTATTTATAGTAGGGGTGAACTCCTGAATTGTTTTCAGCAGCCTCTAGTTTCCTTGTAGGCCAGATATATATTAATAAATTAATTTTTTTCTTTGATGGACAGCAAGGAGAATTTAGGAAAGTGAATTGCAAAAAATCCAATTCAAGGGAAAAATATGTGAAAATTTATCCATCCACATCCTTTTATCACATACACTGGCCACACATATCTAGACACTAATCTCCTCAATCTGCACTAATCTAGCATGAAACCTGCTTTCAGATACTGTGCAAAAAGTGATAAAATAACCAATTGAAATGTAATTTGTATAGCAGGTCCCCATGTGGATTTGATTAACAAGACAAAAATCTACTTCTGTCATTTTTAAACCCATAACTAGGATCTCTGGGAGAACAATGTATGAATATGTATAAAAGATGCAGTGTGTTCTGACAACATCATTGGAAATTTGCTGTTATTTTTAAGCATGTCAAGGAAAAAAAGAGGACATCTTGAACAAAAGTGAAACAGACTGCAAAAGCAGGTAAAGACTGTTGGATATCCCATCCCTCACTTTGTGACTGCCCCTCACTTCTTCTCATTGTCCTCCCCACCCTTCTAGTGTGTTCTTTGGTTTTTGTTTGTTTTACTTCTATTCTCATTGGCTCAGTTTTAAACACTCTGAGCAGAACAACTGTAAAATGTGCCTAGAAGGCAGACAGACAAAAAAGACACTTCCTGGAAAGAATTACACAGCTTTTTCTTTTAACAGCCTGCCTACTAAAGTTGTCCTTTGCAGGATAATCCAGGGACAGAGACAGAACTGTTCTGTTTGTAGCAAGTGTTGTGTAGTCCTGCAAGGTTAGCTACCACAGTAAGGAAATCATGGTATTTGCCCATAAGGACAATGGATTGAGGTTTAATAGACAAATTTGGTATCATCTGCCCTGAGTTTCTCAGAAATTCTTCCCTAAACTTCCTGGAAAGATCAAGAGTAAAACCTGGTGCCCTCCAGAGGGATGAATGACTGCCACCGAGTAGGTATATAGCTCTTGTGTCCTAATAGGACATGCATATACTCAGCAGGTTTCCATTTGCTTTACCAGGATTGCACTGTAAGAGCACTTGGCCTTGTATTTGTCTTCCAGCTATCTCCAAGGACCATGCTCCCATCATTCCATTATTTTGTATTATGTAATCAACCTCAATTAAAGTCCTGATAGGTCAAGTCAGCATAAGTGACTGATCATGGTAGCTGATAGATAATGCATCCTACCGTATTGGTATGTCCTGGCCACCAGGCAACCTTACAACTCCTGTGTTCTGTTAGTTGGCAGCCTAGTTTTGAATGCTATGATCTTTTCATAAGGTTCACCTGAACTGTCAGGCATATAAATTATAATCTGCTTACTGTATATAGATACTTACATGCAGAAGCATAGGATCATAGAATCTCCTGAACTGGAAGAAAGCACCTGGATCATTGAGTCCAGCTTCTGGCCCTGCACAGGAAACACCACACTGGGGTTTAGAGCATTGTCTCAACACTTCTTGAACTCAGGCTTGAGGCCATAACCACTGCCCTGGGGCGTCTGTTCTAGTCTTCATCCACCCTCTGAGTGAAAAATGTTTTCCTGATATCCAATGTAAACCTCCCCTGACTCGTGCACTTTTATGTATTCACACACACAGATTATTGTGTGCATAAATACATACATAGATATGCTTATATGAGTATGCATTCAGTGATAATTATTTTTAGAGGAAGTAAAGAAAATAAAATGCATATGCTGTCCTAAAGAAACTTTGACTATGAAAAGGGAAACTATTATTTTCCTGGAACAAATTTTCTGTGTTTTAACTGGGGGGGTCGGGGACCATATTATGTATGAATGTGACTCATGTTTTTGTGGAACACAATTTTTAAAAAGCATGTCTCAATTTCTACAGTTTAATTTTTTTCCTCCTTTTGCCAGAGAAGTTTGAAAGCCAAATGCCTGATTATAGTTTTCCGATTGAGAATGTACATGTTAGTTGGAAGGTTAGGGATAAAGCTCATGAATAAGCTCATGGATAAGCTTACTAGAGCTTATCCATTTCAAGCAGGTAATTTATGTACAACTAGTGGAGAGAAATGTCTCCCAGTATAATTGGGAGACATTTATATATATTATATATATTTTTTTTTTAAATATATATATTTTATATATATATATATATATATATATATATATATATATACAATTATAATATAATTGTCAGCAGTTCTGCTGAAGTCAGTGATGCTCTGTTGCTCTTCCCATGCTGCATTGGGAGACAGAATAGAAATTTAGAGGCCTCTTCTTTAATATTGTGGAATGGTATCATCTTACAGCACTAAAATGTGCACTGTTAAGTGCCTGACATTTACTACTGGCAGCTCTGAATGTCTTACAGTGGAGGAAAACTCCCATGCAAGCCGTAGAGATACTGTAAGCCCCATGGCAAAGATGAAAGTGTTAACATCCTTTTTAGTAAAAGCAAAATCTTTGTCCTATTCTCCCAAATATACAAGGAGTTGTGAATGAAATTCTGAAAGTACCTTCTATATTCACTAGTTCGTCATGTATTCTTTGCCTCAGAAAAGACGTGCCTCCACTGTAAAGCGGACATATTTGCCATTGTTTCTTCTTCAAGGATGAAAGGGAACACCCATCTGCACAGCCTGGAAGTGACAACTAGGTTTAAAATCTGAATGGAAACTTAAAAGTGACCTTGATATAGTAGCATACTGAGATATTGCTGCTTCCACAGCACGACTTGTTTCTGCCCACATGAACAAGCATGGTTTTCTTGTGGTGATCTTCAGGGAGATGCATTTTATATATCTTTCATGCCTCTGGTGTGACAAGTGATATACTATTGCAGAGTGTGCTGAGAGAGATATAGATAGAGATATAGATAAACAAAGCTGCACGACTTTTTATTTATAGTCATGACAGGCTCGTATGAAACATAATGAAACACATTGGCTGAATATAGTAAGTTAATGACTTGTGAAGATTTGTTAAGTAAATTACCACTGTGTTTCTACATTTTCTCTTTTTTGGCTACTCCCACTATAGAAAAAAATCAGTATGGTGCTTCCATATGTGTGGATATTGAGACTGAAGGCTTGGGTTTAGCCTCAGATGAGTAAATAGGGCACGATGCAAATATCTGTGCCAGCTATTGAGACTGAAGAAGGAGTATAGCCAGCCTCCATCACCAGACCGATGAGCAGAGGTACTGGAGAGAACCTCAGACCTCCTTCTTACCTCAAGAACAAGCACAGCATGTAGGAACCCTTTGATCCAATTGTAATGTCTGGATTTACCTCACTTCAACCCCAACAATTGTTAGGGACAATTCTAAAGCATAGAATTCCACCAGGTAAGGACCCAAAATCCAGCACCATGNGTTTGAAAGCCAAATGCCTGATTATAGTTTTCCGATTGAGAATGTACATGTTAGTTGGAAGGTTAGGGATAAAGCTCATGAATAAGCTCATGGATAAGCTTACTAGAGCTTATCCATTTCAAGCAGGTAATTTATGTACAACTAGTGGAGAGAAATGTCTCCCAGTATAATTGGGAGACATTTATATATATTATATATATTTTTTTTTTAAATATATATATTTTATATATATATATATATATATATATATATATATATATACAATTATAATATAATTGTCAGCAGTTCTGCTGAAGTCAGTGATGCTCTGTTGCTCTTCCCATGCTGCATTGGGAGACAGAATAGAAATTTAGAGGCCTCTTCTTTAATATTGTGGAATGGTATCATCTTACAGCACTAAAATGTGCACTGTTAAGTGCCTGACATTTACTACTGGCAGCTCTGAATGTCTTACAGTGGAGGAAAACTCCCATGCAAGCCGTAGAGATACTGTAAGCCCCATGGCAAAGATGAAAGTGTTAACATCCTTTTTAGTAAAAGCAAAATCTTTGTCCTATTCTCCCAAATATACAAGGAGTTGTGAATGAAATTCTGAAAGTACCTTCTATATTCACTAGTTCGTCATGTATTCTTTGCCTCAGAAAAGACGTGCCTCCACTGTAAAGCGGACATATTTGCCATTGTTTCTTCTTCAAGGATGAAAGGGAACACCCATCTGCACAGCCTGGAAGTGACAACTAGGTTTAAAATCTGAATGGAAACTTAAAAGTGACCTTGATATAGTAGCATACTGAGATATTGCTGCTTCCACAGCACGACTTGTTTCTGCCCACATGAACAAGCATGGTTTTCTTGTGGTGATCTTCAGGGAGATGCATTTTATATATCTTTCATGCCTCTGGTGTGACAAGTGATATACTATTGCAGAGTGTGCTGAGAGAGATATAGATAGAGATATAGATAAACAAAGCTGCACGACTTTTTATTTATAGTCATGACAGGCTCGTATGAAACATAATGAAACACATTGGCTGAATATAGTAAGTTAATGACTTGTGAAGATTTGTTAAGTAAATTACCACTGTGTTTCTACATTTTCTCTTTTTTGGCTACTCCCACTATAGAAAAAAATCAGTATGGTGCTTCCATATGTGTGGATATTGAGACTGAAGGCTTGGGTTTAGCCTCAGATGAGTAAATAGGGCACGATGCAAATATCTGTGCCAGCTATTGAGACTGAAGAAGGAGTATAGCCAGCCTCCATCACCAGACCGATGAGCAGAGGTACTGGAGAGAACCTCAGACCTCCTTCTTACCTCAAGAACAAGCACAGCATGTAGGAACCCTTTGATCCAATTGTAATGTCTGGATTTACCTCACTTCAACCCCAACAATTGTTAGGGACAATTCTAAAGCATAGAATTCCACCAGGTAAGGACCCAAAATCCAGCACCATGCATTATTTTAAGAGCCTGAAGAAGCAGATAATGAGCAGGAGAGGCTCTTTGTGGGATGGAAGAGAGATAACTTATTTGTGATTCCTGCAGGTTTATGCAGGTTCAGAAGGACTTGTCAGCATGGATGTGACTCAGGCATTCAGGTTGGGACCTGATCAAGCATGCTGACCTGAGGAGTGCAATAAAGATGATTTATTGGGGAAATATTCAAACAATTCATGTCAAAAATTTATCCATGCTAAAAAACCCCCAACCCAACGAACCAACGAAAACCACAAACAAAACAACTCAATCCTTAAGCATACTTTCTCTAAAAAGATTGCACTAAATACAAGGATTCTATTTCGGTGACTCCCCATAAATGATTCAAGGGAGTGTCAACCCTGCTGGCTCTGCATTTCGATGTCCAGGGCTAGCTGTATTCTCTTTAATGGGAAATTGTCTCTATGTCTACCTATGGAATAAGCTGTACAGCAACACAAAACACTGAACAACTTTATCCTAAGAATAGTTTTAGCTCATATCCTGTAAGTCACGTGAAAGTGGATCGAGTGTTTTCCAGCTTTTGCATCCCTCACCAACATAGCCCTTCATGTTCTGGAGAGGCTACAAGTCCAGTCCAGCTACACAATTTCTCTGTTGCCTCTGTTACATACAGTGCTTTGCTTAGAGTCCTCCTTGCAGTCCACAAAGCAGATGCCTTGTACCAGTGACCAGACCATCTCTACTGGACATGCGTCTCCTGATTTTAATTGATTTTGCATTTAATGCTGAATTTTATTCACTGAATAGTCAGGGCTTCTCAGTGTCTGTATGATAAACCCTAGTTTTCCAACAGTTTACAATCAAACTATAAAAGTATGTTCCAGATGGGAAGTTTGACCATGTGCTTCTAGTTCAATAGTGGAAAGTTGTAAAATGCAAACAGTCAGTTTGGCCATCTTCAATACATGAAGAATAGATTTCTCTTTTTTTTCCCACATTGGTTTTGGTGAAATATTAATCTTGGTGTGATTGTGCTAAATAAATTCATACCATTAACATATTTGAGAGCTTTACTACTTTGTAAAATCATTGGTGCATTTGGCCAAATTTATTTTTCAGTTTAGTGTTTTGTCTAAAAACCTATGAAGAGGATATGTAGAAGATTGGTTTCACCCAAGCTAAACTAACACTGACTATTTTAGGCATGAACAGACGTCCAGCTCAGAAAAGGTCATCTCAAAATCCATCCAAAGTGCTTTTTTTAAACTTGAATGGAAAGCTTTTTTTTTTTTTTTTAATTTCATGCAATTTTATGTCTGTCATTGTTTCTTCCAAAGCCTTTAGTTCCACCCTCAGGACAGACTTTAAAAGGGACAGTCTCCTTCAAAATGAGGAGTTGAAAAATTTTGTCTGTGGGAACACCGAGAGGAAATATTTTTGGCTTTTTTAGGTTTTTTGGTTTGTTTGAAAGGCATTGAAAGTTTTGGGAGTTTTTTGCCATGTTTTTCAGAGAGCTCTTCCTCTCAGATTTATCTTTAAAGTAATTTTTCAGATCTGAGTAAATTTAGTAGTTCACATTAAGTTTCACTTTTTGCCTAATTTATTCTCTTCAAAAAAATTAAATTAAGATAACCATTCAGGTGCAGTTGGCAAAGGCACCTAGAATTAATAGCAAGTCTCTGTTGTTTGAATTCCTCTCTTACATCTATGCTTGAAGTGGATTTGCTGTATTTTGTAGCTTAGAGAGTACCTTACAGCCAGCCATTCCTAAGCATGGAGTTGTTCAACAGCTCCCAGCCCTGTCCTCGATTGTGACTGGTTTCTGACACTACATTTGTTGACTCCCTGCCGCCTCCCCATTGCTGGATGCATGACCTAAAAGTCACAGCTTGCATTCTGCTGCAGGGTTAGAGGGGAAGGTGTTTCACTGACATTTCTACACTTGTCTATAGGGGCAAGTATCCAAGAGAGGTGTTAGTGAGTCCTTTAGTCTTAAAGAAGTCATTTCTGCTGCTCTTGTCTTGTATCTTGTGCTACAAAGCAGTGAACTTTCTTTTGCATACCTAAGAAGTTCAATGTCTGTGTCCAACTGTCAGTGAATGGCAATCCACCAGCCACTCCTGATTTCCTGATTAATTTTCTGTGCAGCTTTGACAGCATAATGACAGGAAGGTTTGACTGCTTCCATAAAGATTTTTGAGGGAAAACACTTGAGAAGCAGATGATATAAATAATCTACAGCCTATACTCCAAAGACAAAGTTGGCTTTGATGTTAAGAAGACAAATCTTTCCAGACATTTGCTTTAGCCCAGACTGGCAAATCAGATCAGCCATTGTTTATGGCACAGATCAGACTTTATGGAAGCAAGATTTGTTCTTGGGTGTGCCTTGGCAACTAACCCGTGTGCCATATATAATCTGCATAAATTAAAGTGCACCTTTCATTGAGCATTCAGGAACAGACTCTGTTAACAGCTTGTGTTCAAAATAACAATTGCTCCACTCAAGTCTATTATGCAAGTGAGAGTTGATCACAAGGCTTCCTGGGAAAATCCAGATTATTATTATTTCCATGAAAATAAAAACTTATCTTGATTATTCCTAGACAGTTCTTGCCCAGGAGCTGAAATGACTTGTCTCAAAATAGAGTCCCTGCTCCCATAGACACAGTGTGGTATTTATGTAGAAAAAATTGATAGGCGCCCATGGTGCTTTGGAGCCAGGAAACAGCCTGTGATCATGCTTGCAAAGATGTTCACTGGCCATACACAGAGAAATGCAGCTGCCATCTGCATCCTAGGTAGGAAAAGGATGACAGCAACAGTCAGTGGGGATGTGACATGGTGAATGAAGAGGGCAAAACAGCTGAAGATCTTCCTGTAAGGTTGTCTCATTTCTTAGATCTGAATCTAGCTGAATTTCATCTTATTCCTAACTGCTTTATGAGGTATCTCAAGCTGTGTAAACAGTAAAGCAATAATAGCAGATCACAATGCACTCATCACAGACCATGAAGAATAATAGTCTATGAGTCAAGCAATATGCCCTCTGTAAACGATATAATGCTTCTTGCAGACAGGAATATTAATCACCCCAGAAACTGACAGGATCTGATGGGAGAGACTGTTATTAATATTATCTCCCTTGGAAACATTTGCAATGGTAAGAGTAATTTTAATAATGCTAGAACAAAATTAATCAGATTGGCTAGCTTCATAGCAAATGGGAACACTGAGGAAGACAATACATAAATAGAGAGACTAATTAATGAAGGAGGTGCACCAGAATTCTCTGTTGACAGTTCAGACATGATAAGGAGAGAGGGAGAGAACTTTTTGTTTTAAAGGTATTTGTGTCATCAATTGTCAAAATCTTGTTAAAAGTCTAATTCAGTTATCATGTTTTTGTTGCTGTCCAGAGATCGAATGTATGTATTAGAGGGGCTTTATATACAATTTTTGCCACAAGCAATTTACTATGATTATATTATTCTAATCTGGCTGGTTCCCATGGAGTCTCTGAAACTAAATCATATCAGAGGAAGATGAATATTAACAATCCTGTCTCTCTCAGGAGAGCTAATAAAAGAATGGAGATCTCACATTTAGGTTCAACACAAAGAGCTTTGAAATGGCCATAGAATTATTGACATCACTTCTCGAGATTCCTAGTTCAGTTATTTACTGCTTGGCTTGAGCACAACTCTTTTCTATACCTGTTTCAAAACCCAGCAAGATTACAGTGGAAATAATGAATTTGTAAGCTAAATAATGAGGCATGTGTCAGAAGGAGAACTGTTGTAAGGGTTTAGTAGGAAAACAAAGTGCCAAGAGCACTGCATTTGACTTCTCCCTTTGTTACATCCACTTTATACGAATGTGCCATCTGCCTTAGAGTATTATATACTCTAAATTGGACCAGTGCTTTAGGCAGATGGCAAATTGTTCAACAATTTTTTATAAATATTAAACCAAATAACTCTATGGGTTAAGACTTATCTCTGAGTACCTAGTATGAGACGTTCAAGCTGTGCTGATAGCTGTGACTGGCAGTGAGTCCACCAATGCTGTATTACATTCCCAATTGGAAAACTATAATCAGGCATTTGGCTTTGAAACTTCTCAGGCAAAAGGAAGAAAAATAAATTAAATTGCAGAAATTGAGACATTTTCAAACCTTTTTTTCTGGACCAATTTTCTTTAATAACAGTATCAATTAAAGAGAAAATTTAGGCTCCTCTCACTGTATTTACAAGATGCACAGAAAATAATTACCCATATATGAATTATCTTATCACTGGAATGGGAGTGGTAGGACCCTTATTTAGTTGCTCATGTAAAGAAGATGATGATTAGAAATTCTGAAAAAAACCCTCTCTTTGCTTGCCTCCATTCCAGAGCTTAATCCTTTAAAAAGGCGGAATAATACTACTGTTCCAGCCCCTGCATATTGCTGCCTGAGATGGATATCAAGCTCCATTCAGGATTTTAATAGACTGTGATGATATTATGTTGTTACTATGGCCTGATATCTCAGTTCTCTATTTACAAGAACAGCTATTTAGGACACTTCGGTTAAAAGGAATTTCTGTTGGAAAAGGCCAGTTTGTCTGAAATGCCTTGAGGAGGGAGAGGGCAAAATTATGGAAATTATTAATTTGTGCCTTTTCCACAAAACAAACTTCATCTTTTAAAATTAAGGATGTGACATGGGTGGCTCAGCAATGCTTACTATCAGTCTCTCTCCTGAGCATGAGAAATATCACATCAGTTAAAACAGGCGACAGTGACTATTCATTATTTCCTGCTGTCTGCTTGACATGAAGCTGATTGTAGAGCTAGAAAATTCTCCTTTGCTTTGCTTAGGTTTTTTCTGGTCCCACGTGGATCTGCATCTAACTTTGCCAGTCAGTCAAAAACTGCCAGAACAGGTCCCCAATAACTGGTTGCCTAATGTGATGACTAAATTCTGAAACCAGGGTTAGTGACCACAGGGCAATCATATGGATAAACCATGCAATGAACTATGCCCATTTTGGATAAACAAAACCTCTTCAGTCAATACCTCCAGGTTCAGCACAGCATGCACATGTGACAAAAAGTAAGCACGATGTTATTTTCAGCTTGTAGCTGCTGATGTTCTGCTTCTTTACCAACATTATCAATAAGCTTGAATTAAAATGTGGGTTCAGCAATTTAATGTGGTGAAATGAGGTAACATAGCAGACATGAGATATGGACATATTTTCACTTGGAAATAGCAGTTTCAGCCTCTCCAGTGCCACAGAAGCTACAGCATAAAACTGCAACAAAAGCCTTTCCAACACCTTAGTAGATATTTCACTCACTACTTCTGCCTGGTCAGCTGTTTTAAAAAGGTCTAAGCAAGAAGCCTTCATATGTGTTTCTTCTCTGCTCCTTGACTCAAGTAGGTCAGTCAAAGAAGGAAAACCTCTGTCAATAACAGGAAGGCACTAAAAAAAACCCCAAAACCCAACCAAACCAAAACAAACAAACAAACAAAAACACACGAGATGCCTGTCACTCTCTCAGAGGGTTAGTCCCTGTTTGGAGAGAAAGAAGCTTTCAGGAGCAAACACCTAACATTCCTACTCCTTCGCAGTAATATTGTGAGTTCTGGAACCCCAGTCCAGCAACACCTCAGTACCACTGGTCCTCACTTCATGTCAAAAGAGTCACAGCTAATTCTCTTGCACTTAAGAGGTATTGATGGAGCAGACAATACTGGGAATATATTGCCTATAAAGCCTCCCCCTCCTTCATTGTGTTCTGGGTTTTGTGACCTTATAGTGGCCCATATAATTTTGCTCTTGGGAGGAAAATGTCTCTGTGAGGAGAGAGGGTCAGAGCAGCACAATGCACGGGGGGCTTCAAAGTAACTTATGGTAGGAAGGTGAGACACATATATAATGTCCCTGTGGTTATGTGATGAGAGTTTTTGTATACTAGAGCAGTGTTTAAACACATCACCGTCTCCTGTCTATGAGGGACACAGGAAAACTGCTTCAATTTTCGTATTTTGTCTCACATGTAGAGAAATCATTTTAAAGAAGCTACAGGAAAGTAGAGAGCGCAGCATAAAAAAGACTTCTGTGTTGATTGCTTTTAATGTATTTTTTCTCATGACTGCTAAATATAATTGTCTTCTAGGGACTTTCTGTCTTTTAAATGGTAAAGGGGTTTGGTTAGCTTTTTCATTCACTTGCAGCCTCTGTGGTAGTTTGGCAGTATTTGAAGATACTTGTAAAGGGGTCTTGAGCCAAAGTTAAATTTTGTGCTCCAAACCAGTGCCCACAAAAACATGATCTCTCCACTTTCTGCTCCATCAGGTTTACTTACAATCTTCTGGGGAGAAACAAGAAAATCAGTAAATTCCTATGGGGCAGAGAGCTATTTAGGCAGTGTTGAGAGCTGGCAGTTTCCAGAGGCATACTAAGGAATGCACCCAGGTAGCATGTGCCATAAAATAACCAATGCCAGAAGAATTTGAGCACCTCCTCTCACCTGGTAGGAAATAGCTAATACGCAGGAGGGTGACTGTGAGAAGTAGCATGCTTCTCATCAGAAAGGCTGCTTGGATCCCCTGCTTGTCCCAGCAAGGAGATTCCATACTGAATCTCCAAAATTATGCCTGGATGAACAGAAGATCAACAACTGTTCTTGACTTGTATTGATGTCTTAAAAGTAGGTGTGATATTTTCCTGGCAAGGAAAATGCAGAAAGCCTGCAGCCAGCATGGCATTAGTTAGGACAAGCATGTGCTGTGAAATTCAGATCTATCTCAGAAATGGGTTGTCTAGTTTTGATATGCTAGACCAAGCATACACTGGAAACAGGTAGTAAAAAGAGAGAAGCAGGAATTAGGCACGGACCTACTGTAATGTTATTTTCGTGGTCTAATCTTAAGGGGCTCAGATTCTGTGATCCCTCTGGAGCACTTCTTTAAAACCCTCTTCTAACGCCCCAGCTTTCAATCCCCATGAGTTGTGATGATGAGGACAATGGCTTTGCTTCACCCTGCAAGAAAGAACATAACTACTTCAGCAACCTCCAGCCTCTGCCATCTCTAGAATGTACTTCTTTATCACTGGACTTCATTTAGCTGTCAGCTAAAGAAAACTAAAAGTATTAGATACGAGAAATACCTCCACCAGACCGACTCAAACAATGACAGAACAATCCCTTAGTGTTCAGGCATAGCCCGCTGTATCTCTGTCCACTGCAGCACCAGGCAGGAATTCCTGATAACTTATTGCTGAATGCAATCATATTTTTTTTCTGCATAAATAAGAGAGTAGGTCTGTGATATTGAGAGCTTATCTTTACTTTGCAGTAATATATTATCCTATTATTGTTTTTTGCAAACATCTGTGTTCAGCACTTTCTTTTTTGTAGCACTGAAATACTAAGTGTTCATAAAGCCTAACCACCAGCCATAAACTCAATAAACTGCTCTATGCACTAATTTGGAATTAAAACCATATTTGGTTGATCTATTTTAAGCACATGTGTGACAAAGGAACCTATAAAAATTACAGGCTGCTTGTTTTCTTTTTTCCTCTGCTGCTGTAACACTTGCAGTGATTAGTTGGCATTTTAAAATGTGTTTGGGTGTTGGGGAGGGTTTTTCTTGTGGGATGTGGTTTTTGTTTGGTTTTGGTTGGTTGGTTTGTCTGTTTTTTTGTTTCTTTTTGTGGGGAGTTGGAGGTTTTGTTTTTTGTGGGGTTTTTTGGTGGTTGTTTTTTTGGTGTGTGTGTGGGGTGGTGGTGGTTTGGGGGTTTTTTGACTCTCAGACAAACACAGGTAACACATCAAAACTGAAAGCTGAAAAGTGATGTATTTTTACAGCTGGAATCTTGGCTTGGGCTAAACGTCTTCCTTTTCCTGTTTTGTTCAGGGCTCTCAAATCTAGTTTTTGTTGGGGTTTTTTTGTGGTTTTGTTTATTTGTTTGTTTTTCAGTACCTGGCGCTCTCTTTGCTACACATTCTTCCTAGCTGGAGATCAGGAGCAGCGGCGAGGGAGGCCGCGAACAGAGCACCCTTTTGACCCCCACGACCAGCGGCAACACTTTGTGGCCACCCCAACCCTGCGCCGTGCCGACCGGCGGACGCACATCGCTGCCTCTCCGAAGAGTGAAACCGCTGTGCCTTGCTCCCTGCCGAGCAGCAGCGCCGACGCCGCCGCCGAGCGCCGCCAGGACGGCAGGACAAGAGGGCGGCTGAGCTGTGAGGGCGGGACGGCCAGCGGGGCTCGCCCGGGCGCTGTGGCGTTTCCGTCCGAGCCGTGTCTGCGTGCGGGCCGCTCTGCCGCTTCTCTGCTGGCCGGTGGCAGCACGCCTGGGCCC
>VXBR01005269.1:0-84963 GCA_013400215.1 Cisticola juncidis
GGACCCTCGCGTGGTGATAAAGATGTTTTTTCTTAATATCCAAACTAAACCTCCTCTGGCACAACTGAAGGCCACTTCCTCATCCTGTCCCTTGCTATTTGGGAAAAGAGGCAGATGCATACCTCGCCACATCCTTTCAGGTAGCTGTAGAGAAAGACAAGGTTCCCCTGCACTTCCTTTCCTCCTGAGTAATATAAATTACATATATATACATATGAGCAAGATAAAATATAAGTAAGCAATATAAATCCTAGGTGATGCTCATGAGATAAGAAAGTACTAAAAAAGTCGTAGATGTGTGATGCAGGAGTTTGAACCTACCTGAATATGCAGGGTTCCAGTGGGCAGGAAACAATAATACCCAATAATGCATTTTCTTCTGAGGTTCTTTCAGAGCATCATGACCAATAAGTTCAACACAAACATAAAAAATCGAAATACTGAGTAGGAGGTGGACAAGGGAAGCTTGAACTCGGCCAGGTCTTCAACTTGTTACCTGAGAGAAATTTCAGCTGAGTAACTAGTTTAAATATCTGGGAGTCTTCTTTGGGATGGAAGAACAACTAGGAGCTTAGATATCATAAACCCTAGAGGCACTGCTGAAAGCAAATTATATAGATTATAATATGTACCAGTGGAGGAGCTGAAGAACTGTTATTTTTAAGCTTGTGCAGAAAACCTGATGTGTTTACCTGATTTCTTCAGACAGGGGAGAAAAAGAACCACATCAACAAAACCAACCATCACCCTCTCAACTAATCCAAAACAAGAAATAGCCTTATTTCTGAGAAAAAAGCCCACACAAATTTAGGGGAAGAGGTGAGAACTAGATGAGCAAAACCTGTTGCTTAGCTTCTCTAAAACCAGTTTTGAATTTAGCTGGCTTCAGTTGTCATGTCACTTAGAAGTGGAACACAAAAGCCTTTATTTAATAACATTTTTTAGTTGAAATTCACCAGTGTATCTTCAGTCTTATTTGAAATTCTCCAAGTGCAGTGATGCAATTTCCCAAATGTGGCAGGACCTTGCAGATAATTTTCCCAAATCTGAATATTTCCCTGAACAAGTGACTCTTCAAATACCCCTTCATCTCTGCTTAGCAGCTGAGTTTTCTAGATTTAAATTTATGTAGTTTCAGTAATGGTGAGACTCTGTGTCGAGTTCTGGGCTTCTCAGTATCAGAGAGACAAGGAGCTTCTGGAGCAGGTCTAATGTAAAGCTGTGAGGATGATGAGGGTACTGGAGCAGTCATCTCAGTTATGAGGAAAGGCTGAGGGAGCTGGTCCTGTTTGCCTGAGAGGGATCTCATCAGTGCCTGTGAATACCTGGTGCCAAGAGCACAGAACACCTTAGGGATGCCGGGCAATAGGGCAAGGGGCAACAAACAGAAAGGGGAACAAGGAAAGTTCCACCTGAACATGTGGAAGAACTGTGCTGTGCAGGTGACCACGCACGCCAACAGGTTTCTCAGAGAGGCTGTGGAGTCCTCCTTCCCTGGGAACATTCAAAATATGTCTGTACCCATCAATCCTACATTATGTGCCCCAGATGACTCTGCCGGAGCAGGGAGGTAGGGCCGGATGGCATCCAGTGGTCCCCTTCCGATATTTAAACTATTCTGCGAGGCTCGGTTCGGACGCGATGCTCCGGCAAGGGGCTGACGGGCTCTCCGTGCTCGCTCTGCGGGCTCGGAGACCCTCGGGCGGCTTCCGAAGGGCGGCAGAGGGCAGGAGCCGGCCGGCATCCCTCCGCAGGCCCCTTATCCTGGGCGGCTGTGCCCGGCTGCGGCACCGACCTTGATGTGCAACCCGAGCCGAGGGCGGGCGGTGCCGCCGCTATAAAGCCCAGGGCGGCGCGGGGGAGCCGCCCCGCAGCACCGGGCCGGCGGGGCTGCGGCGATGAGCAGGAATAACCACGGGGAAAGCAGCCAGAAACCCAGCAGAGAGCCCGCTCGTTTTGGTTTCGTGGGGTTTGTGGTGTTTTTTTCCTTTCGTTCTTTTTTTTTTTTTTTTTTTTTTTTTTTTTTTTTTTTTTTTTTTTTTCTTTTTTTTTTTTTCCCTTTCTTTCTTTTTTTCTTTCCTTATCTGAGGTTGATTAGGCGCTTTCTTGTTCATGTTGTTCATGTGTGATTCTTTGCTTGGGATTTTGTTGTTGCTGTTCTTATTTGGTTTTTTTAACTGGTATATTTGATAGATCAAGAAGAAAAGCCCAGGGAGACTTAGAGCAATAGTCATTTACTGCCTCTAAACACATCCTAGTACCACATGGTATAACAAGTGCACATCTTTATCATTGTACTCGTGACCATGTTATGGCTGTTCATTTAATTCTAATCAAACATAAGGTAATGAAGGAAATCATCTATTCTGTAACAGAATAATTTTATACAAATGATTTCAGGATTTAGCACAAAAGACTACTAAAACCAACTACTGACCTAAGTTACCTAGTAATACTGTGCACTGTTGTTAATATCTCATTAATAGTAGTTCTTTTTTTCATGTTATTACCTATTTTATTTTCTTTTTACTCTTTCTATTTAAGTAGAATAATTTTGAGACCTAAATGTGGTAAGTCAGAAAAACCCACAGACGTGAACTCTTTAAATATTTACTAAATCACAGTGTTTTGTTGGGGGGTTTATTGCAGGTTCTAATTAATGTGACTCTCTCATAAGCATTCAACAAAAAGAACAATGAAGAACTATTCTGCAAATTCCACAGAACAGGACCTCTCAGATCCTGGTAAGAAGTAGCACCACGTGTGTGTTTGAAGAATATGTTCCACAGATTTGAATCTAAAGAACATTATAAAGCTCTCCTTATTGCTGTAATGGTTTTGTAGGAGATAACATGATGAGTTTCCTATAAATGAGTGAATTAAAGCCACACCTATAAATGTTTTCTGGGTGAATCATTCCATCAAGTTCAACAAAATTAATTTACCTTGATAAAACTGTTCAGGAGGATCCTAGTCTGGGCATGAAAATTCTCCTGAGGTAAGCTGAGTAAGCTGGAAGAACATAATTGCTTTAAACAGTTGTCTGAAACAGCAATTGTAGACCAACTAACATTAAAACAGTTGGTAGAAAATTCTATTCACAGTGATTCAGCAGCCAAAGTTAAGGTAAATATAAATTGGGAGTGGCTGGTATGGAGAGTACCTTATCTCCTTTTGTTTTACAGCTGATTCCCCACTGTGGTTACTCATCTGTTCCTTTATATATTTCATACATCTTGTATAAAACATTTAGAACTATAAGCTTCTTGAGTAAGATTACACTTTCATTTACCTTTCTGAAGCCCCCAGCCCAAAGGAAGTGGGACATGTAATAACTACTGCAATAGAATAGTGAAGATGCTTATCACAGTCAAGGACATGACCTTCAGTTGACCGCTATCTATTCTGTGTTACCTACAGCAATTATAACATTCACTATGAGCAATTCCACTCATTTCATTAGAACTTCTCCTAATTTGTATTCAGTTGTGCTGGTGTTTGAAAGAAAAGTTAACTCTTTCTCTTAGTCTTTGATAATCTTTCTCTATAAATATATTCTAATTGTAAAAAGGAAGATGTTTCCATCTCAGAAATGGACATGGAAACTTTCTCGGGGAATAAAGATGAACTGCAGAGAAAGAGTTGGTGAATTTTTCATGGAACTTCCTCCTGAGAACACGAGAAAAAACTAGTCTTTAAATGAAAAAGAATCAGCAGTGAAAGACACAAGAAGCTAGTACAATAGATGGATTATTATGCTAAAAAAGTCTTTTTATTACACAGAATGTGGAAGCAAGGGTTGTGAGGATTCTCCTTTCCAGCATGAGGAAAATATAGAACAAATTGACCAGTTAAAGGCCAAGAAGAAAACGTAGGTATTTTTTTAACTTAAAGTTAACTGGGTGTATGTGGAAGTCAGAGGGGCAGGGGAACGAGTAGAAAAGCTTAATACAGGTTGTTAACAAACCCCTCATCTTAGTAATGTTTTGTACTTTACTCTAGGAAGGAAGATGAGAAGCCAGAGAAACGAATAGTTGGCATTCTTGAATTGGTTAGTGTCCTGTTTGGTGGTCTGCTTGATACTTTCTTTTCTTTATTTGGCATTGTGAGTTGTCTATAAATTACAGTTCATAGGCAATCAAATACCAGAGAAGAAGCCTGAGGACTAATTCTAGACCTGCTATCTGAGATAACCAAATCAAAACCAGTGACATGGTTTCGTGTAGTTTTCTCTAGGACAGCTATTTCCAAACAAAAGTAGCTGTTGCAAGTGGACTTGCTTACTCTGAAACAAGTAAAGTTTTATTCTCTGGTTTGTTCCATGAGTATTTACATCTTATGAGATGGTTAGGCCAGTCAGGAATAAAGGGCTCCAATTTCAGATTAATCACATCTCAGGATATCTATAGCAGTTTAAATTCACATCCATCTTTAAACAAAACAAAGTTTCAGGGGTAGACAAGTCTTAAGATATAATCCATCTCTTCTGAAAACATTTCCTACTGGTAGGTCTAAGCCAGGTGCTGGTCTGCTGGTCAATAACTCACTCTTGTTTACAATGTAGAGGCATTATCTTAGTAAATATGTAACTCAATGGAAAACATAATACAATATATTCTACAAAGGTCATCATCACTTGCAAACATGTCCTTTTTTCCAAACTGAGAATCTGTGTCCTGTCAGTACTCTCTTAGCAACCTGAGTAATGATTTAAAGATGTGTTGGACTATTACAAAATCCTTATGTACTGAATTTACCTTCAGTTGGAGAGTTGCTGCTTAGAATATGTGCATGAAGCATGTCTCTTGCAAGTCTGCTGCACTGTAGTAAATGCATGAACTGTCAGGTGTAATGTCACTTTTTTTCTCCTTTTTTATTTTCTTTTTTTTTTTTTTTTTCTTTTCAATGCTTACACAGTTTTGCTATGCTGATGGGGTGGATGTCCTGTTGATGATAGTTGGTTTGGTCGCAGCGGCTGCGAATGGCACTGGAATGCCGCTTTTGATCATTATCTTTGGAGAGATGACAAACAGCTTTGTGCTAAGTGGCATACAATCCAATGGTAAAAGGTTTAATTTCAATTTCTCTACATATTGGTTGTGCTTTGCTACTGAGGCTAAGATTCTTTTTTTCCCCAGACTAGACACTGGTACTTATCTAAGGAAGTATATTATGAGCAACACTCACCCTGCTGGAAATAACCCAGTCATTTCAATCTATCTTTGATTACAAGACCAGGGCAAAACCAAAGCACTTTATGAATCAGTTTTGACTTTGTTGAGATAGTAGGGAGTATGACCACCCTCAGTTATCAAGCACTAATTGCTTAAAAATAAATGTGTATTTGCCACATCATTTTGTATTTAAGTTCGTATAGCAGACCTGACTTGCAAAATTCGAAACATTCCCAAACTGACAACCTCATATTATCATGAGTCAACTGCTCTATATAACATTTCCACAAATAGTCTGCTTTTTATTTCCCCCTCACAGATACTTCGGTAAACAGTTCCAGCTGCCCATCAGATCCAGGTGTTGATATAGAAGGTGATATGACAAAGTAAGGATCTGTAATTATCCTGTAGGTAATGTATTGGATTATTCTCTTTTACAATGTTATCTGTTTGAGCAGAAGCCATGTTTGCCTTTCCAATAATGCATCACAGGCTTCAGTATTTGCTTTGGTGTGATTAATGAAGACTCGTTGTTGCTCTATGTGTCTAACTTCTCTCATGACATACAGTGGGATCACGTGGATTTTTGTTCCCTTATCCCAGGTTTGCTTACTACTTCGTGGGAATTGGCTTTGCTGTGTTTATCCTGAGCATCGTCCAAGTGTGGACATTCTTGGTTACTGCTACAAGGCAAACCGCAAGGATCCGGCAGAAGTTCTTTTTTGCAGTGCTCCACCAGGAGATGGCTTGGTTTGATACTACCCAGATAGGAACACTGAACACCAGACTGACAGAGTGAGGGCTCTGGCTTGTTTTCTTTTTTGACACACATAGACACACCCCAAATTATTGCATTTAAAAGAAAACTGACATTTATCTCAGCAGACTAGCCTATAGAGAGTTTAAAAAAAAAAAAAACAAAAAAAAAACCAAGGAAACAAAAAGAATCCACCAAACCTAAAGTGTGAAATATTACAGCTCAAAGCGAAAAATTCATAAATTCATTATAATTCATTATCCTTTTCAGTTTCATTTGCGCAGTTTCTGTGATATGTGCATTGGAAGGGTTTCTTTCATGAAATGCCTGACACTGGCTGTCTGAAGTCCATAAAGTACACGTCAGCCACTGCAAAACAAACAGCTCTGCCATTTCCACCTAGTTTATAAACACCAAAAGCTGACAATTAATTGAATGGAAATGAGCTCATACTTGCACTCAATCAGATCTCAGGCAGTATTGTATCTAGCCAGTCAAAGTCTTTGGAGTTTTTTCCACAAACTTAAATAGATTTAGAGGTGAGAACTGTAATGCCCCTGTGTTATGGGATTATATTGTGAACAATTTTTTTTTTCTTTTTTAAATTTTATTTTATGGTAGCTTTGAACACAGATCTCTCCTGAAAAGTCTACAAGAAGCTTAAATGAAACCACTCTCAATTCTAATATTTGTATGTTCTGGGAAGAGAAATAGGGAAGAAATTTTGTATGAAAAATGGAGGTTATTCCAAATAATGATATGATGGAATGGAGGTATCTCTTCCTCTGAATCAGCAGCCAAAGTTAAGAACATAAAATATATCAAAGAGCTGAGCAGAAGAAATCATTTGGAGATGGTCATGTTGGATGAAAAGGCTGCTTGATTTTTTACTTATATCTCTCCATTTGAATGTCAGATGAGGACATTAGGTCACTGGTGGCCTATTGATATGGCATACAAACAGCAGAGAATGTTGAGAATACAGAAAATGAGTCCTTAAAAACAGGAGGTTTCTGCAGTGTTTTGGCCACAGAAGAGCCTAATGATACTGTTTAGTAGCTGTGGTTAGAAATTTTCTTTTGCCAGTTAGGAAATGGCAGAACTCCTGACATGAGGCCACACAGCATGAAAAGAAGGGGGGAGGGAGTCACAATAAGAGGCATTCTAAACTAACAAATCTTTTTTATTATTATTGTTATTTAAAGTGACATCAACACCATCCGCGAAGGCATCGGA
Organism: Cisticola juncidis; assembly: GCA_013400215.1. Classification (NCBI taxonomy): domain Eukaryota; kingdom Metazoa; phylum Chordata; class Aves; order Passeriformes; family Cisticolidae; genus Cisticola; species Cisticola juncidis. The sequence goes on from VXBR01005269.1 coordinate 7,168, forward strand.
GACAAGATCAGTATATTTCTGCAGTTTTTTTCCACGTTTGTGTCAGGGCTCATTGTAGGATTCATCTATGGGTGGAAGCTGACACTGGTGGTTATGTCAGTCAGCCCACTTCTTGCTGCGTCAGCAGCAGTTTGGTCAGCGGTAAGTATGTGGGGATTCATACACAAAGAAACTAGGAAAACCTTACAACTCTTATGCACAGAAAAGGGGGAGAGGATGGGAGAAACCCAGAGTGGTTTCTAAGTTGGGAGATTGGCCCCACTCTTACTTTGATTTCTGCTCCTCCTGTAGCCTTTCTCCAGGTTCCCAAGCACACAGTTGTAAGCTGTGCTCCCTCTGTCTGCATATCCTCACGCCATGCTGCAGGGGGTAATCTATATCAGACCATCTTTCTGGCACAGCAATTTCCTCATGGCAAGCGCTGGGGAAGCCCTTGCTTTTCCCTCCAAGCACAAATACCTTTCAACCTCCTTCCATCTGCACGTGCATGTACCACATCTCTTGCAAATAATTTACCAACTTTCATGCTGCATACAGAATAGCTCTATACAGCTATGCAGATCCATACAGCTGTTGAAAACTGAAGTTATATAAATCAGTGAAATGGCTGGAGACGTTTCCCTCTCAGATAGGAAAACTTTTTTCCCTTATGCACTGTTTAGCCACATTAATATGTACGATCCATACTCCTGAATGGCTATTTATATGATCCTATGGGTTTTTCCTACCTGAAGCATTACAAATAAGCTAAGAAAAAGAATGTTAGAGGCTGCAATGTGATTGACTTAAGTCATTACTTAAGATTACTTAAGTAAGCTTACTTAAATATCTGATGGTGCTCTAGTGTCTGAACATTTCAGAAACTCAGAACAGCTACAGGACTCCCTCCTTCACTCTTCCTGGTGTGGCTTGTAGGTTGTCCTCTGTTTGGGGGAAAGTGGATGGGTCAGGATACCAAATGTCACCTGATATTTGTGTAGCCTTTGGTTGAAACGAGGAGACAATGATGAATTGAACTCTATTTGAGGGAAATTCAGGGTATGGGGAGGATCTGCCCCCCACCTTGCTAAACTCTGATCTTGTGTGATTGCTCTTATTCACCAAGACAGTGTGTGTGTATTCTTTCAGTAGGCTGCAATAACAGCTGTTTTTAATCTTTGGCTGCAATAACAGCTGGTTTTTAACCTTTCAGCTCCTGGCATCCCTTACTGCTAAAGAGCTGTCTGCTTATGCCAAAGCAGGAGCTGTGGCAGAAGAAATTTTGACAGCAATCAGGACTGTTGTGGCTTTCAATGGACAGCAGAAGGCAATGGAGAAGTAAGTTTTAAAATAATAATTATATCAAAAATATGTCAGTGAAATTCAGTTGTTGAATTGGTTTGTGAGGATTCTGGTTTCTTGGTTTTTGGGTTGTTTTTTTTTTTTGAGGGGCAGAGGGATGAGATTGTCCTTAGTGTCATTTTGTCTTTCTATAAGTGGATAAATCAGCTGAAAACAAAGGTGTGTAAATAGTCCTAGTCAGTGAATACAGGCTACTTGATGTTGTCACTGCAGAATAGATGGAAATTTCTCCTTTGAATGAGATCTGGAGCTGAACTGAATGTGAAATTGTTGGGAAGGTTACCTTCACCTACGATTCAGATGCAACAAAGCATGCAATCAGTCGCTTATCTTCCAGAGCATCTGCGCTACTGCTCTGATCTTTGATTACTGAGCATATTTTTAAACCACTCTGGATAACAGCCTTGGGTAAAATCACATTACTGGCTTTTACAGTGATTTGCAACTTTAATGATTTGCAAATGACATGTGTAGCTGCCCAGTGTTGGCCCTAGTCACACACACAAGGTGAAATGATTGTGGCTGACCACAAACTTATTGACATGCATATCAGATAACTCAACAAGCATAAGCAATAAGTTTTATTGTACAAATACAACACATCACTGATTCCATGCAGTTCGGAAAGCCAAAGCAGATGACCTGATCCATATGCCCCATGAAACTCCTCTATCTTTTTCAACTCATGTTTGCCTTCATCTTGTGCAAAAATTTTAAGGTGATGTCAACCCCAGTTTAGGATCCTACATCCTGTTCCTGCATTTGCTTCCAGGGACTGAGCTCCAACTATCTTATAACCCTTCTTCTGCTTGCTGGAATTTGTTTTTAAGATGCAACAGAACAGACTATTCCTGCTTGCATAGTAAAGACAAAAAAAAGCCCTAAGATGGCTTAGATAAGTTGCCTCCCCTCCTCCCCATCTTCCTCAATTGCCAGTGTCTGAAAATTCAATGACAGAAGCTGTCAATATTCATTCAAAATACCTTGTCTAAAGACTAACTGATAACTGAGTTAAGTAAGGCCTTTCCTTTTTGTGACTGACCATCAGCCTCTTCCACAGCTCTACCTCCATTTAATCTAAAAACCCCAAACAAACATTGTGGCTTCCTTAGGAACATCTTCTACTAGGGACAAACTCCTACCAGGGAGTGCATTTTTCAGATGGTGGATTGTGACTCCTACACAGCTCTTGAATCCTGATTCAGAGTTAGGAAAAGCATCCTTTCACTACACAGTCCTCCACTGACCACAAAATTTACTCTTGCAAGAGCTCTTCAGTCACCTTTAGTTCCTGGCAGTGACTTGGCTTTTCCTCAGTATTTGAGTGATCACATGTATTTATCACACTACTTAAATGGAGTACTCATTCCCCTGGAAGACCTATGATGCTGCTGACTCAAAGGGCCTGGTTTTAAGAGCACAATCAAGTCAAAAAATTTCAATGTGTTTGACTAACAAGTCCAGCACTCGTGACATCTTAGATTTACATGGAAAAATTATGCAGTTTTTTAAGACGGCTTTCCAGCTGAATGAATTGCATATTTTCCTACAATAGGATTGTACTTTATTGAATAATAAGTATTGGGAAAAGAGTGCAAGCTACCAACCATGTTGATTAGAAGTAGAAAGTTACACTATTCCTAGGCTACACGTTGATTAATATGCTTGAGTAAAGGAGAGCTATTTTCTTTCAGCTGTTTGCTGAAAACTATAGATGAGCAAATGAATTTGAACCATCCTTAGAAGCAATAATTCTCTAGTTGAACTTGTTAGTCTTTATATTGATCCTCTATGTCTCCTGGTTGTATATGTTACTCAGTAAACTGACCTAAGGGAAGTATACTTGACATCCCAAAATGGCCAGTAACAGAACAACTTTGCTGCCAGAGGGGGGGTCTCATTTATCTCCTTCCTGTTGCCCAGGGTTGTTGGAGGATTTTATTTTTATTTTCTTGTTTTAAATGTGGATGACTAACCTGTACCTCTGTGGTAACAATGTTGTTAAAACCTTTCCCAGATTTCCTTTCAGGATTAATGGAAATAATGAGTTCAAGGGTGCTATTGTATATTCCCTTATGATAACATTATGATGCCTAATTGTTTTCTGAATGTCTTCCATAACAATATGCTAATATTGTCAGCATATGCTGGAGCAGATTTATGCAAATTAATTGCCTCCCTAATAGTCCTCTGTAAAAAAAAGAAAAAAAAGCTGTATTCTCTTAGAGATTTTGTTTTTTCTTACATAAATCCTGTTAATTAAGAAAAGGGCAATGGGAAATATTAACCAGAATGGTATGTAGTACCTGTCGAATTAATAGTTTCCTTACACACTTTCAGATATGATGCTAACTTAGAGATGGCTAAACGTGTTGGAATGAAAAAAACCATTACCACTAACACATGTCTAGGTCTTTCGCAATTTTTTATCTTTGGATCCTATGCCCTTGCATTTTGGTACGGGACCAAGCTCACGGCTGAGGATCCACACTATGACATCGGCCGTGTGTTAATTGTAAGTACAGCAATGCAGCTTTGAAAAATGATCTGTATCTTCAGGGAAAGTTAGGCAAGTGGTGTCTCTGTTTTCTGCCATGTGCTTGGTAAATCAGCTGTTAGAGACTCACTCCATATAAAACAACTGAAAGGTATTCACCTAGCCTAGCTTTTAGTATAGCAAGTTTGATTGTCTTGGACTGTATTTGTAAAATGGGATGAACAACCTAGAGCTGGTGCTTGTCTTTCTAGTACCCATGTGGGCACTCGTGGCACAGATAGCATTAATTGCAATGCTCCTCTCCATCTCCCACAGGTGTTCTTCTCTGTGCTTGTTGGAGCTTTCTGCCTGGGCCAGGCAGCTCCTAACCTGGAGAACGTGGCCAATGCACGTGCAGCTGCCTATGAAGTATATAAGATTATCAATAAGGTAAACACCTCACCACATGGAATAGAAGCCTTTTTACAACTTAGCTTCCACTCTCTCTCCTTTTTATTTTTTTTTTCCCTTGAGAAATGTAACAAAAGCGTTCTAAAGCCCCAAACCATCAGCTCTGTAGATGTTTATTACAGAAATCCATAATATTTTCATTCACCTAAAAAAACCCGGCCTCTTTGTTACAATGAAAGCTGGGAAACCTGATATGTGTGTCTGAGATAGATGGCTGAGGTTTTTCTCTATAATTAGACTTTCAGTTCCACAGGGAAAGTAGTATGGCACTATACTAATTTGTAAAAACGCATGTATGCACAAATTCAGCTGAGATGGGGTTTATTGGGGAGGGGGAATTGGTGACAAGGGGATTAATAATGCTACTGAAAGTTATAACCATAGTAATCTGTAATGCTGGTGTTGCCATAAAAAAGGTTTTCCATATCATTATCTTGGTCTTGCTGTGCTATGTAGCAATTGCATATCTGTGTACATAAAATATTTTAAAGTAGGACTAAAAAGTTCATGGGAAAATAGCTACATCATTCTTTTTGATGTGAGTATAAAACCCTCCTATGTACTGAGGCCCACATTTTGGCTGCAAGAGAATGCAATTAAGTTCTTCAATTACAGGTTTTCTGCTATGGATGCTTTTGGAGTTGTACTATATTTGTCAAAGTAGAATTCACAATTTGATGTTCCTCCATGTTCAGCATTCTGCAGGTAAAATGCATCAATTCTTCAATGCATCAATTCTGCAATGAAAACCAGCATCTGAGAAAGTAAAGAACAATGCATGTAGCAGAAGTAATAATTCCAAAAGTGAAATAACCACCAATTTATTTTACAAACCTCTTTCCAGAAACGGCTCATAGACAGCAGTTCTAAGGAAGGTTACAAGCCAGACAAACTTGTAGGAGAAATTGAATTCAGAAACATCCATTTCAGTTACCCTTCCAGACCTGATGTTAAAGTAAGTGTTCTGTTTAGATTACTGTGATGAAATTCCTCAGCCTATATCCATTTTGTTTGTCTAATTTTCTTCTTGAATGTGAAATGCATTCCCATTTTGGGGGATGGGGCATCATTTTCCCCCAGTGATGCACAAAGACAAAGCTCTAGACCTACTGTCACAGTGTTCCTCATTCTCTTCTGCAGGACAAAAATCTAATATGTGTTGCTCCTAGTCTGAATTTTTATAGACAAGATCTTTGATAAATCAAATACAATTTTGAAAAATCTTTCACTAGGACTTCCAGACTTTAGGCAGTTAAACCAGAAAGTTACCTTTTTTCAAGTTTCTTGATTCTTTGGAGTTATCTCTGGCAAAAAAAAAAAATCAGAAATAGGCTTTACAACAATACGCTATCAAAAGTATTAAAACATATAATCCTAAATGTACATTTGGAAGGCAAACATTTGTTTTGAGCCTGTATTAAAATTGCTGTTGAAGAAGCTGTTGCCCCTGTTCTTTGCCAGTTCAGCTTCTATTAGTGACCTGTGTGCATCATGCCATGGTGATTACTTTCATGGTGGCACAGTTGGTTTGACATCTTTGCAAGAATTATTTATAGTCTTTTGAACACCTTGATAAAGGTGAAAGGAAAAGAAATTTGCTGCTGTCGTTTCTTCCTTGATGAAGAAAATGCTAGAAATAGAGATTTTAAAAGTCAACAGTTAAAAGCTTGATGTACTGGTATAGTGGTGAGGATGGGAAGGTTTATATCTGTGACTGTTTCTTCAGGGGGCTTTTCCTAGCTCAGTCATCTGAGGTCTGTCCCATTGTGCATCAAATCTGTTTCCAGGACACTGGGATGGCTAGAGGGCCCAGATTCTCTGGGCTTTCTCCTTGACTGAATTTTTACAATGTGTTTTCTATCCCTCTTGGCTCAGAAATCTTGAAGGGACAGAGCAGAAATCTTCATCTTTCTTCCTAAAAGTCCTATTCAGGCTGATGAGGTGTGGGTCAGCAAACCAAATGGGAAGGAAATAAGCAACATTTCCCATCCCCCAAATCTGAGTCATCAGCTTTCCCTACTAAGAGCATCAGTGTAATTTAGTAGAGCCAAAAGGAATCAGCAAATCTGGATAGAAGTTACCCACAATCCCTCAAGCAATGAATGCAATGATCTTCCCTGTCCAGGTTAAACCAAACCAAAGAGATCTAAGGAGTACAGATATTGTTAGTTTTAGTCTTGGCAAGATGTTGCCTGATGAAAGAGAGTTAAACCTAGCCTAGTATGTGGTACTGATTATTTGCATCTGGAGATATTATGGTATCTAGAATAAAACTCCTTCTTGATAATGCAGGCACCAGGATATCAGCTTCCTGGAGATACAAAGCTGAGTGAATGTAATACAGGGAGAGGAATATCACAACTATTTTAATCTCTCATTGCAAAAACATGTGTAGGCAAACTTATAAATCAGCCTGGTATAAACAAGAGGAGTTCCCATAGCAGCCAAATAGTTTGGCAACTACACAGCATTACTTGTAGTGACATGGACATCTTTTGAGGTAAAATGTTCTCTAAATGTGAAAATAGCAAAATTATATCATTAATCTGTAACTACTCCCCAGGTTGCTGAGGCTGTTAATAATAAGGAATTGTATTTATTAAGGACTTCCCAGCAATTACTTTGTCAAAACAGCCATTTATATTTTAAAAATAGAACAAAGCAGGCTTTGTTTTCAGTGATACTCTTTAGCACCTGAAAACAATCTTCTGTGAGATTCATAATTATTATGTTCAGGAAAATAGAAAAGAATTTAAGACCCTAAGCCTGCTACCAGATCCCACAAATTGGAGAAAATTAGCTATGAAGTTCAGAGTAGTGTGGCTGTATCTATATTAGTTTATTTGAGTGTGCTGGGGAATTTTCCCAGGCAATGGAATGCAACAGTCTATGCAAGGGAACTCTTAAAATGTTTCTTGGCATGAACTTGACCTGTTCCAGTTATCAATCTTCTCAAAAAATTCCCAGGCTTGCTTTGGTAGCCAGAAGGATCTAGGGGCCATGCCCAAAAAGCACGTTGCATGCAGCCATCCTTCAAAGGCTAGTACATTTCACAAGCTTAAGTGAAGATTTTGCCTATCAGTGCTCCATGATATTCCCAGGTACAATTAACTTATTAATGTCACCGTACCTTCTGACTGTGGCCCTCACTACTGCCTTGATAACAGCAGCTACAGTTACCTTGACAGACTGTTCTCTAATCAAACTTGTTAAACTAAGATGTTGTTGTTGTTGTTTGGTTTTTTTTGTTTGTTTTTTGTTTTCTTCCCAGATCCTCAAAGGTCTAAACTTGAAAGTTCAAACTGGGAAGACCATTGCTTTAGTTGGTGCCAGTGGCTGTGGAAAAAGCACTACTATTCAGTTGCTGCAGAGATTCTATGATCCTGACCAGGGAGAAGTGAGTGTCTGCAAAAGAATTGTAAAAACTCAGAGCTATTTGGACATGCATGAGTTTTCCATATTGACTGAACCTTGTTTTCTATTTTGACTGAATTTGACCATATATCTGCATAGTTCATATTTCCACAATTTAAATTTCAGATGAACTATCTTCTCTTATGGCTTGACTTCATTATCCCGCTCCTTCTTACAGTACTATGTCAAAATAGCAAATGCCACAAGTCTTGCAATAGACTTGCAAGATCTGAATTTAAAATAACTATTTTCAACTGTTCCTTTTTGAAATTCCCTAAACTTTGTTTTTAACAAAGCACGATCAAACAGAGTCCTGCTGTATTTTTCTTCCTTTGCATTGAATGTAAGCTAAAACCTGGAGAATTTTCCTATTTTAAATGGTTGTTTCTTGGCTTGTTTTTCACTATCTGCTAACACACAGCAGAAGTTTCCATCATTATGCATTATATGCGTTTTACTGCTGAGCACTAAATCCAGTTGGTAAAGGGTAAATACTTCCCACAAGAAATTTCCAAAGGAAAAAAATGAGAGAAATGAAACAGTGAATTTTAAAGAAAATTTGCTTTTTATTCTTGATATTTGAAGGATGATACGTAATAGTTGCTACTGCTAGTTGAAAGTAGGTAAACATTCCAAATATGAAAAATGGAACTATCAGTATATAAGGTATCAAGGCAGCTGTTTTCAACACAGCTCTCTCTTAAACTTTGTTTTCCTGTGGCTGTTCATTCCTGCCCCCATGCCTTATTTTGATGTGTCAATGCCAATGTTCATGTGACCCACATGACCCCACTGCAAATTACCTAGGTTAAAAATAACTTCCCCTTTCCTTTTAGTCAACTTGAACTCTCTTTGATCTGGTGTAAGCATAGCCACAGAGATGATTGTGTAGCCACAACTGAGAGGACATCAAGCTGGCATAGGGGCTAGAGAATAATGTAAAAAGTGGTCAATTTTAAGGCAAGGAAACCTTAAAATTCTTAAGCCAACCCAGGCAGGATGGTTATTGGGGGAAAACAGACAGGGAAAAAGAAAAGCCCCTGATGTCTTCTCTGTTTATGCTTATGCTATTATTCATCATAATTTGCCAGCTTTTGCAATGGATGGAAAAACTGCAGTTGTAGCTTCTTCCCCAACATAGATTTTAGTAAAGACAGTGGGGTTTTTTTCTTGATCTTCTGGCTGATACTTGATTCAAGTAAGAGTAATTCATTGCTTTCTTATGAACAGAGTACATTTCCTTGACTTCTTTGACATGCTCTTTTCCTCTCAGATTACCTTAGATGGTCGGGATATTCGGACCCTTAATACGAAGTGGTTACGACAAAATATTGGCATTGTGAGCCAGGAGCCTGTTTTGTTTGCAACCACAATAGCTGAGAACATTCGCTATGGCAGAGAAGACATTTCTGATGCTGAAATTGAGCAAGCAGCCAAGGAAGCCAATGCTTTTGACTTTATATCTAGACTGCCTGATGTAAGTTCATCAACTTACTTTGAGTGTAAGAACGAAAGGTCCATTTAGGGTGTTGTCCTGTATCTGAGAGGCAGAGCATGGGAATCCAAGTTATACTACAACTTCTCAAAATATACTTATTGCCTCTAGCAGCTTTCTGTTTAGAGTTTTACAACTAAACATTGTGCCTTTGGTTGCTCTCAAAGGACTTGTGCTGGAGTCTGGAAAAAATGTCAGTGCCTTACTCAGGAGAAAGGAAATTTCACAGCTGTATTGCGATCCCTACCCCTCTCATGAGGCACAGAACTGGCTTTTAAAAAGAAGAACCAGATATCCAAAGCCTTTTGTCAGGAGCTGTCTGTACATTCACAGGAAGTGGGGGGGAGTGGGTGGAGGTAAATAAGTATGCCCTGAACCAAGACCCTTTTGGCAGCTACAAGCTTAAGCTCTCCCTCTGCCTGAGATTCACAGCTTTGAGCCCTCTCTTAGCAGTAGGTGCCTTAATCCTTTCAGGATGGGGCTGGGAAGCAAGGTCAAGCACTCTAAACACATCCTCATAAATGGGTAGTATGTCCTTCCCTTTGCTCCTGAAGTGAAACAATGTGGGACAAGTGCCCACCTGTGTTTTGATTTAAAATCCTTTTACCACTTCAGAGAGCTTGCCCCCATCTCTCAGCCATGTGCCATTTCAAGCATCTGTTCCGAGGTTCCTTCTTCTCAGGAAGAGTGATTTGATCATATTTACTCTTAAACATCTATACAATAATAAACTACAATGAACTTAGAGACTTGTCACTTTGCAGTAAGTGATACCATGGCTCCAAGTGGGAGTGTCTCAGATTCAGAGGAGGCACACTCTTGGTGTGTCCCTATAATTCCAACCCCTTTGGAAAGGTAGGCAATCCTCAGAAAATACAGAAACCCCCTTTACAGGCTTGTCTTGAGAAACCCCAGGGTTAGGAGCACCAAGTGAGCAATGAAGATCTTTAAAGAACCATCAGTTCAAAGTTAGGCAGGCACAACATGTGGGGAGTGGGGGTAGGACAGTTTGGCTAAGGGCCAGTTGGATGGATGTCCTTTCATATTTGTTCTGCTTGTGCTCAAGTCAGCTGATATAAGCTACATCTTCTAGAAGATGAGTACTGGGGTTGCACTGAGAGGTGAGGACTAGAGATATTTCACAACTTCTGCTCTGTTCTCTCCTTTCTCAGAAATTTAACACCATGGTGGGTGAAAGAGGGGCTCAGCTGAGTGGAGGACAGAAGCAACGAATAGCTATTGCCCGTGCCCTGGCAAGAAATCCCAAGATTCTTCTTCTGGATGAAGCTACATCTGCATTAGATACTCAGAGCGAATCCGTAGTGCAAGCAGCTCTTGATAAGGTAGGACTTGCTGAAGCTAGCAGCTGCCATGAAAAGGTGCAACAAGTGCTTAAGAAAAATTCATGTACAGTTTACAGTGCAGGTTTCCATTAGACTCAAGGACATTGGAAAATAAGATTTGTATTTAGGGTTTTTTTACAGATTTATTTTTAGGGATTTTGCTTTTGCATTATTACTAATTATGAAGACAGTGTCATTTGGAACAGTAGCTTAGGTCTCCTGCATTCCCTTTCTAAAATCATAATTCTTCATTTCCTGATCAAATATTGCTGGCATCTTATCAAGGCAGGGTATGATGACAGAATGGTCTTTTTCAGGTGGATTAATAAAAAAGTATATGTTACTGCTATCTCTAGTATTTGTTCTTTATTGAATAGTTGCTTCATAATTTTCAGAAAGCTCTTGGGATTTAGCAATTTCCATTCTTTTCCTGCTTTTGGCAGTCCCACAGCTCTAGGGTGAGTCCTGCTGCAGAGCAGAGCTGTCAGATCTTGTACTCATGTCTCTGATTAGCACACAGTGCCTTCCTCGTAGCCTACCTTCATGATCAGTTTCCACCAGCATACAGTAGAACACATAGGCTTTGATTGAGAAAAAACTTCATGGTTTGGCTTGAATGTCACTTTTTTAATACAATATTTATTTTAATGTATTTTTTTTAATGAAGTGAACAATTCTGCCTTTCATTTTTATAGTTATGCAGAGAAATACAAATTACCAGTATGGCTCAAGGGAAATGCAGAATTTGTCATCTTCACTTGCTAGTCAGTTTAAACCTGAAGTAAAGTGCAGCTGTTTGTTATATTCATGTAATTACAGTAATGTTAGTATTGAGGTAATATGTAGATGCAAAAATAATGTTCATATAATCTTTCTTCTGCATGTTTGTTTGTTTGTTTGTTTTTAATTTAGTAATCAACTACTTAGCTTATTGCTTCATTTAGTGCATAACACAGGGAGATCACTTAATTAACTGCACTCTTTCTCATTCTTCTTCATGTTCTCAGAACACACCAAAATGAGCCCTGGATCATAATGTAGTCATCTTTTCACAGCTTTTTGATGTTCATCAGTGTAGTCCCCTAATGAGATTTCCAGATTTCTTTTCAACATCCCTGAGTGGAAAAAGTGCTGTTACTATTGTTCATTATTTTTACAGCTGAGGAGCAGAGATACTAACCTCATGAACGCTCACTGTTTCTGGGCATTCATGTGCAGCTCCTTGTAGCCAGATGTTTTTCAGATAACTCTGCATCTTTTGAAGCATTTTGGTAGTTCTGGTCACAGCTCCCAGCTGCAGTGCTGAAGGCTTTGTGTTAGACCAGAGGAGTAAAAACCACACTGTGGCAGATACCTGGGAGTGACCCACATCAGGTCCATGAGAATGGCAGGTCTAGGGGGAAGAATCCATATTTCCATGGAAGCAATCCTCTACTGCAGATGCCCTCATCTTCTTCTTGGCCCCATTCCTGTGCCCATACGATGTACAACTTCTATAGCAAGAACCTTCCAGCAGTTTCCAGCACCACAGAACATACTTGTTGCATGAGGTTCCCTGGGATCTCTCCTCCAGCCAAGCCATCTGCTGCAGCCATCAGGGTGGAGGGGAGCCAGCCTCTCCAGCAGTCACCAGGCAGCCTGTGGTGATTTGCTGCATGAGGGCTCTGTGTGCCACTGCTCTGTGTGAGGGAGCTGGAGGGAGAGAAACACGTAACCTGCCACCGAGACTTCAGCAGCTCTCCCTGCCAAATCCCAGTGGGATTGTTGTCAAATAAGTTTGTTTCAGAAAGGAGTGCCTCAAACCCATTTTTGATGCAAGTTTGCTCCTCTGTGCTTTCCTGATAAGTCTTGTCAGAAATTATGCTGATGTTGTACTTCCAAAAATGTTCAGGGACAGTATATTTACTATCCTAGCTTTATTTTCAGAAAGATCTAACTATTCTCACAGCATTTCCCCCTCATTCTTGCATTCACATGGAAACACTTTGTGAGCAACTTTAGCCCAAACAGTTCAAGTGTTATAAAAAGTCAAATAACAAATAAATTTTAATTATGATCTTTAATACTTGTTGCCTGTCTAAAAAGATTAATGTGGCTTTCTCTACCTAAATTATTCAAATGAAACTGTCCTTGGACTGATAAACAAGGACACGAAACCAGGAAAAAACAATAATCTTTGCTTTTAAAAGAAAGAAATTTTTTTAGAATTTTGATTTACTATATGTTACAGGTGACTAAAATAACTTTATTTCTGTGCTATTTTCTTGCCCATTTTAACTGCATCTGGGCTTTGTGTTGTTTCTGTAAGGCTCGAGCTGGGCGCACCACCATCGTGATTGCTCACAGGCTGTCTACCATCAGGACTGCTGACACTATTGCTGGATTTGAGAAAGGTGTTGTGGTTGAACAAGGGACACACAGTGAACTGATGCTGCAGAAAGGAGTCTACTATTCCCTTGTAATGCAGCAGGTAAGGGTAGATTTATTTACTTACTTTCTCCGTTTCACAAAGTTGTCAAAGGGTGGGTGGAGCCATTTTCTCTCTAGTTCCTGCACGTTGTCCAGCTGGCAGCTGCTCAGTTATTCTAGTCTGGGCACAGACACAGGCTTGGAACTCTTGGGGGTTTTACCCATAAGTGTTTCATATTTGTGCAATCCAATATGTCAAAAACATAAGTGAGTTTAAGGCACAGACTGTATAATTATGGCATAACCACAGAGGTGTTAGATTCCAGGTGCATTTCATAGACTGTTTTAAAGGAAAAGAAGAGGGAGAAATCAAAATCAAATAGTCTACTGCTCTGCAATTGCAGACTAAAGTATATGTGGCCTATGGACAACTGTAGTTACACAATTGAAACAGCAGTATTCATGAGGAAAAAAACAAAACAAAACAAAACAAACAAAAAAACAACCACAACCATTTCTTTCTTTCTACTCAAAATGCCTTGTAACTGTATATCCTGAATTCTCACTAGGGTTGTAGCAGTGATGTTCAAGATGATGGCACATCAGAAGATAGTGAAGGCACGGGAGCTGACGAGTATGAGGAAAACATAAATCCTGTGGAAGAGCTGACTCTTCAAGATCATTTTGAAACATCTGTGATACCAGGGAGAAGCAGCATTCGAAGAAGATCCAGCAGATATAAGAGCAAGAAGAGTTCATCTAAAAATCCCTTTGGAAAAAAGAAGAATAAAAAGAAGGTGGAGGTTGGTATTAGAACTTCAGTTTAGAATTTTAATTAAAAGATGTAAGTATAAACAAAAAGCACATAAGTTGTATTACTTCTAGGTAATTGGTTTTCTTGAAGCCTTTACTCTGGTGCTATTGCAGTTGGTACACTTCAGACTAAGTATCTGAGGACAATTTGTCTTAACAAAGATCTTCATTTTAACTCTACTGAGTTAATGTGGAACTGGAAAAAATTGCTATTGATTTATTACATTTGCTTTGTACAATTTGAGAATTATTTCAGGGGTACAGATGTTTTAATTCTATCTTATTAAAACTAGTAATGAGATTTTTTTCGTTTGCAAGATTATTTACTCCCTGGTACTTACTGTTGCAAATACTGCTGGATGGATGATATAATCCCTGGAGAATGCGTACCCAAATTGAAGGTGTTTTGGAGTGTCACATTACATTTGTCAAGTGTAAAAAAAAAAAAAATCAACCCCCTGATATTTTGAAGACCACTGCCATTAAAAGAACCATCTCTCTCTCTGTTTTAGGATATGCTTCAGTTTTTTGCAGGGTTTTTACATAGTTGTAGTTGACATATGTCATACATCAATAAAAGTCACACAGGAAGTTTGGTGTTAAGAAATATGTTTTTGTTTTATCAAAGTTGAAGAAAACTTGCTCATAGCATCAAAAAGTGCAGATTTCTAGTGCATTCTGGATCAGACTTGGGATGAGCAGCTCAACAAAAACTTGATTTTGTTTTCTATTTTTCATGAATTATACTGGAAGAGTGGTTTGGTATATTAAGGTTGCTTGAGTTTTTGTTTAGTTTTGGGTTTTTTTGCCTGATGTCAAGACCTTTGAAGTGAAGAACTAAAATATAAATTCCAAAGTAAAACCATTAATTTTTCGAAATCTGTGGAAGTTAGGATCTCATCAGTAATAAATAATATTTAAAATAATAATGAAATCCTTAGTATAATTTTATCTATAGATTTTCCTCCTCTCTAAAATACATTTCCCGCTAATAAATATTTCAAATAGCAAGAACAAGCTGGACCCATTCCCATTATCATATAAAAAGTCATGTAACTTCAAAAGATACTTTTTGGCTGTATATTAATACTGCTTAAGAACTTAGAGGAAGTAGTGGGTGTTTATGCTCAAGAATATAATATTCATCACATTCAGAAAAAATGAAGAAGTCAAACATCCAGCAGTTGTAATTATTTCAGAAAAAATCAACCCACTTTTATAGTTGAGCCTTAGCCACCCTCATCCAGTGTCTAAAACACTGCATAAAATAACCAGGAAGAAAGAGCAACTTGCTTATAATCCTGACTGACACTTTGTCTCATTTCTGGTGTTTTCATTATTTGCTTTTTTGGAAATGTCCCTTTGGAGGCACAGGCACTTAAAGAAAGTGGTAAAGCAAGACAGAACATTTTTTGTGCCTTCAAAGCTCAAACAGGCTAACTGACTCTAACATATGCCTCATTCTGGCTTTGGTAATGATTCATTGGATATAGTTTGCCAAAGAGAAAAATTACCTCTCAACCCAATTGTTCTGTTGCCAGCCCACTGGCATTTAGCTGAACTTCTGTCCCCTGAACTGCGAGACTTTCAGTTCTCTATAATGATTGAAATGTTAGTTGCCATTTGATCAGTCCTATCTGACTTTCAGTGAACTGTCCTTGTCCTTCTCCCCTCATGACTTAGCCTTTTGTTTTTTGCCTCCAAATTTTTACAGTGCAGTAGATGTTCTAGGGTGTGAAACAGCAAAGCAGCAAATCTCCAGCATGCTTGCTTGATCTGAGTGCACAGAGAGCTTTCAGCACTTGACCAAGAGAGTTCATTGCTCAAAGCCTAATGAACACCCACTGTCTGGGGAATTTTATGTTCTGCAACTTTCCAAGGAAAACTTACAATTTGTCTTGTAGGAAGAAAAACTCCCCTCCGTGTCTTACTTAAAAATCCTGGCTTTGAACAAACCTGAGTGGTTCTATGTCCTGCTGGGAGTGATTGCTGCTGCTGTCATTGGTGCAGTCCATCCTGCGTTTGCTGTTATATTTGGAAAAATCATTGGGGTAAGTTTTTTTGTTTTGTTTGTGGGTTTTGTTTCTTTGGGGGGGTTTTGTGGGGGGGTTAGTGTTTTTTGGTTTTTTTTAAGTTTTGGGGTTTTTTTGCAACTGGAAATTCCAGTCCTGAGCTTTCCTCATGTTCAACCACTCAGTTCTTTCCATGGAAATCTCTGAGTGGCATTAACTTGTATAAATACATCCACTGAAAAATGTTGAAGGGACTCTCTAGAAGCAGAGGATGGTGGAACTGCATCTGATTAGCAGAGCAAAGGAGGAACATTGATGGATCTGGGAGAACAAATTAGTGCCATGGAGGTTAAATGGAAAGCTGGACTGTTTACTGGGTCCTCAACAGAAAGTTGACTGCAGACTGATTTTAGGATCCAGGATACTTGCTAAAAGAAATTAAAGTAGACAAGCTTCTTGAGGTGGTCTGGCTTCTGTAATGGATGCTTGTCTAGGTACTAATTTTTGTGGGGGTTTTTTTTGTTTGTTTGTTTCTTTCTTTTCATAGGCTTTTCAAGAAAGAGATACAGTAAAAAGGAGTAAAAACACCGTGGTGCTTTCTTTAATATTTCTTTTACTTGGAGTGATTATCTTAGCAGCATACATAATCCAAGTAAGTGTCACTACACTGAAATCTTAGAAGCTCTGAACTATCCAGGAGGCTTCAGGTATAACTCATATGAACACAATCTGAGAAGTAAAACACCAATCAGAGCTTCCAAAAATATGCACAAGAGCCAGTGTCTTCCTGAGATATGTGGGTTTAATGTTAATGTTTACCTAAAGACATATGTCTGTATTTGCCCTTGGTTTAAACAATCCACTGAAAGCAATGTTAATTCAGCATGACTGAAATAAAAGTTGGAGGTCTGGCCTTAAAAGTCAAAGTTAATACTTATATTTCTCACTGACTTGTCTATAGGCTCTTGCCAAAGTATAAAGCAGACTCACTCTTTCCGTTGCACATGGTGGTTTTCCTACCATTGAGTAAATTCCACCATTTGCTTTCCTCTTATGACTGCTTTAAAGCTTGCAGGAAACACTTAGTGCCCACTGTTGTCCATATCATAAAATCCATCAGTATGCCTGCTGTGAGTGAGTCTCTGGTCGCTGTCAGGGTGTAGGGAAGCCAATCTCTAGACAGGTTGATTTATCTTGTAGTGCCACTGTCTGTGTGTGCACGGTTGACCAGAAAGGTTTAGTCTCCCTTTGCTTGGGTGGTTGTGATACAAGTATGTAATATATAGATGCCTTGTTTGCTATGTTGTTTGCTATGTTGTTTCCTTTCTGTGAGAAAATCAAGTTTCAGGTTCAGGAATGTGAATGATGCTTTTCCCAGGACACATTACTCACAGGGGATTGTAGGTGTGATGGCTTTAGTTGTGCTTCTTGGTGTGACTGCTTTTTTTGTGCAGACTTATAAACAGAGTAACAGCATCAGATGTGACAATGTGTCTCTTTTTCTTCCCCCAGGGATTCATGTTTGGGAAGTCTGGGGAATCCCTAACGATGAGACTGCGCTCTTTGTCCTTCAGAGCATTACTTCAGCAGGTAGGAATGGGGCAGTTAGGCTACTGAGGGAGTAATGGGTGTGGATAAGAACCTGTGTGCTTGTAGAAACATCTGGAAGGGACAAGAACACACTAAGTTGGTGATTGGAAGAAAAAAGAACCCTACCATAGCCTTTGCAAATAAAAAAGCTTCCTTTCCTTTCTGTAGGCACAAATCCCTTCCATCTCGGATATTCTATGATTACATAGCTGATGGGATAGGTAGTTTGTAAGGAAATAATTAACCTCTTCAGGACCAAGGAATGGAGAAGTAAATGGGGGTTATAATAAAAGTTTTTATATAGGCATGTTCAAGAAAACATCACAGCCAAGAACACTTTGATTAGGAACAATTAGATGCCCACAAAACAAAAATGTTTTTTAAATTTTTCTTTTCATTTACTTGGAAATGCTGAGTATACAGAGAGAATATTCAGTTGGCCATCCTGTTTTGAAATTCCATGTAACTCTTTGAAACATAAATCAATATCTTTTCTTGCAGGAGATTGGATGGTATGATGACCAGAAAAATGCTGTTGGTGTTCTGCTAACTCGTCTTGCTACAGACGCTTCCCAAGTTAAAGGCGTATGTTGATGCTTTTATGTGTATATTTTTAAATATCTTTTTCCTTATAAATATTAATTGCAATTGGCAAAGAACTCCAAGATTATTTCAGAAAATGAAATAAGAAATCTACGCCACAGACTGGTAGATGCATTTACATTTCATGCTACAGACACATTGGAAATTGTTTCCCATCTGATAATTTACAAAAACCATCAAAAATCCACCAGATGTTCATGTATTTTTCATATACCTCTCTGCAAATCTTTAAGCTAAATATGTAATAATGGTAAACCTTTCACCATGCAAAGTGAAATCTGCATATATGCTTGGACCATAGTCACTGGACCCTATGTTTTTACACACTGTTATGGGTAACACCCAAATGCCTCAAAGAATGCCTCTGCATTTGCAGAGGATACAAACCCTTACTGACCTCAGTGAGTAGAATTTTTCTTCCCATTGCTACAAAAAGTGCTTCACAAACAGTAAGAAATAGACCAGCATAATTTAAAAACACCATGGAGAACAATGGGCAAGGAAGTGAACTACTCAAGAGACTGGTATGGGAGTGGTGACCACTGGACACTGGCAAGAGAATATGGCAAATTCTGCACAGTTCCTTCGACTGCTCACCTCATCAGCAGAACCTGACAATCTGCCAAATGTCTCTTTCTTCCTGTCTCTTTGTGGGGGAAAAAAAATCACTACAGGACTTGTGGGGAAAAGTTTACTAGTGTCTTTTTTTTCCCCCCTTCATATTTGTAAACCTTTAAACCCTACATTTTTCAGTTCCTATAGGTTTTGTTCCTCTCCAGCCCTCCTTCATTGTGGATTTGCAGGGATAAAATAGTCTTTGAGAAAATTTAGTCATCTTCATCTTTTAAAGTTTGTTTGCTTCAGTGGCAGTGAAGAATATCACCCTGTCAGGGCAGGAAAAAGGTGTGTACACAGCTCCCTAACGCCAAAAATCAACTAAGGGCATGAATGGGTCTCCAGAGCTATTCACCAGATGTCAGTAAGGCAGTGCCATGCCTCATGCTGCACTGGCTGAAGTTTCCAAATCCATCTTTATGTGCAACCCCTAGAACATATGGCAACAATTCACCTTGACATTGGTTAAATTATTAATATTTTAAATTAATTGAACAAGAAAAGTGTTTTCCAGGGCAGGAAAGCCTTTGGCAAAAGAAAGAAGAATATTTGCTTCCCACCCAAGAGTTTTTGTTTTTACCATCACGCCAAGCTCTGGAAGATGAACAATATTTCCAGAGGGCTATTTGCAGTTCTTTCTGCAGATCAGAGCCCACCCAGATGCTGGATGCTAATCAACTCTCATTTTAAAAGGTTTTTGATGAAAAGGTTATAAAGACTGGGAGGAGGTGAGAATTCTTCAGTTGGAGTTAATCTTTCCTACTCTTTATCCCAGTGAGATAAAGCATTTCTGCAGGGTGGCCAAATTCAGATTTCTTTTCTCCAAGAACACAAGTGCAGCAATGTAAGAAGCTGAGGATATATATTTTTCACCACTGTTAGTGTGGAGGGTCTCAGTGAATGGCTGTTGTTAGAACCAAACCCCTTTTGCCTAATGCTGGACATCTAACTCTCAACTCTCCCTACTGTCACAGTGGTCACAATTTTCTCTACCTTGGGTAGTGTGTGAAGTCCCAGATACATTTCATTAAACAACTGTTACATCCAACTCTCTTAACACCTCCTGGAGGCCTGAATGCCGGCAGTTGTGAGGAATCTCCAGGAATGGTTACAGAAGTTGGTGCATAGTTTCTACACATGATTGTACATGGTTTAATTTTCCAGCCAAACCTTTGGCCTTGACTACAGCACTTTGAAGTGGTAATATAAGCAACAAAAAAAAAAATCTAATGACATATATTTGGGGGATTTCTGGGGTTTTCTTAGGCAACTGGAAGCCGACTTGCACTGATGACTATGACTGTCTTCACCCTTGTGACTGCCATCATTATTGCATTTGTATATGGCTGGCAGCTAACTTTGCTTATCCTGGCCTGCATTCCTTTTATTGTTGGTGCAAATGCTGTGAATACCAGCTCCATGTCTGGTCATGCTGCAGAAGATCAAAAAGCTTTGGAAGAGGCTGGAAGAGTAAGTTCTTCGATTTTAACTACAGAGTTCTGGCATGAGATCATTTTTAGGGACAACATTGTAGTTATATTATAGCTGACTCAATTGTCCAAGATAAATGGAGGGTATTGAGGGGAATGTTGATAAATCTTCAAGAAAAGCAAAACACAGATAACATGAACCATCTGCAAATTAGAATATAAAAATGCATTTGAAAGCCTCCATAGTGGATTTCTGGGCAGTGGCAGCTGCAGCAGGAGCAACCCCAGCACTGGTGCACCTTGTGCTTAGGGTAAGCAGCATGGCTCTGTGCTGCTCTGCTGCAGCCAGAAGTGTTGTAACATTGATACCTTTTTATTCTGTAATAAAGGTGAGCCATTAATATGCTCAGGAGTTTCAGGGTACTGCCTTCATTCACCTTATAGTGCTCTTCCAGGAGACAGAAGTAGTTCATGCAAAAGAGCAAGCTGTGTCCAGATTATTAATATTTGTCCAGATGTTATTAAATTGGGTTTAATTCATGAGGGCCACAACCCATGCATTAGGGAAGACATTGCTGATGAATCATTTCACTGCTCAGGACTTTCCTTCGCGTTGATCCCTACTCTTAAGCAAGCACATTCTGATATAAATAATAAATGCTACAGCAGAAATCAAGTGTTCAGAAGGTATCTTCAGATTGCAGTTGTAAGAAATTACCTCTTATTTTTTTAATCTCTTTGTTTAGATTTCAACAGAATCAGTTGAAAACATAAGAACTGTAGCTTCACTGACCAAGGAAGAAGCATTTTATGAAAGATATGTTGCTAGTTTGAATCATACATATAGGTGGGTTATTTTCTTTACAGTACACTTTAGTCTTTCAGATTTACTGTAAATACTTTTCTTGGAATCTAACCAATACCCTAAAGAATGGGAAGAATATGAACAGCTGTTCATATAGCTTTGAAATTTGTGTAGTCTTTATATTTTAATATATATTCTTAAGTGCAGAGTGAAAAAACATTTGCAGGATTTGTCTTTTATTATGCAAGCATTTTATAAACTGCATTATTTGTGTATGTGTTACAGAATATTGTGTTTGCCTACAATAGGATATATGTTCTCTCCATGTCAGTGTATTGCACTGATACCACTTAACTGAGGAACTGGCAATTACACCACAGCTGTTATAACATAAACCAGTTTTATTCTCCTCGTGTGATTTTGAAACCTTGGAAAGAGCTTCACACGTTTCCCTTGTTTGATCCACTGCATCCCACTTTTTCTCCTGACTTTTCTCCACTGAAATACATTTGAATCACCACAGCAGCCAGATTTCTCTAGCTCCATTTTGTTTAAAAAAAATAGCCCAAAATCTAAATTGTTTCTAATGTAAAAGAAGAAACTGAAAACCATGTATTGCGCAATCTGTCCTCAGCCAAAACTGTGTTAGAATTCAATGTCTGGTGCACTGCTGAGAGCCCATATTTGCACAGGATGCTTGTTTGGACTGTCTCAGGTCTGATTTACAGCTCGGACTAGAAAGGAGAGATTTCCTCTTCCTCAGAGAGCATCCTAAACAATGAGGACCGAGAGTTCACCAGATTCTTATTCAGTGTGTATTCAATTAGCTATACACCATATATACACAGCTATATACAATTAGCTGAAACCTTTCCAGAGGGATAGATTGAGAAATAGAGGCATAGTCTGAATTCCTGTGGGGATACCCACAGAGCATCCCTGCCCCACTCAGATGGGATGAGTTGGTATAAGCCTGCAGGCAGCTCTTAGGCCAGGCTGGAGCCTGCTTGTTTTCTTAATAAAATGGTTCATATGGGGTAGTTATAAACTTATTTCAGTCTAACTTAACTTCTCTAGTGACCTGCCCTGCTATGAAAGCAAAGGAAGGGGATTCAGTTTAACATAACTGAGGAGCAAGGATTTTATTGCTTTCTGTCCTAAGAGCAGTTCTCTGTCATGAAGCCAGGGGCTTAAGATTAAGGTCTGGCAAGGATTGTTTGTCAGTGTGTGTGTTGTGGGCTGATTTGTTGTGGTATTGGAGGTGAGCTGAAAATTCGAATTGCTTGAAAATTTTAATCCAGAAGTCTGGCTATCCCCGAGCCAGTGTCAGTTGTTTCTCCTTTACAAGTCATTTATGAAAAGTCTCTTCTTTTATCAGAAAATCTCTGAAAAAAGCCCCTTTCTATGGATTTACCTATGGAATATCTCAGTCTTCAGAGTACTTTATTAATGCAGCAGTCTTCAGATTTGGAGCATGGCTCATTGCTAATTGTCTGACCAACTTTGAAAATGTATTTATGTGAGTATATTTTATAAAATGTAAAAAAAATCAAAACCAGTATGTAAAAAAAAAAATCACCAGTGCAGTGATTTCAGTGCATGCAAATTATTTTATCAAATTACAGAGGTAATGGGGCATGGGAATCCAGGCATTCAGTCTGGATGGAAGTGTTCTTTGGGCATAAGGGCTGTTTTGGGGAGAGGTGCATATTTGGGCAGTGAAGCAGCAGCAGTGAGCAGCAAGCTCAGCACACGTACTCTAGAGAAGCCTTTGCCCTTTGATGTGCCCTCCAGGCAGAGGGTATTAAAAAGAGAAGTGATATGATACCACTGTTCAGCTGTAAAGTAACTATGGGAACAATCTGACCTTCCTAATACTGGATGACATCTTGGAGTGTGAGGAGCTCCAGAAATATCATCACCTAAAGATGCTAAAAAAATTTATTCTGAAGGTATGTTTTACACAGTAGGAAAAGGATGCATTGTTCCACCTGGAATGAGTCACTCTTTGTCCTTTGCTTTTCAGAGTCTTCTCTTCTGTCATGTTTGCAGCTATGAATGTTGGTCAGTCTGCTTCCATGGCACCAGACTATGGCAAAGCTCGAACGTCAGCCCAAAGAATCTTTCAGCTTTTGAACAGAAGACCTCTAATTGACAGTTACAGTGAAAAAGGTGAAAAATTGGTAAGGATTGGTAGTATTTTACATGGGGTCTTGGGGTATATTGGAGATCTGTTTCATTGGGCTCTTGGGTTTTTTTGGAAGGAGTGTTCTTTTTTCACGGGAAAAAATGTTGTCACCAACTAAATTAGTAATTATCCATTATCAGCAATTATATTCATAGGTGCCTATTTCTTAGGGTGTCACAAAAGGAAGCTGAAGTAGGATGACCTAATTGCAACTTGAAGGGGAGCCTACAAGAATGACAGAGAGGGACTTCTTACAAGAGCATGTAGTGATGGGACAAGGGAGAATAGCTTCAAACTGAGAGTAGACTAAGATGAGATATTAGAAAAAAATATATTCTTTACTGTGAGGGTGGAACGGGTTGCCCAGAGAAGGGGTAGATATCCCATCTCTGGAGCTGTTCAAGGCTGGGTTGGATGGATCTCTGAGCCACCTGGTCTAGTAAATGGTGTCCCTGCCCATGGCAGAGGGGTTGGAACTAGATGTTCATTAATCTTTTTAATCTTTTAGATGTTCCCCATCCAATTCCAACCACTTCTTTTACACTTCTGACAACAGACAGACACTGTATAAACAGTGGTACTGATTTATTTAGGGACCATATTATTTCTGGGTTTCAGATAAAAGTATATGGACTTTAAGGTGATTTTTGTCTGAATGATTAAAAAAAAAAAAAACCAAAAAAACACAAACTTTTCATTCTACTGACTCACAGTGTAAATGGCTTCAGGAAAACACTGACAATGTCAGTTCCAATAAAAGTTTTGCTGTCTTTCTAAGGGTTTATAGGAGAAATAAAATAGAAATGCATTTTTCTAATTATTTTGTAAATAAGAGAAATTAGTTCTTTTACAGACAGATACTTTGCCAAAAGCCATCCTATTCCATCTATGGAAACTTTTACAACTGAAAATGTGTTCTTGTGAAGTCAAAACAGGCTTAGTAATAATTTAGTTTGCTCTTAAGTTAGGGAAGGAAAGACACAACAAGAAAAAAACACAATAAAAACTAAAACAAAAAAAAGATGAAAAAATTCCCCAAAGAGCCTTGCTTCTAAACCAAAATTGTCATTAAGGAGGCTGACCTCAGCACATGTCAAATTTCTGCATGTAATGCTTTCAATTTACAGGTTCTGGAGGGATTACAGTGGTACATCCAGGTTCACCTAAATTTAATATTAACTTCCCATGTACGTTTGGATAGTAGCTCCCACTCAGGAAGGCATAATCCAATTTTCTATAACTTCAAGCTTATATACAGGATTTTCAGCCTTTAAAATTCTGAGCATGCTTGTATATATTCTTCATCAGGGTTCTCTGGCACAGACATTGAAAGTTTTGGCAGAAAGTCTCCAATAAAAGAGAACTTAAGTGAAAACATTTTTAGTATAAACTGGACTTAATTGCCAGTAATACCTGTGACTTAGGAAAACAACGCTTTGAGTTCATCAAATTAGGTTATTGCCTGCTGTGAGAGCATAGTATTAGTGGTGCTGCTGGCAAGTACAGGGGGCTGGCTGATACCCCAAGGCAATAGCCTTGGCATGTTCCCCTTTTCTTCCACTTGTGCTTAAATATCAGCCTGGCTAGGAGGGCTAATGAACTACTATCACTGCTTTTTAAAACACAGCTTGTCCATTGTACCCGTGAGTAATCTTCTGAAGAATTTAGCTCTGCTTTCTTAATCTCTGGTTTTGGCCTTTTGTTACACTTGTTCAAATTGTGCTACCTTCAGCGTAAGATTGGAAAAGCAAATGATAGTTTGCTACATCACAAGTAGAAGTGATTTGAATTGAATTGAATTTGAAGTGAATTGAATATAGTAGAAATGAAAAATCTGGATGTTGCCTATTTTTGTTAAGAGGGTGGTTGGGCACTGGCACAGGTTCCCCAGGGAAGTGGTGACAGCACAAACCCTGACAGAGTTCAAGAAGTGTTTGGACAATACATTCAGGCACAGGGTGAGACTCTTCAGAGCAGTGCTGTGCAGGGCCAGGAGCTGCATTCTGATCCTGGGGAGTCCCTTCCACCTCAGCTTATTCTGTGCTTCTGTGTTGCAGTGTATTTGAACAGCTTAGATCAGTGTTCCCCAGCCAAACCATCCTTAGTTATTCTCATCAGAACTCTCAGGAATTCGTCAAGGTTACCGAGACAGAAACAGTGCTAAATTAAGTAAGAAGAAGCTGAGAAACAATAAAACCAAGACTACGAGAACTAGATAAAGGAGGCCCAAGATGCACTGAAATATGATACCAATCATATTTCCTGAAAGATGCATGCTGAGGACATGGACAAGAGAAGCACCAATCAAGTAATCACCCGTGGTTGTGTGAACAGTAGTCTTAAAATGTATAAAGGTAGCTCAGTGTAAAGAATAAATGGCTTCTGCTCAATCATATTGGTTGGTAATCCAGAGGTGCTGAATTCCTGCACTTTTATGATATTATTTTCAAAGATGAAGTGAAAAATAGACACAAGAGATGCAGAAAACTTCTCCAGAAGGATGTAGTGACTTACAGATCATCCTATAACTAGTGATACTATGCTCAGTCCAATATATCATTTAAAAGAATTTCAAAAACACTTTTGAAAGCACCTTCCCAAATTTTCTTGGATCTCTCACTTTAATAACCCAGCCTTAACAAGTTTGTTAGAGTTGAGCATGTGAACTTTCTACTGCTTTTCAGAGCCATTTTGAAGGCAACATTGAATTCAGAAACATCCACTTTGTATATCCAACAAGGCCAGAAGTCCAGGTTTTGCAAGGACTCAATGTGAAGGTTAACAAAGGTCAGACTCTGGCATTAGTAGGAAGCAGCGGCTGTGGCAAGAGCACATCTATTCAGCTCTTGGAGAGATTTTATGACCCTGTGGAAGGACAAGTGGTAAGAATAGACTTGTGTGGCTATTAATAGTAATTAAATCTACAGATGTCTTTATCTGCCAAGGTTTCAGAGGCTTTTGGCAAGCCTGGCCGTCCCTCTGTTGAGATGCCTTTTTTTAGAGGTGCAAGTTACTGAGGCTTGCCTCCAGTGGATCTGCAGACAATCCCCAAACCCCTGTCATTGCCTGTCCTGTGCATTTGCCCATATGTACCAGCAGTGGCATCCGTACTGGCACAGTGTGCTTCCTCAGGTCACAGATATTGCCTGGGAAAGGAATGACCTTGTCCCACTGCATTTCCTCCACAAGGCTCCCCACACCCTGTTCAGACAGGGGCATAACACTAACGTATCTTGCTTGTCAATGTGTGAGTTTTCTTGCTGATGTGAATTAACACATTTGGGACACATACATGCTTCATACAACACAAATGTCATCTCTCATAGATGTTATTGTGTCACCATTAGGAGGTCCCAATGGGCTTTTGAAAGAAAAGTATGAAAAGTCATAAGAAACCTCCTTTGGAGGTTGTAAGATCAAGAGGCCTACTGCTGAGAATATTTATTGTTGTGTTCAGCTTCTTAAGGGACAGGCTTTCCCATGAGCTTCCTATGCTCCTTGTGGTCAGTAGGGCTGGAAGCACCACAAGAACAACCTGTTACCTGCATGTTGTTTCTACTTGCTAGCAAATGGAAGCAAAACAACACAAAATTAAAAACTAATGCAGGAAAATATTTCACCGATTCGACTGGTTCTTTTACACTTAGCATGCAAATTTTACTTGATTGCATCTGGTAAAATAACACATAATGGGCTTTCTCTTGCACTTAATGTTTCCTATTTACAGCAGATATGTGTGGATGAGCTCAGTAGCCAGCTTAGTATCATGTTTCTATTGCTTTTTCTAGCTAGCAGATGGATTTGATACCAAATCTCTTCATTTACAATGGCTGAGGTCCAGGCTGGGCCTGGTGTCACAGGAGCCCATTTTGTTTGACTGCAGCATTGCTGAAAATATCCAATATGGAGACAACAGTAGGGTGGTTAGCCAGGAGGAAATTGAAGCAGCAGCTAAAGCAGCAAATATTCATGCCTTCATTGAAAAACTGCCAGAGGTAAGAGAGAGTGATGTTCTCTTCACAGTGAGATCAAATATTTGGAATGATATAGATATCAAGATAGTGCTCACTTGCATAGATCAAATTAAAAATAAACACTTTTGTTTCCCCTAATATAATAGTCTTTATGTTTTAAAATGTTAGTGTTCCAAGCTTTAAAACCCTTTTAGTTTGTTAAAAAAAAAAAAAAAAGCCAATGTTTCCATTACTACACTGGTAAACAACCCAGAATATTTGGGGGGTGAGGGGTGAGAGGGAAGTGGGGAGAGGGAAATGAGAGGATATTCTATGTATAAGTAAGTGATCATAATAATTTTTTAATACATTTTTCCTTTGACAGCAGAAACTCTTCAAGTTACTCTGACAAAGACATTTTATTTTTCTAAAAAAAAAATTAGTAGAACAAAGTAGTCTATTTCTAGTTGAATGAATATGCACAGGGAGTGTTTCTTAATAAATACACATGTGGCAGTAAATCAAAAGTTAATGGCATGACATTTTATCTTCATGCCTGAAAAGAATTTGGTTCTAATGAGGAAAAATGCTTTCATATCTTGTTTTCACTGTAGTTCTGGGTACCTGAAACTGAGGTAATAGTGCTGAAAAATATTTCATTTTTATTACTACTAATAATGTAGTAGTAATGAAAATAGTAGTTTGAGATTCTTAACTCACCAGCAATGCAGCATCAAATTCTTTGTGTTTATGTCAGTAACCATTAAATTGTTAGTTAATCCTATGATCATGTGCTCTGTGGATGCCTCACTGCTGGTACCATTCAAGACCTATTCCAGCCTTTGAAGGAGTAAATTTTCAGACTGGTATGAATATGTGTGGCTGTACATATAACTGCTTGTACTAGAGATGTTTATAAAACCTTAGCTTTCTTAAAATCACTTGCACTATTCTTTCTTTCAGGATGAAAATGCTTAACTTTTATAGCCATGAATAAATTTTACTTTTCTAATCTTCCTTCTCTTAAGAGTATTCACTGGTGATCTTCTTTATTTTTTTATCCAGAAATATAATACCCGGGTGGGTGACAAAGGAACGCAACTTTCTGGAGGTCAAAAACAAAGAATAGCAATTGCCCGTGCTCTGGTTCGTAATCCTGCTGTTCTGCTTCTGGATGAAGCTACTTCTGCTCTTGATACAGAAAGTGAAAAGGTAAATAATGATTATTATGTGACATACTTATGGCTAAGTACATGGCTAGTTGCTTTCTGTGGAATAAAATTAAAGCAAACATACTGCAAATGCTCAATTGTGAAACAGGTCAGGTATGTGACAGTAGCTTTTCCACCTGAAAGGTTTGAATTGAACTATACTAGAAAGCTGTTTATATTTACTGAGTAAAAAGTAGAAAAAAACTGAAACTTGAAGTATAAAACTCCACATTGATCTGCTACGCCTCAGCTGTCTTCTTATCAGATGTATTTGATGGTAAATACTGAATTATTTGGTAAATTGATGGTAAATACTGACCGAGCTGGATGCCTGAGAACCCACTTCTCCATGTCTCGAATTTGTTTTATCAGACTCCCTGACCTCAGAGAAAAATCCTGTTAAATAAAAGTCTCTTGTCTGCACTGACTCATATATCTGTGGGACATGTATTCAGGTGATAAGAGAGTGAGAGATCGAGTGTAGTTCCTAGGAGCAGGGCAGCCTTTGCAGGTGCTAACAGCGCTGTCCCGTTACGTGTGTGCAGGTTGTGCAGAGGGCTCTGGATAACGCGCGGCGAGGCCGGACGTGCATCGTCATTGCGCACCGCCTGTCCACCGTGCAGACAGCCGACACCATCGCCGTCATCCAGAACGGCAGGGTGGTGGAGCAGGGCACACACAGCCAGCTGCTGGCAAAGGAAGGACACTACTATGCCCTTGTAAACGCACAAGTCTCTAATTAGTACTACTTGCTGAGTTTTGTGGGCTTTTTCTTTTGGTTTTGTTGTTTGTTTTTCACGGGAAGATGTGAAGAGCTCTGTAGAGGATTACTGTTGATTGTGCCTGTGCTGACCAAGCAGGAACTGTGTTGCAGCCTGGTTGCTGTGTCCAGTGCAGCCCTTGGCCCACACATCCATGGGGATGAGCAGTGCCAGCCCACTGATGGGTCACAGAAGGTGCACAGACGAGTCCTAGGGACTGAATGTGTTGAGCAGTTTGGTGTGTCACTGCTGGGAGGTGTCAGTCCTGGTGCACTCACCCACAGCTCAGGTGGGTACCCTGCTCTCCCTGTTCCCCCAAACCCTGACCCACAGCAGTGCCATAGACCAAGATGGTAACAGAAGATGACAGCAGTTAAGCACCACAGATCAACAACAAGCTGGTGTTTGTGGTTGCTCTTTGGGTTTCTTCATCAGCCAGATGAAGTCATAAAGATTTTTTTTAGTTAAAGATGATTATAAATGCTTACTGAAAACTGAAATTCCCCCCCAAAAAAGTTTGTATTAAAAAGTTGATGCATGGGTTTAGTTTTCTCCAACCCATGTTGATGCATGGGTTTGATTTTTTTCCCTACTATATGCCACATTTCTCATATTACTGTGCTTCACAAATTTCTTGGATATTCAACAGTCTGTTTCAGATAATTATAATAGTTACAACCTTTCCATATCAATATAAACTGTATAAAAGATACCATTGCTTTGTTTAGTATTTTTCAAATGCTGACCTAACAGTTTATTCACTCTTTGTATCCATCAAGATAAATTCAAAAGTTTTGTGGAAGCTAGGATGACATCTACTGGAGTGGACTCCTGTCAGCCATGTAAACAGTTTTTCTTTAAAATAAAGAGAAAAGGAAAAGTTGTTTTCAGTGTAAGTTCCTTTCTATTTAATAGGAATAGTACTTAGAGTCATGATTTAGTAGTGGACCTGATAGGTTAACATTTGGATTTGATAATTTAAAGGGTCTTTGCCATGCTACATATTTTTATTATTCTATGACTAATTCCAAAGATTTTTTTGAAGAGCTAGCAAAGCTTATTTAAACATGTGCTTTAATAATTCGTTATTCCTCTGATACCTTCCTCAGGGTGCTGCAATACATCTTTAACTGTTGAAGAGTATGTACTATGTAGTCAGAGTGACTCAGCAGCTGGGATTTTTTGGCTGGTTAAACTCAATCGCAGCATTCTAATTTTCCAAGGCTTTGCATGTGGCTTTGGGTTAGGATTTATAGCCTGGAGCAACCTGCAGTACTTTATAATTTCCAGATTGTAGCAGACAAACTTACAGTAATCACCATCTCCTTTGCTTATTTCAGTTATTTTCCAGCATCAGGATCTGCAAGGGAAATCAAACACACAAAACAAAATCTGATCTCACTTTTGCCAAAATAAATAGTGTTGCTCCCCCTCACAGTTTTTCTGAGAGATTGTTCCATGAGGAATTTTTATTCATTCAGGCACCCCTCTTGTGTGATCTCTTCATTTTCTTGTGATAGGCACATACTATGGGACTTCTGCCCTTATTACACTCCCAACTACTATCTATTGTGGGCTCCAATTAATTCCCTTTTCCCTGTTTTGTTTCTCCACTGGAGTTAAAATTACAAGTACTAGATGTTGATTCCCAGTTTTGAAAATAAAAAAGAGGAGTAACTTCAGTGTGCACTGTATGTACCACTTAGCAGTGGGTAATTTTTGCCCAGTTTCCTTTCCCATTACCAGCCTCCACTTTTTTGGAGCTTTCCAGTGATGGAGGCTGGAAACCACTCCCCACTCTGAGGATCTTCCCAGGCCTCAACCTCTGTGTGTAACAGCCAAATCCTCAGGGATCTGAGGATGCTGCACCATGGTCAAGGTGCTGCCTTGATAGTTCTCTTGTTCTGCCTGGGGTCACCATGAGCAGAGAACACCCTTGGTGTCATGCTGAGGAACCCCCTCCCTGGAGCAAGACCAGTGCAGATACCTAGAGCCCTCGACACTGCTGTGTCTGCCTACTAGCACACAGATTGGGCTGGATGGCTTCACTGACTCCATGAGGTATAGAGAGATACATATGTTCAGCTTGTAGGCACTACTAGTAAACTCTGTGCTCTGATAGTTTATTTCAGTGCATCCAAGTCACCTTCCTGGCTGGGTATGCCCATAGAGCTTGCAAACTGGCTATGCACCGATTAAAAATTAAATTAAGAGAGAAATGTATGTCAAAAGCACTGATTTCAGCACCAAGCCCTATAGGACATAGAGATGAAAAAAAATCGACCCTGATAGAGGATTTGTTGGCTCCACCAAGTAAACACTCAATTTTTCCTTCAAAATGCCTTCTGAATGTCTTCTCTGAAGTCTTCACTCTCTTCTCTGGGAAATCATATCTTAAATAATTCCATAGGAGACTTAGATGAGTGATGGCATTAAGCAAGCGTCTGAGCTAAGTGCTCCTCTTATAGTCATGAATAGGGACTTTAGTGTTCCTTCCAAGGGTAGGCCAATGTGTTCCCTTCACCCCTATCCTTGTGGGAGTCATTTTAGGGATGAGGTCTCCAGTGACACCAGCCATGACTCACCATATTGTGGGCATATTTGGTGAACACCAACACTTGTGCAGGGTTAGGGTAGACTTTTAACTCTGACACCTGGGATATAAAGCAACAGAGAACAAACATTTCAGGAAAAAAATTACAAACATGTCCTGGTTCTGGCCGGGACTGGGTTAGTTTTTGCTGTAGTGAGGGGGCCTGGCCCTTTTTGTTTGATTAGGTGTGGTTTTGTTATAGCAATGCTCCAGTTTGGCCCCCACTTAGGGCTCACCTGCTGCCTGCAACCATGGGCACTCTGCCCAGGGAACTCGACTTTTCTAAGGAGAAACAAACAACTTACCTAAGGTTGGGTAAGCTGGAGAGGGGCTTTTCACAAGGACATGCAGTGGTAGGCTGAGGAGTGATGGCTTTAAACTGAGAGTAGATTAAGAGCAAATATTAGGAAGAAATTCTTTACTAAGTGGGTGGTAAGCACTGACATGGGCCACCCAGAGAAGAACGGATGCCCCATCCCTGAAAGCGTTCAAGGCCAAGGTGGATGGGGCTGTGAATAAAGTAATCTGTGTAAGGTGTTCCTGAGCATAGTGGGGAGGCTGGGACTAGATGATCTTCCATGTCTCTCCCAACCCAAACCAACCTGTGATTCCATGGAGAGCAGAAAAATTCATAGTTTATCTGGTTGTGTCTTGCTGAAGCAGGAAATACAGTGGCAGCTCTTCCAAAGTATTTCCAAACTCTTCTGTTTCTCAGTGGATGTGGATAATATTGGAGGAATGTGGTCTGGCAATCACTGGAACTATATTCAAACTGCAACTAAACTGGACAAAACAATGGATGAAAGCCTGCACTTTAGCTCTTTCTGTGTATCCCTGCTGCCGTATGTAGACAAACCAGACCTCTGTAAAAACATCTTTTCCATGTCTGAGACATTGAAGTGTTTCTAAGACCATCAACAGAGTAAAGAAGAGAAACAACTGCCCAGCAAGGTCACAAATTGCAGTTGTATAGTTTCTTCTTACAAAATGCCCTTGAAGGGCTTATTTTGTTTAGTCCTGATCCTTAGGTACTTGTAAATGACTGGTAGTTTTAGAAGTAAATGTAGAAGAATGCAGTTGCCTTCCTATAATTTATCCCCTTCCAGCTTCCTTATATATAAGCTTCACCACAGATTGTCCACCACCCTGACATTTTCCAGGGTCATGGCTCTCCCTGACTGTTCTCTTCCAGTTGCCTAGACTGCTTTTCCTCCTCAAGCACCTTGCCTGGCACACACAACAGATGCTGCACCATGTGATCCAGTGCAAAACACAGACAGACGTGAGAGGAGAAGTGACAGAAACAACAGCAAAGCTGAAGGATTACTTTCTAAAATTACCAACAATTTCTCAGCAGAAAACTGGTCACTGCATTCAGTAAGTTAATCATTTCCAATCTTTCCATTTGGAAACAACAATTTGTTTTGCTGTTAGGGAAGCTCACACATCCGCTGGAGTTATCCCCAGCTTACTCAGTGACATCAGTATCACAAGGTCCAAAGCAAACTTGCTAAGCCTTCCGGCAATTCTCCTGAAGAGGCCAGTCTTCACTGAATGCTTTCACAGAAAGATGTTTTAAAGTCATGTTAGCTCAAAAAATAAATTTTGTGGACTTGTTTAAGTTCACCAATATACTTTTTATTGCACTGCTCTTTCCATAGGACTAACATTCTCATTTCTTTCTAATCCTTATGAACAGAATGTGCTTTTACTGCCCTGTCTCTCCTATGTGGTCCAAAGCAAAACCACCTTGCAATCATCCCTGGAATAGTCCCTTTGTTACGGTACTTCAGGTTTGAAAGAATTACTGTACGGATATGGCTGTTTTTGTGGAAATAATTGTTCAATTTCAGCCCAACGAGAAAAGGATCTCCTCGGTATTTGATCCACTGCAAGCAGCATTCATGGAGAATACCCATTATTCTATCAAGAGGGTAACAAGGGGAAGAGGCACTGCTGTGGGCACTTAAATACCTTAACAGCAGACATTTGGGTCTGAAGCAATCAATCAGATTGCCTTTAAAGTGCTCTAGGACATGACTCTTCTGTTTCCAGATGTCTGCCTGAACAGACAGTGAACTACATCAGGGAAGTGCCTATTTCTTACCATAAAGTGAAATGAAGAGTATCAGTTTATATCAAAGGATGCATTTACATTTACATCAGTTGAAGGGAGTTCAACTCTGAATGTTTCGTCTTTCTTAAAGAGATTGCTAGGTTAGTTTATCAGTCCCACAAATAATTCTTGGCAATCCTTACCTTACGAGGGAGACTGGTCTTGCAGCCAAATGCTTCAAGGAAGAAGAAGGGTCTATGCAGCAAACAAGGGGCAGTTTTCTTCTTCTAGATATTAGCAACACAAGAAGCTTTGGAGTGAAGGAAAAACTTTTGGGAAACAATATTTAACCTGAATTTACAAAAATGGAAAGGAAATATACAGGAAACATACAGGTTGAGGAAAAACCCAAACCAGCTTTTAACCATGAGTCAATTAGAAGAATCTGGCTTTTTTTCCCCTCTTGGCTGGCATGCAGAAAATTTTAAACAAGGAGGTAACATTTTCAGGAATCAAAATAGTTGATGTCTCTGACATCTACATATAATGCCTTTTATGAAATCACTCTAAAAGTGATGAGTTCCCATTTTTACATCTGTTACTCATGTGAACACATCCCTGACAGTGCAGTATGTGTGTTTCTTCAAAGCAAACCCAGGCAAAAAAAACTATCACTTTATACAGCACTAATAGGTTTGCTTATAAACCCACTATATATGTTTTACTACAAATGAAGTGTATATCAACAATACTGAATATAGAAACAAAATCATAATGGGTGACTTTTATTATTTTAGAGCAATATGAAGAGATATCTGTAATGTGATTTACTTTTCATTATTCAGTAATGTAGTTTTAGTTGGAATAAATAGGATTGCCAATACGGACTTACACTATTTTCTTCAATTTCCTATTTCACACATACTTTGAGACCTAGGACAACTTTTTCCATGAATTGATGCCAGTTCTTTTGGAACCCTTCCAGTGTCATGTTCTAATGCTTTTTTTCTGTCTCTCTCTCAATCTCTCTCTCTCTCTCTCTTTTTTTGAATTTTTTTTTTTTTTAGGTTGTATCTTAAGGCCTCACTGCAATTGTTTTACACTCATAAATCTAGGTGCACAATGTGATAGTGTATTTTGATTGATAAATTTGTCTGCATCCACCACCATCATTTAATCTTTGGATCTATCACTTCATAACTGTTTTTAACAAATAAACACAGTTTGTTTCTTAAACAGTTTTGGATATGCTTTTCCTAAGAGGAAAATATCTAATCTGTCCCATTTATAGACAAGAGGAAAGCATGCATTTTGCAATATATGTATGACAGCATACTTAAATGGTTATATAGTTCTATATTTTTAAATATATACTACTGTATACTTATATATATTGTAGATTGCTTTACGATAAGAAGTTTAAAAGTAATCCAAGAAAAAATTCAAATTAATCATGGGAAAATTCCATTTGCTGTCAGTATTCTAGTTCAATTTTGCAGAGTAAAAATTAGCATTTCTCCTGAAAATTTCTCTCTCATCAAGCTTTGATGATGTAATTTCTCTTTTCAGCTTAGTCAGACTCTTAAGCTCTCCCTTGACTCACATACTACATTTGTCTGCATGATGCCAGTGACTCACACATATTTATCCAACTTTTCAGTAGATAAACTGTTGTTAGTTTTATGTCTAGGCCTTTTAGCCATACCTCGTGAGAAAGCAATTAAACTTCTTGCACTTGAAAAGCCCAGACAGCTCAGGCTATGAAAGCAGCAGAGGGTCTGTCCAGATGCCCCCGGCTTTCATGAGAGACAGTGTTATGAAAAACTGCAGAACTCAAAACAGCTTTTTTGAAAATACTTACAGCAGAATTAAACCTTTCCTCATCTCTCTGCTTTGCCAGAGGCTTCCTTTCTTCCAGAAAGCATAGTTTTCCTGTGAAGGCTACATATTTAATTCTTCCTCCCATCTTGGTTTGGAAAGATGGGTATCTGTCAGGGAAAATTGTAGTTTCCCTTTGAATGGAGAATGGAAAAACCCCCTCCCTCCAAATTATTACAAATTTGCAATTAGGAGCTTTCAGGCAAAAATACTGGAATAGGAATAACAGTTGTTTACTAGGAATATTTAAAAAATACAAATGCAGCTGTACAAAAAAAAAAAAAGTCCTAGAAAACCCTGACAGTCAGAGATATGATCTGACACCCAGTTGTCAGGGTGTTGGAAGCAGTCCAAATAAGTCTTCCTGGAGTAACAGATGTTGTGTGAAGCAGAGATGATCCTGTAGAAAAAGGGGTCCAGTGCTGGCAAGNCCATCCTACAGTTGCACATCACTCCTGAACAAATAAGGAACAGAAATGCCCCACTGCTGCT
The DNA here is from genome assembly GCA_013400215.1 of Cisticola juncidis. Taxonomy (NCBI): domain Eukaryota; kingdom Metazoa; phylum Chordata; class Aves; order Passeriformes; family Cisticolidae; genus Cisticola; species Cisticola juncidis. Next base: position 43,117 of record VXBR01005269.1, read on the forward strand.
CAGGACCCCACTCAATGTTAGAAAATGCTCAACACAGAAGAGCCTAGAAGTGCCACTCACCATGGCCAACACCCTGGCACTGAGTGTCCTTAAAAACTATGTCAAACCAATGTCAGCACAACTTATCCCACCCTAGTCATCATCACACAGTACTGCCATGCACCAGTGAAGAAATGTGTTGTGTGGTGATATTTAAAATGCATTTCATTAAAGTTCAGCTTTTGCCACAACTTCTTTAGCTTGTTTTCATCTTTATGGGGAGCATAGTTCACATAAAACTGCATTTTATTCTCTTCTGTGCTAAGAACATTCAATCATAATGCCACCAGGAGTGGCATATTCACATAAACATCCACATCTGTTTATAATAGACTTATGCTGACACTAGGCCTGTTTTGTCAGAATCTCAGGTTTTTAATTTAAAAAACCACAAAAGCACAAGAACAGACATTGATTTTTTTTAACGTTGCACATAAAATGTTGTGTTCTTTGACAGCAAGTGATTTGTAAATACCAGAGCATTGCTAAAAACTACTTATACATGTGTAGGTATGTTTGGGGTTTTTTTTAATACCAGTAGTTCTATTTGTTTTCTCCAAAATCTGATGGAATTTCCTTCATCTCCACTATTTCTTCTCAGACTGCCCCAGGTTTTAGACAATCCTTCAGTGGCAAAAGCTGCCACACAGAAAGAAACTAAGGTATCCTGGTAGCTCCATGCTTCACTGAGACTAGCCAGGCCCCATTTAGTGAGACATAGCTTGAAATAATGTTTCTCTGGAAACAAAGGCACACAAAGCCTTGCTATGTTTTATCTACTGTGCAGGGAGATAAAGATGTCCTGATGAACAGTTAGAACTGTAAATGTCTGGGAGCTTCCAATACTAAGATGCAGTTATTGCCTGTACACCTAGTTTGATGGCAAGTCAGAGTCAGATGGGACTTTACTGTAATTGTTACCATATTTATTATTTGGACAATTGCCTCTAAAATGTGCCAGCCTTGTTCTGATGAGGCAAGGAAAATCCTTGCCAAATGAGATCAAGCTAACAAAAAATAAAACAGAAAAAATTCCCAAACCTTAAACACCTGAAGTACATAGATAGGTAAATACACACAAACAGAAGCGCCTCCAAATCTTTCTCAGGACTCTGGACTATTCTAACCTTTAAAAAAACTTGGCAACAATTCAAGGTTGAATTGAATGATAGTCATATGTGGGTGTTTTCTGGAAGTATTTCATAAGGCTTGAGGCGTAAATTATGTTCTAAAAGGACATTAACCATCCTTGTTTTGCGTGGCCTTCCTTCTTTCAGCTCTTCATATTCTCTTGTCCTATCTTGCTTCAGAATAAATGGCAAGCATGTCAAGAGAGGGGGAGAATTTCCCCAGGTTGCTTGTGAAATGACTGGCAGCATTCAGCTTCAGCCCTGTAGGAATACTTTCAAGCACAAAAAAACCCCATAATGACCCTCAGTGTGCCTCTCCCAGTACTCACCTCACAAAAACTGGGTTTTTCATGATGAGGATGGCTGTGCCACTCTGAACCTGCCCAGCACAGCCACCATCTGCACTGTCCCAAGGAACCCTTGCAGTGCTGTCCAAGGCAGGACACTCCTTCCCCACCCTTCTCCCATGGGAGATCACTGGGGCCCAGGGCTGCTGGGAATGCCCTGTATGGCAATGCCCAATGCCTTCTGAGCAAGCCTTGCCCCATGGGTCACTCATGTTTTCTTCATGATTTCATTTGATTTTCTGATTTTAACACCTTTCCTCTGAAAAAACCAACAGCCAACTTCCTCATATTGATAAAGGGCCACCTTTCCTCCTTCCTTTACACAGGCCAAAAAACTTTCAGGGCCTTTTAATGCTTCAACAGATAGCCAAATATTTTTATGTTGTCATAAATCAATATTTTTAGCCAAAACAGGACTTGAGCTATGTTTTCATGAGGAATTCTCTGGATTCTCAGTACAGGATATATCTCAGATTCCTGAAGAAGAGCAGTATGAACTGAGAAAGGTGATGATGCTCAGTCTGCACCCCCAGCTTTTTTTATTGGGATGAGAAAGGTTTCAAGACAGTTTAAGCTTAAGGAATTCTGGGTTCTAATGTAAGTTTAGTAACTCACATGCTCCAAGAATGAAATTCTAATAATTTACCAGAAGGTTTTTTAACTTGGACAGCAAAAAGGAGAATTGGAAGTAATAGCCCTAACTTAAATTCTCATCTGTTTTTGTTTTTTTTTTTCCTTTTTTTTTTTTTTTTTTTTTTTAAGAATATATTGTGTGAGTTACATGACATACAATATGACTGGGGGAGGAAAGAAAAGGAAAATAAACAAAAAATTCGGGAGAACCAAACCTCTTACACATTGGGATTTTTGTGTAATTTACAAAGCAGATTCCTCAGGTCAGAGTCTCATCTTTGGGGATTTTCAGCTTCCCCACTCTTGAGGAGAGCAGAGGCACATCAGCACACACTGACCCCCCACAGAGAATGAGCTGTCAGATAAGGGATTTCTTCCACTCCCTCCAAGTTCCCAGGAAGGTACGCAGTGCACAGAGCAGTGTTTGTGTTACTGCTGAAGGGAAGGGGTTTGGCCAGAAGAAGTTGCCAGCCCTGGCTTTTTAATGAACCATGCGCTGACAGGCCTGGATGTGAACTGTTGCAGATGTGCACTGGACAGTCTCATGGGATGTAGGAAATTCAGGAGGCCAAAAAAATCTCTTTGTATTTTCCGCTGTGGTGGTAGTATCAAAACTGCTTGTGCTCTACCTGGCATGGCCAAGCAAGGGGCCAAGCTGTCCCCAATCAAAACATTTCCATTTGGGGTAAAGGCACTGATGTGTGTTGATTGCCATAAGGGGGAATAAGAGAAGGGCTGAGTCACTAGCCAAGAATGAGAGCACAGGCAGGACAGGATCCTGCAGTGGCACATTAATTATAGTAACATTTTCTGTGATTCCCCTGATACGTAACCACAGATGCAGGAGCATGGGTGGAGGCTGCAGTGGAAAAGGAACTGGACAGGATGAAAGATGTAGCAAGGGAGGGAAAACAAACCCTTGGTGAGAGAATAAAAAAACCTCTGAAAAATTCTCCTTCTGGCATAGTGGAGTCTCTTGCTGATGTGTACAGTGTGGAAGAGGCACCTTTTCCCAGTGCTTTAGCAGAGGAGTGCTCTGGTATTTCTCTTAGAGCATGAGTCAGACCCAGGGGTTGCCAAAAATACATGCCAAGTCCTGCTCTCAGTTACGTGTGCCCACAACAACTCGGCACATGAGCAGAAAATATCAGCACCAACAGAGCCCTCGGAGCAGCTGTGGGCTGCTCTGTGCAGCTCAGCAGCTCCTCCATTTCACCTCTGTTCCCCCCCTAAAGTCTGATTAGCAACTGGATTGCAGATGGTATTGCTAATTGTCTGGTCTGCAAATTTAATCAGATCAGTGAAAAAAGTCTGCTTTGACTGTTGACAGATAAAACTTAAAAATAACTATCTAACAGATGAAGAACTAGCCAGAAGATGCCCCAGCTTACTTGCTCTTTGATATATGGACAGGATTAGAAAAAAAAAAAAAATCAACAGGAGCTCATGAAACAAAACAGGGTACATACACAAATCTCTCCTAGCAGAGAGAAGACTTGCCAGAAGTGTAAAGCCACATAAGATATGCAACACTGACATCTATGGGCACACAAACTGTGCACTGATCTCTGCTTGTTTACTCTGAGGCAATATTTTTAGCAGTGCTCACCGTGCTGTGAGAGCGTGCTCCACACTGTAGCAACAGCACACTGCCACTCCTGCACACAGCTCCACAAGTTGGCAGAGCTGCCCTGTAAAGAGCTGCTGGGATAACTTGCCAGTAGGACACTGAAAAAGTCAGTCTAGATTGTGAATGGCCTATTCCCTTTGCACAATGTGAACTGCAAAGTCCATGCATCTGCAAAATCCCCCAAACTTATTTTTATGGCATAGGGTCATGAATTCTTTATTCACTTTTGTCAGCATGGGAATGGTTATTTCCATCAGAATTTTCTTGTAAATACACTAATCCAGGAAAAATAATTTAATCAGAAAAAAGATTCTGTATAAAACTGAGAAGATATCCCACTGAACTTAGGTTTTGGCCGACTATTGATTATATGCTCAGGTTCAAATGTCTCACCAAGAAATAGAGATAAGATATTAAAAAGAAAACCCTTTCAATACATCAATTGGAAAGTCGGCAGAATTGCTCTAGGAGTCAACAGTATTGATCTTGGGGAAAGGACAGGAAAGGTCTGGGTGGAATGTGTTCAGAAAATAAGTACAATTTAGTGGTATTTTAAAGGCAAAGTGCAAAGAAACAACAATACTCATTAGTCAAAAGCAAGCCTGTAAGCACAACATGAAAGAACAGATCACAGCTCTTATTTCAAACAAGTTATACTCTAAAATCAAGAATTATTATAATTTAATTCACAAAGAAAATATCATATACTGACCCAAATCTTTGTTCTCTTTCTGGAGAAACACATGTATATATATCTCCAGACAGAAGAAAATATTAAATTTATAACACATACATGGTGTATAAATATACACCATATGCAGTGATGCATTTAGTATATTCAATATATTATCTGTCATAAAAGTATATCATAAATATGTGATAGTATTTATTTAATTACAAATACATAAAAGTCTGTAATTTCATTTCAAATACATAAAAGTCTGCTCATCATTTCAAATACAAAAAGAAATTAAAGTCATTTACAGAATTTTCATAGAATCATTAAGGTTGGAAAAGACTTTTAAGATCATCAGGTCTAACTAGGTCAGCCTAGTTCCACTGCCATGTTCACCATTAAACTATGTCCTCAAGTGCCACTTCCATATGTTGTTTGAACACTTCAGGATGGTGACTCCACCACTTCAAATAGAAACACTTTTCAGAAGTCTATTTATAACCACAGCTCTTTGTAAATCAGGTTGTGTTCTCCACACCTCATTTGAGTTGCGTCATTTATGATATTATATTTATATATGTGTAATTTATAAATTAGCAGTCCTAGAGGTGCTCTAATACCAGATAAAGGCACCAATGAAATAATAATTTCTGGTCTGAACATCTGTTTTACATCCAAGAGTAGTCATATGAATCAATAGCCTTAAACAGGAACTTCACATACTGTAATACATTATCTGAATTTAAAGGAGTCACAGATTTCATTTTGTCGTGCCTTATGAGTGGGATGTCCTGGTTGCAGTGGGCAGTCTTTACTTTACACCAGTAAAAAGGGATTTTTTCTGGATCTACAGGTCACACTCATCATTAATCTAACACAGAAAATTTGTGCAACAAATCCTGCTACATATTGGAAAGTTCCCTTTCTTTAACCTGGTGATTTAAAATTCAATTTCTGCTGATGTGGGAAGAGTTCATTAAATTAAATTACTGGTCATGAAATTACACTTTTCCTTGATTTGTCTTACCCATACTTTTTATTCAGTAAAATAAATTTCGGATTGCCTAAACTATTTGCACAAGCCTGGAATATGACTCAGTCATTTCTAATCAGTTTCTTCACATCCAAAAAAAGTTGTGATATCTGTTTTCTGCCAAGCAAAGCATGCGATGTACCTCAGATGCCCCCAGAATGTCCCAAACTGGCTGCCTCTGGGCAGAACCACAGATGTCATTTCCTTTCCGGAACAGAGATTATCCAAGCTGAGCCCACGAGCTCCCTGACCACGGTCATTTCCATTTCCCTGCTGTCTGACCCCTTTGTGATTCCTCCTTTCCCACATATGTGACATCATCAGCTTCCTGGGAAGCTGAGACAAGGTAATAACTTTGTAGTTATCTAATGCCTATTTTATACAGTTGTGGTGGAGGCAATTATACACAAAGGCGTTACTGCTTCTTTCATTTTCTCTTTCTGTGTCTTGAGAACGACATGATATTTGGGTTAATTTTTTGCAGCATCCCAGTCTGATTGATTTGACATTATTCTAATTTCATTTTTATGATCCTGACATCCAAAATACACCTACACTCAGTGATAAATATATTTTTCCCTTTCCCCAGGTTCTTTGTTCATTTACAGTCTTTTTTTGAGATGGGTATTTGGCCGAAGGCCATTTAATTCTTAGTAGGTTTTGCTCCTTTTAAATAGTACAACCTTTCAAATTCAGTCCCTGAGCTCTATAGCCCAATGGACTTCACTGGATATTCAATCCACCTGAATACAAACTCCTAATAAACTGTTTCAGTTAGCATATTTATGATCCTGATGACAGGTGAACTCAGTGGAGGAATGGTAAAGAACAGTTGGAAAAGGATTCTATTTATCTTTCAGTTTTAAAAATATATCCCATCTATTGCTGACTTGGTGTTGCCAATCATCCTAAAATTAGTTCAAGAAAACTTTTTCAAGACTGCAGTCTTTTCTGTCTTAGTGTGGATCTGCAGTACTTAAATGATGAAATTCATGGATTAGGTATAGTCATATATTTTTTAAGCATCCTCAACCACTTTTTATCCTCTGTCTTGGAGATTTCATACCATGCTCATTCTCTTCAGTAGAATTGAAAGCAGAGAGATGTACCAGTTTTTTACTCTGCAGTGCTTGTCATTTTTCACACTGGCACATTTAGCCTGGTCAGTTCTTCACCCTTATACCTCTGACCGTTCTTTTCAGCCCACAGATGTGTCAGCTGGTGGCAACCTGGCCTCTCAGCCCAGCTTGGATAAACATATTCCATGAGACAATGCTGTAGAGTGGTGCTGTGGTTTTATTTGCTTCTAGATGTAAAACAGAGGTAAGAAAATGCAGATCTGAAGGTGCAAATGATCTCAAGAGGTTGATTTCAAGGGATCCTTCAGCCCTCAAATTAAATTGTCACAGGACAGCCTCAGGAGTTCTTAGGGACCCTCAACTATTGTCAGCAGCAAAGGCTCAGGGGGCCAAAGAAGCAACTTTTGTGAGCGCCCCCTTGTCCACCACATGCAAAGCCAGCAGCTTGGCTGGAGGACTTAGATTTAAATTGTGTTTTCCTGGCATAGGTGGTACAACAGGCTATATCTGCCAGAGAAGCTGGTCTTTCTCTATGTTCTTCTTATCAGTGCCTAAGACTTTACTTTCATAATATTTTTCACCTGCTCTTTCAACATGTCTTTTGCTATGATTTCTGCTTGTAAAATTAAAGGCAACAGCATTGTTTCTCCCTTTATATGCAGTCTGAATATGTCTATTTTTCAAATTAACATTTGCTTTGATAAACTGAAGGCAGTGAGCCTGCAGCTACCACAACACAGTAAAGAAATAACCCAAGTCAAAAATAGACTCATGCAAAATAGTGTCCCAAGGCAAAGGGCAGGAAATTGGTTGCAGTTGAACTAATATTTCTCTTGAAATGATTTGTAGCTGCTATTTGCTACATAGCTTCTGCTCATCCCTGGGCAATTCCGGATGCCTTTGGAAAATCCTCTCAAACCTCATGCTGTGCTGCCTATATATGGTGTGATTCCTTATGTTTGTAGCCCTTTGGTACAGAAGTGTGTGTCTTTATACAAGGGGTGTAGAAAGTGCCTACACTTTTTGTATGAGGTGACTCGTTCATGGTATTTCCCCTTTGAGTGAAGAGTAAAGGAAGTACATGCCAAAACTGGGAACTTCCATTCAGGCTTGTAAACTCCTCTCTCCTGGATGTTTGAAATAGATAAACTGAGGGAAAATTACACAAAAGGACATGGATGGTCCAGTACAATGTAGACTACTATGCAAGCTTGAAACAATTTTTAGAAACAGATGTCAGATTCACATGCATAATGAAGCTTAATTTTCTAGTTGATGCAAGATTATAGATGAAATAGAGATGTTTAAATTGTAGCCAATGTAAAACTTGCTGTAATAATAACTGCTTTTTTTAAGCTGATAAATATTTAAAAGCTATCTTCCTGTTATCTTTTTGTGATAATCACTTTTTCTCCGCAGGAGATGAGTGATCCTGAAAGTAATCTATTTACTAGTCTCTAACATTTCAGCCCATGAAGCATTTTTAGTTTAAACTTAATCATTTTTACAATTCATATGGACAATATTTTACTTGGCTTTAGCTGTCCACACAGAAGTTTGATGTCTAACTACCTGAAGGCATATTTGAACACCCTGATAATCTGATATCAGATTGCCCTATCACATCTATCAGTCTGATCCAGAGGTGAAAGGCCATAAAATGGAATCTTGTACTTTGATAGAGAGTGTGATGTTTTCCATAGATTACCCTGGAGGAACATGACCTAAAAATCATTTTGCATAAGAGGTTTCTGAGAACTCATAGGCATGGTCAGATGGGCTCCCATCATTTTTGGATGACTAATAACACAGACTCAAGACATGGCAGAGAAAGTGCAATGTATGAACAAATTGTAATCAAAACAAGAGGAGAATGTGTTTATGTTAACCTAATGGATCTTCTGTTACGATACTAAAATCTTTTCCTTCCTTGGAATTGAATTGACATAAAGTTCAATACTGAATAAGAGCTGGGAGTTTTGTCATGTGTGTAGTGGAGTTTTGTGTGCCTGTCCATAAACCAGTTTATCTCTAAAAATTAACTTTTCTCTAAACTCAATGAAATTAAAATTAAGGGGTTAACATGAGCACTAGGAATAGAGAAATTAAGATCAGCCAGGCAATAAGAACAAAATCCAAAGCTACAGAGTGGCTGAGTGAATGTAAATGCAGTAGAGATGTTAGAGGGACATTGGAGGGGAAAAGATAGTAAAATACCCCTTCCAAGTGGGTCACATCTGCTTCCCTGCAAATCCAGTAAAACACAGAGGGGTAGGGTGGGTGGCTGTGTGTGTGAAGTTAAACCACAAACCGATTTTCTGCAGCCACCTTGTGTCGAAAATGGAAAATGCAGCTCTCAAAAGCTCTTCTTGAAAGCCCAGTGCCCTGCTTCAGCAAGGTGTTGCACCCAAAGGACGTAAAGCTCATAAATGGTGCTGTTGCCAGGAGACGTGCTCACACATGAGGAATTTTGTCAGTGGGAGAACACCCTGAATTAGGGTGGATTTTTACTGTTACCTGGTTCCTAGGCAAAAAATGTCACCTAGCGAGAAAATACTACTTTTAGATCCCATTCCTTTGCAGCCTGAACTTTGCAGAATCAAAGAGGATCTTGCCATTTATCTTAATGCTTAATTAGGTCCTATTAGACATTATTTGTTCACAGTGCAAAAAGTGATAAATCTTATACCCTTCTTCTCAAAATGTACTAGCACTTTGAAAGAAGAAATCTGCAGAAATCAGGGGTCAGAAACCAGAAATGGCTATTTATTTAGCTGCAGTATGCAATACCAAAATTCTCTTACTAGATAACACTGCATCTGCTCTAGACATAGGTGAGACATTGCCAGCTCACACTGGACTAGGAAAAGTAAGTGCTTTGTCATTTATATATCTCTCATTTCTCTTTTCTCCAATCATGAATTTAATTTAAATTCAGAGAAAAGACAAAATCACAGTTATCATTTTCCTTGACAGGTTTGTAACAAGGACAAGGATTATTTCCCATTCAGGGCAAAATAGCTGCCTGCTGTTCTTCTGTGACAATATTCTCATCTCTTCCACCTCACCACCACTGCTACAGCGATTTCTACCTGGCTCGTCTTGATGGGGGCTGGGCTGGCACCACATCCCTAAGAGAGGAGGAGCACTCATTGCAACATCCCAGACAGTTTAACTGCACTCAGTGTTTAACTCCCAACAGTTCTTTAGGAAGAAAACTGAGAAAGATGCATTTTGGAAAATGTATTTTCTCTCTTATTTGGTTGTATAGGCAGCCTGCTGGTAGCAACCTGTATATCTGTTTATTTCTGGGGATTTGGTATTTGTGCTTATGTGAGGTGAATAGCTTTCCTCATAAATTACCAAACTACAACCGCTGTATTTTTTTTGGGCAAAGGAAGCCCAAAGCTTCCTATTTAAGGCAAACATATTACCTTCAGCCAGATAAAGCTGAGCAACATTTACCAAATAACTGGTGTTGTGCTGCTGGAATCAGTGAGACACTGGGAGCAGAGGCGTCCTTCAGCCGTGAGCCCTTCTCTGTGGAAATGCTCCCAACTTTGTACACCTTGGCTGGGCTTTGCAACAACATTTTAAAAAGACATAATCCAAGAGAAGCAGGAGCAGACAGTAACCCAAAAGAGAGAACAGGCAATGAGTTCAGTCTGGCAGGGAAAGGAGCAGGTTGTCAGCTAAGTCAGTTGAGAGAGTATCAGGAATTATACAGATATTCAGCAGATGGGATCAATGGGATGGAACAGCAGTATCAATATGACAAATTAGAGGAATTACTCCAAACCACCAAGCAACAGGGGACATGAATTACAGTTTGGTGTTTTGTTTACAGGCCACACAAGGTCAGACTACTGTTATTATTGCTTATTGGCTCTCCACGGCTCAGACTGTGGATGCAACAGTGGGCATTGTGGATAGCACAGTGGTTGAAATGGGAACACACACAGAGTTGATGGAAAAAAGGAGCCACATTATTCACTTGCAGCCTCACAGGTACCTTGATTTTCATTGCTATTATTACTTGCATAAACCTAGTATGCAGGCTGGACACAGATCAAGTCCCTACTGAGCTATATTTTAGATATGGGAGCTGTAAATACCATTGTGCATAGATATATTTTTCACTCATCAATTTTACAAATGCTGGTTTCTTGTATGCACCACTGTGAGTTTGTTTATTTCTGAACAGCTCAGATGACCTTTAAAATCCAACATGACCCATGATTCAAGCATAATCTGGCATGTGCTCTAAAGTGACACACAGAGATATGGATGTACAGACCTAACAGCTACATCATGGCCACATCAGGAAAACCCCTTGGTGCTCTGCTGCCAGTGCTGCCTGGTACTGAGATACCAAAATGAACTCACCTCCAAATAAGATTGCACCTCTTTATATCACTCCTCTGCCATCTCCTGGCAACAATTTTATCTGTCATCTCAGAAGTGTGAGTGAAGGTTTCCACAGTTCCGAGTGGGCTGTAAAGACAAGGGCAATAGCTACAACTGTAACTCTGAGCCCTGTAAGTATGTGGGAGCCAAACTGAAAACAAAATCAAGAGGACACAGAAAACATTCCATCTTTTCTTTTGTGCAGAAATATTAACAATTTGGACTTTTTTCTATACTGATCTACCTTGAACAGCAAAATGAAATGTACAAATGGAAGTACTGGAAAGGGTTAAGGAGGCCAGGTATGGACAGGTTCTCTACCACTCCAGCTAATGAAGTTTGAGTAATTGTCAACTCTGACAGGCAGAAAAGTTATGACAGCATGACAGGGAAGAGAGAGGCACTGTCTTGACCTAGCACATTGTCGGGTCACATACTATTTGTAGGAGCATAACTTGAGAGACACTTCTTTAACACCAAGTTAAACCAAGTCAAAATGGACAGCAAAAGCAGTGGGACTGTATTTCCAGAGGTTACTAAAACACAGTTTAAAAGCTATGTTCTGGAAAAATACTTTAAAACATGTACTTATCTGGGCCTGCCCAGAAATGCTGTGTAAGCCATTTAATAGGTGTGGTTCTGCCATTGCTGTCAGTGTGCTGTGGCCAGGGTCTTCCAGGCATACTGTCCAGAATTAAAACTGTGGGGGGAAAGGTGGCTAAAACTAGAAGGACTCACAAAGAAAATTACTACAAATTTTTAAGAGTGAAATCTGGCTCTACTTGACTTAAAGTTAGCCTTGGTAAACTGTAGGCACTGACAAAAATGTACTTGCAAATTGCAGCAGCCACCAAAGCATTTCATCAAGAATTTGATGAAATTCTAGAAAACTGAATGAAAGGTTTCCAGTGAGTATAAGAATCTATTGTTTTCTTGCAAACTTGGTAATTTGAAGAGGTACTAAGTAATGATTACATCATTGTAATCAATGAATACTTGCAGGAACCTTTCAAAATTGTACAGAATTAATCCCACTGAGGATAAACAATTACTGCTTTCCTAGAGCTTTAAAAAACATGTTTGCCGATTTTTTTATACAGTAGACTTGTATGTAGATTCCTAATGACTAAGAGAAATTTTGCTAATGTTACATAGAATCATAGAATTGTTAAGGTTCTCAAGTATGTCCCAAGAGAAATAGCTTCTAGAAATTAGACCAATTTGGTGAGATGAATAGATCTAGAACTGAATGCCAGAGCACTTACGTGAAACTACAAAGGGAAACTAGTGCACTTTCTGGAGCTACAGTGACCAACACAGCACATTTCTGGCTGACTGAATTTTTTTCATGTCTTATCCTCCCTGAATTAGTTGGAATGGATGTTACTAGACAAACTAGTGACCACAGAAGATTCTAAGGGTGGATCAAGCATCAACAGTTTGAAGCCAAATCGAGCAAAAAGGAAAATCATGCTCCATAATAAGAAGATGAAGAATAAACCCCTCAAACAGTAATGAACAACACAGGCTAAAAGGTCGAGGGATCTCACTGAACCCTGAAACATCTAACACAAAAAGGTAAATACTTGCCAAACAGTGTAACTGTGGACTCTCCATCCTTGGAGCTGGTGAAGATTCAAGCAATGAGGTCCCAGGCAGCCCAGCCAGCTCTGAGCCCAGGGTGTACTGGATGACCTCTGGAGACCCCTTCTGACCAACAAGGTTCTGTGAATTCATGGCAGCTAATGAGAGCTCCTGCACACCACTTCCCCTTTCACACTGACATCACTTCCTCAGAAGAACACGTCAACAACTATTTCTGTAGTGGTCAGGAGGACTGTTTCCTTTTTCTAAAATTAGAGTCACTGATACAGCACAGTTATTGAGGTTGGATTCTGTTGTTATTTGTGGTCCTGAGGCAGCATTACGGAATAATTCAGACCTGTATCCTCACCCTTGTTCTCTGCTACCTCAACATTCTTCTGCTTGATTCCTCCTGCAGCTGAAGACAACGCTAAGAACATTTTATCCTAAAAATATAGAAATAACTGTAATTTCAAACTATTTTTTGATTTCTTATTTCTCAAGATACTAAAATTAAAGTATGAAGGGTCATTTACCAGCCTGTGAGCACTGGCCACAGTTTGAAAGTGGCCCAGTCCCCTGTTTTGCATCACACTTGCTGAAGGTGTAAAGAAATTATTTTTATTACTTTATTGAAAAACTAAATTCAGAATATTGACATGGTAAGTAGCTTTAACAGTCTTTGATTATCCATAACACAGGGAAATACCAGTTAGAGATGTTTCTTAGACTGATTATTAAACATTGTTGCCATCACTTCCTTGGTCTTCAGTCCCCCAGCTTAAAAAGGACATTACTGATCTCCAAAATGGTCCTAAATTTGGTCCTGCTTCATTCAAGGAAAGAATGAATGAGTTCTAATACTCAAAATAGTTGTTCTTGACATAGTTTTTTAATGTTATATTGAGTCTTAGCACATATATGGCACATTTCCCATTTACAAGCACGAAGAATTAATGACTGAGCTTTTACATGTATTTGAGAATACGTTTTCCCGGGAGTACAGTTTGCTATGTCACAGGAGCATATGAGGCTTTTGCTTATTTTATTTACCCCTAAAAGTGAATTTTTGGAGTTTCCAACTTCCGGTTGTTGTGTTTACACTGCTAAATCATTCCTTTTTCTAGCATCCCCTAGTGCAAACAGAAGTGTTGCTCAACAGAGAGGCTCACAGACCCAGTCCTAAACTGTTATGTGATTTTATTTGATCCAACCCTTGCTCAAAGCAGAGAGAACTGTGAATCAAGGTCAGCTTACTCAGGGCTCTTGAATAGCCCTAGAGCTGGCAAACCCACAGCCCTTCTGGACAGTGTGAGCTACTGCTTGGCCTCTCCCCTGAGAATACTGTACTCCTGCTATTCAGTCAGTGTTTCCTTTGTGTAGGTGGCATCTCTTGCCCGTCATCCTTTTTCTGTGTACCCCTGACAAGAAGGTGGCTCCAGCTCCTCTGGATCTTCCCATTACCCAATTACAGACAGCGATCATTGCACTCGGTTTCTCCAAACTGAACACGTGTTTCTCTCAGTATCTCAGTAACTTCTCATACAGTGTGGCCCAGAGCTTTCTTTGTCTTTGTAGCCTTCTGTGCAGCTGACTTCAAGTATGTCAGTCTTTTTTTAAGGTGGGAAGCTCAGGATTTGACACAGCGCTCCTCACGTGCTCCCAGCTTCTGAATAGAGGAGAAGAATTGCCTGTTTCCACCTGCTGACTGCACTCCTTCACTAATCATATCCCCTGTGCTGGTGCCCTCTTAGCTGGAAGGACACACTGCTCATCATGCTCACCTTGTTGTCCACCAGGATCCTCAGATACTTATAAAATAAGGAAGTCTGATGATCCAGAAGTGAGAAGCTGAAAACTGGCAGTAAGACAATCTCACTTAGGACAGTAAAAGCCATGGTCAAGAAACCTTAAAAGTATAATAAAAAAGAATATGTGCATAAAAATATTTCCTGCATGTGACTGAAATATGTATCTATATGTATATCTAAGTGTATTTTAAATACATATACTCAGTGTAGATAAGCCCAAAATATTCTTGTAAGGTCTAAGCAAAACTATAATGACTGCATATTTTCAACAAAGCTACACAAAATCTATTTCTATGTTTCTATTGCTGTTTTTCCTATGAGATACTCTATGTAAAATAATCTGTTCCCCAAATTGGTATCCTAACTTTCACCAGAATATCCTACTTTTAACTCTCCTATCAGCAAGCTTGAACTTATTTTATTAGTCAGTCTCTAGGGGAAAAGAAAACAAAATTTATCTTAATATAAATCTACAAAAATATTTCCCCAATATGTGTTGTACGTAATCTAGAAATGCCCTTTTTATTTCCATTCTCATTTAATTTGCACTTCCTTTTTAAGGTTTCATCTGAATATTGATGTGCAGGAAACAATATCCATATATATAAATCTTTAATTCAAATTGCAAGTTTCTCCATTTTTTCTAATGCAACAAACAGCCAAACCCTATTACCTTGAACAGTCTGAAATCATAAATATTTATCTCAGTGGTGATTTGTTATAGAGAGGTTGGACTGTGTCTTCAACACAAATTTATTTCCACAGTTGAAGCTGGAGCTAATGAAGTCCATATTGTCACACTGATGATGTTCTTTCAAAATGCACATTAGAACCCCATGTCTTTTACAGAGTTTGCAACACAGCTGCTTTGAAAAATTTTACACTGAGTGTTCATTCTCAGTCTGGAAATTGTCACTCATATAGTATTTTCTTCTCTTCTCTATTCCACTGTCAAGACTGTGACTGAGAATTGTATAAAATTCAGGAACTACAGCACTCTTCAATGAGTTATTAAATCAGTATTATTTTTTTCCTTGTCTCCTTTTTTTTTTTTTTNGCATGATAATTAAGAGACTCAAAAGGAACTAAATGCCTTTTCTACTACATGAGTGATTCTCTGCTAATCACTGAAGTCTTGCAGATAATTCTTAGGTTTAATAGAAATAAGGTTTAGAAGAAGCCATTTCTAGTTTTCTTTTTTAAAAAGGGATAAAATCAGTTTTCACAGCTGAGGAATCATGACATAAGAGGTGAGGAAGTGTGGGACTATGCAACTGTTTTTATCCAGTCCCTTTAGAATTTACCTGTAATATTCTATTCTTAAGGGCTATTACAATAATTTATATAGAGTATGTAAAAATGGCAGAGTGCCTATAAGTGCAAAAGGGAAATATAGTATGCACACACTTGTTTTCTTGCAAGGATTTCGTTATAGGAAAGTGGGAGAAATTCTACAAACATTGCTCAGGTGTATAGAATTTAAAGTCTTACTTTAGTGGGTTGTTGTCAAGAACAGTAATGAAAACAAAAAACAAACTTTTAATAAATAATTCTATTTACATTATACTCTTATCCAGTTCAATTTCGTGGTATCAATTTCCATGGTAAAAAAGTCATACTTGAAACATTTGCTAACTACCTACCTTTTGGTGTGCCTGTCAGTCTCAGAGGAGACCTTTGCCAGGTACACCCACAACTGAACATTCTCTTCTCACACAATTTCCCTCACCAATCATGGCACTAACGTGCAGTGGGAATGGAGTTCAGCTTCCTTTTAATAACTGGCTCAGCTAACCAAATATGTTGCAGTAAGTGTTTGTATGTTTATCCCCAACATACATCATACATATATGTGCCCAAAAGTTTGCAAGAATCTCCACTGTTTGGCCACAATCCCCATTTTGCTGATTAAGACACAAGACATTGTTTCTTATTTTTAGCAGCCATAACTCTGCCTGCCAAGAGCAAATGATTAATCAGGTCCTTAAAATGACTTAACAGCTGTAAATCAAGTAGTAATTTTAAGAAGCAGAGCTCATGGACAAAATAGCTGTTTCATTTGCCAGGGAGCAGAAAGATATATTTAGTCACCTCTGGAAGCTAACATTGCCTCCCCATCAGATCTTTTAGAAGGTCAAGTTGATTATTCCTCAGGTCTTGTCTGCATGTTGCTACTGAAAAAAACTCACCACAACATGCACAGATTTGAAATTTTTCAGGGTTTCTGAGTATCAATTGGCCACAAGCCTCTTTGAATCTGGACCTTGCTTCAGGAAATGGGAGGTATTTCCATAAATTTCTGGCTGTGTGTCCTGGACTTCATTCTTCATGTCTCTCTGAGGCTGTCAGTGTCTGCTTTCCATGCTGCTCCTTGCATCCTTACTTCTGCCAAATCTATTAGCTAAGAGCAAACAAGCAAATCTGTCTGAAAGTAATAATTTTTTATCCAGAATTACCTGCATGTCTCCTTGTCTTGTACCCCAGTACTCATGATTATTCTGGGAGCTCATTTCTGGCTGTCTCAGTGCCAGGTTCAGGGCCACTTTACAGAAAGCCATTTCAAGGTGTCCAGGGTACACCAGTGACATGCACTTCCCTGGGTGGGAATGTCTGTGCTTACAAATATGACCAAGCCAGAAATGTAGGGTGCACACTCAGAATGGTGAATGGTTAAAGATGGAGAAGAATTCCTGTGTATCTACTGTCCAGCAGTATTTGGCATAACCAAATGACCTGCTGCAGCTGACCCTCAAATGACAGCTTGTATAATATTCTAGTTATTTTACAACTGTCTTTGTTTAAAAGGCCTGTTTCTCCACCCAGCACAGCCAATGGAACCCCTCTGTATTCTTTAGGGTTAGACTAATCTTATCTCATGTCAAGAAAAATTAGGTGTATATTTTATGAGCTCTGCAAATCTTTTAGTAATGATTTTGAAAATCCTTCTTTAAACCTCCAGAAGGCAAAAAGCCTAGAAAACTTCAAAATCACATTTTTCAGACCACAGTGATGCCATTTGGACCACAACATTCCCTAATCAAATGCAATATGGCATGTAGTGACACAATGGAAATAGTCTCAGTTGGAATCCACATCTACATCAAAATAGTCTGCTCACAGTTAGAGTGGAGTTTAAGCTGAACAAATATTTGAAAAATCAAGCCTTTTCCAGATCTTCATTTTGCAGTTACCTTCTCTCCAGCCTTGGAATCAGACTGTAGTTTATAGGGCATATAGGACATGAGCTCATGGGGAGAAAGAAGAGCTTCAGAGTATAGAACTTGTAGACAATGCAGAATCCAGACCATCATTAGAGTCAGACACTCTTTACTAGGAGTGCAAAAAGTCAACTTCTTAAAGCAAGTCTGTAACTGTGTCTATAAGTCCCCGGGAATTAAAATTGCCTGAAAAACCTATGGAATCATTCTGTAGCAAATATGAACCAGCATCGTTTGACTGAAGCCTGTGAAGTTATTCCAGTTTACAACAGGTTAAGGTCTGGCCTCAGCTGGACATTTGCATGCATAAATCAAGTAACTGCAT
Source organism: Cisticola juncidis (assembly GCA_013400215.1). Taxonomy (NCBI): domain Eukaryota; kingdom Metazoa; phylum Chordata; class Aves; order Passeriformes; family Cisticolidae; genus Cisticola; species Cisticola juncidis. The sequence goes on from VXBR01005269.1 coordinate 61,029, forward strand.
GCACAATCTGATAGTTATTTTGATTTGCATGTGTAAGTGTTCATACTAATTAGCAAGAGCACTATTGAATTGCTGCTTGTCATGGTTTTTTTCATGTGCAAACAGATGCATTTGCAGACACTGAAGACTTTGTCAGTAGTAATAATGTGGGAAGAAGAGGCCTCTTACACATTGAATAACCTCTTTTCTTCTTTCTCTACCTTTGCTCCTTAAGTCTGTTCTTATATGAAAACCTCACTTTATTAAAAAATAACACTGGACATTTGGGGACAAGTTAGCCAGAGAAAGAGAAAAAAATCTTACCCTGGCTCTGTTTATGACATTTCTGTGTCAGTGTTACATTGATATTAAATATGGGTCAGTCTTAAAAGATATTAATCATATCAAACCTACTATAGAGTGTATATTTCTATGGTGAAGCACTGCAAAGCAAACTGTGAGTCACACCAGGGAGAGAAAAAGAGGCAGGTTTTAGGTCTTGAACCCAGAGTTCAAGAACCCAAGTGCAAGAAATGAATGTAAAGTGCATATGTTTCAACCAAATTCTAATTAAGCTCAAAGAATAAAGTGGTAATACTCATCTTGCTGTGAAGTTAAGAAGTTTGCACCACAACTTTCCAAACACTTGAACCTTCTCAGGTCTTGAACTAAGAGGACAGGCAACAGGATGCCAAATGTCAAGGCTCCTCAAAGTTTAAAGGTACCTGGACACAAGAATTCAGACTAGCCTAGTTCAAAAAAGAGCAAATAATCAGTGAGATGGAAGGAGAAAGAATGCACAAATTAATGTGTTTCAATGGAACTGTTACAGGAACCAATCCCAGACAAGGTAACAGATTTTAAAAACAAACAAACAAAAAAGGTAAATCAACCCATACAGTCATATTGCTCAAGAATCAAAACAACTTCTTAAATTCAGCAAGGGAAAGAAGAGAGAAGACAGAAATTTGCAAAAGGAAAAACATTTTCTTTTGGTATTTTCAAATGGAAACTTTTTGTTTCAAGACAGTGTTTTCAGTTCAAGCTGAGGATCAACTTTTCAAATATTGCTCAAAGAGAGTTGAGTATTTTAAAAAAGGGAGAAAAGAACTTTGGTTACCATTAAGCAACTTTTATAACCATTAGCTTTTTTAATCACTGAAAAATACACTGATTTTCTGATTTGGACTGATTTTGAACTATATGTAATTTCCTTATTTTGTGGTTCAGCTGCCAGACTAAAAATTGAGAGTATTTTCAATGTCTTCAATTCTGTATTCCAGTCTGAACATAAGCCAGTTAATATAAAATCCTTGAATAGGTTACTTTTCAAAGGCTGGTGTTAAAATGCAAGCTAGAATGGGAGAATTGTGTAATCTCAAAGCGTTCTAACAAGGGCAGTGTGATTCTGTCTTCCAAACCCATCACTTCCAGCTCTGTTTGACCAGCAGTTCTGTGCACACAGACTACAGATGCATGCAGCCTGGGAGGATGTTTTAAAAAATGGTCACTGCCTGGCTGACAGATTGCAATACACATTTCTGTCAGGGGAGATGAGGCCATGGAGAATGACTTCCATGACATGTTCATGGCCTCTTATTTTTCTCCTCTTCATTTCACAACTCTTATAGCTCTTGCTGTGATCTATAGGATAAGATTTTCAATTAATATTTAACACTCAGTGGCAAACTATTTTTACTTTAATTACCTGATTATAGCTTACTGGCACAAGACTTGGAGCTGCAATATAAAGCATCTCTATCTTTGGTTTTTCTGTCATTGTCTCCTTTATATATGAATAACTGCTGATCTTCTCCATAGGCTCTGTGCTCCCTGTCACAGGAATGCTGTAAGTGCATAGATGATGTAAGTTCCATGGACAAACAGGATAAAAAGGGACTTGCAGGCATTAGGGAAGCAATTAAGTACCACTCCCTATCTTCAGAATTTAAAGGCTCTGGGCCTGTGATGTGGCCTTGTTAGGATGTGTTTTCTATACAGCTTTCTTCCCATTTTCCTGTGCAATTCTTGTCACAGTGACATTCTGTAAATGAAGCTCTTTGAGCTACCACAATGATGACAGCACAGTACAAGCACAGTTACACAAATAGCCCAATAATTATACTTATTTTATTTTATACAAACTTGATAATATCAACAGTCAATCAGTTGGGGGGGTATCCCCTTTATTTTCAATAAAGAGAATCAAAAAAATCTCTTTTGATAAAGAGAATAAAGTTAAAACTCAAAAAATCCACAAGAGAAGTCAAACACAGTCAGCAAACATAGAGACGTGTAACTCTTGGGGAATGCAGAGGCACATTCCCTTCTTTCCCAGTCATATAGCCTCAAAGAAAAGGACAATTCATAAACCACTCAGAAGCAAAAAGGAGGAGGGAAAAGCTAGCAAAAATCTGTTTAGTGTAGATGAGCACAGAGGTTTCTTAGGGAGGAAACAGCCTTCAATACCAATCTGAAAGTGAAAATAAAATAATGCAGAAGAAATACAGATCGTATGGCATCATACATTGTCATTTTCTAGCCCTGTTTTATCTAGCTGTAATATTTCCTGTGACCATCATTTCTCACATTTAGATATTTCTTACTGTTGCCTTTGGCTGATTAGAGGTTAAATGCTGACCTATTAAAAACAGTTGAAAACAACATTTATTTTTGTTGTTCTGTGACTTCATCCTGAAAATACTTCTGCTCTTGTGTATGAAAGAAAGGTATCTTTTCCTTTGAGTACCTGAAGCAGGTTGAGACACAGTCCCTGTTGATTTCTTAGAAACAGGAGAAGTGTTGAGATTAACTGACCTCTCACTCAAACTGCCAGTAATGCACTGACAGACAGGCTTCCAAGACATATGGATGGAGTGATAGGTTGTTAGTAAACATTGCCCAGGTGCTGTGCTTGAAGAGTGCAGTTTTTAAAGATTCCAGAAAGCCTTCTTCGAATGATAAGTGATATGATGATATGGTGATATGAGGTGATATGATTTGGTGATATGAGGTCTGGACAGAATCAGGGCACTATGGAATTATAGAATAATTCAATAGTTGCTGTTGGAAGGGGCCTTTAATGGTCATCTAGACCCTGCAATGAGCAGGGACATCTTCAACTAGATCTGGTTCTTCAGAGCCCCTTTCAACTTGACCTTGAGTGTTTCCAGGGATGGGGCATCCACCACTTCTCTGAGCAATCTGTTCCAGTGCTTCACTGCCCTCAGTGTAAGAAATCTCTTCCTTGTATTTAGTCTTAATCTACCCTCTTTTATTTTAAAATCATTATGTCTTATCTTATAGCTACGGAGCCTACTAAAAGTTTATCCTCCTCTTTCTTGTAAGGCCCTTTTAAGTATCTTAAATTGGTTGAATTTAATTCAACCTTAAATTGAAAAGTTGCTGTAAGGTCTCCCCAAAGCTTTCTCTTCTCTAGTCTGAACAGCCCCAACTCTCTCAGCCTGTCCTAATAGGATACATATTCTAGTTTTGTGATTGTTTTTGTGGCCCTCCTCTGGATCTTCTTCAATGTGTCCGTGTCTTTCCTGTCTGAGGACTCCAGAGCTGGATGCGTTACTCCAGCTGGGGTTTCACCAGAATGAATCTGTACTTATGGGTGCTCTGTATTTAAAAAAAGTATTTTCAGGTTTTCACCAAGCAGTCATTTGCCCCTGAATTCATCACATCTTTTACAGGTTCCCTAGTGAAAACAGTAGAAGAGATTAGGCAATATCTATGTTTCCACTTGTGCATGCAGTCTGTGTGTGGTGCACCTTACTGTGCACAGGATCTTCCTACATATCTGAACCACGTCTACTAGTGAAGCTGTCTCATTTATGGAACTCCCTGACTCTTCAAATGGAGATGATGATGGGTTTTCTCAAGTGGTTTATGCTTCTAAAAAGTGAGCATTTCAGAAATACTTAGAATAGAGTTGAGATAGGTGGGTTCTGTTAAGGATTCAATTTTGATTTTCTGTATTTCCCCTGTACTGAAGGACTCAGGTTGAGGGTGTATCTAATTATTCATGTGAGACTGACTGTGAAGGGTGTTTTCAGGCAAGCCATATAAATTAATAAACATAAATGTGTTTATTAAGAATGTGCAGATTTACACCTCCCTTCACATCTTGGAAAATATTTCACTGTCGCAAAGATAAATTGCCTTCTGAGTAGAAGGAAATAAATTCTAGTTTACATCTGTATTCTTTAAAACACTAGAGGCTTTCTCAAAACCCTTCAGCTCCTATTTCAGAAACAGCTTTTTGGATAAAATTGGAACTTAATTTAGCCACTGTGGTTAAAGAAACAAACAAACAAACAAAAAATGTATGAATACATTGGCAACAAAAGGAGAGCAAAGGAGCAGCTCAATCCTCTGCTGGATGCAGAGGGTAGCATAGCATCTGGGGATAAGGCTGAGGTACTTAATGACTTCTTTGGCTCAGTCTTTAATTCCAAAGCCAGTTATTCTCAGGTTGCCCAGCTCCTGGAGCTGGAAGTTAGTGATGGGGAATGAAACAGGCATAATCCAGGAAGTAAAGACTATGCCTGTTATGCCAATTAGACACCCACAGGCGTATGGGTCCAGATGGAATGTGAGAGTAATGAAGGAGCTAGCAAAAGATCTTGCCATGCCTTTCTCAATCATTTACCAACAGTCCCAGTTAACAGGAGAAATGCCAGTTGACTGGAATTAGCAAATGTAGCATTCTTCTGTAGGAGGGGTCAGAAGGACAATCTGGGGAGCTGCGGGCTGTCAGCCTGATCTCGGTACTGAGGGAGGTCATGGAGCAGATCATCCTGAGTGCCATCACACAGCACATGCAGGACAACCAGGGAACCAGGCCCAGCACCAGTTTACAAAAGGCAGAGCCTGTTGACCAACCTGGTCTCCTTCTGTGATGGGGTGATCCACTCAGCAGATGAGGGAAAGACTGCAGGTGTTGCCTACCTAGACTTTGGTAAAGCTTTTGACACCACATCCCATACATTCTCCTGGGGAAACTGGCTGCTCGTGGCTGGGATGGGTGTAGCCTTTGCTGGGTGACAACCTGGCTGGCAAGGCCCAGAGAGTGGGGTGAATGGAAATAAACACAGCTGGCTGCCAGCCACCATGGGGGCTCCCCAGGGCTCAGTGCTGGGCTCAGTCCTGTTTAATATTTGTATGGATGATTAGGCTGAGGGATTGAGCTCACCCTCAGTCAGTTCGCAGGCGACACCAAGTTAGGTGGGAGTGTTGATCTACTGGAGGGCAGGAAAGCTCTGCAGGGAGATCTTTGAAGGGCTGGATTGATGACAACTGCATGACATTCAGTAAGGAGAAGTTCAAGGTCCTGCACTCAGGTCACAACAACCCCCAGGTGGCACCACAGGCTGGGGGAAGAGTGGCTAAGAGCTGCTCAACAGGAAGCAGCTTTGGGGTGCTGGCTGACAGCTGGCTGGATATAAGCCAGCAGTGTGCCCAGGTGGCCAAGAAGGCCAATGGCATCCTGGCCTGGATCAGCAATGGTGTGGCCACAGGACCAGGGCAGGGATTGTCCCCTGTATTCAGCCCTGGTGAGGCCACACCTCGAATCCTGTGTTCAGTTTTGGGCCCTTCATTACAAGAAAGACATTGAGGGGCTGGAGTGGGTCCAGAGAAAGGCAAGGGAGCTGGGGACGGGTCTGGAGCACAAATCTTACAAGGAGCGGTTGAAAGCTGGTGTTGTTTAATCTTGAGAAGAGGAGGCTTGGAGGGACCTTGTTGATCTCAGATGTGATGGTACAAGGTTTTAATTCACCACAACCATGACTCCAGTATATTTGTACATCCAAAAGGCAAGACATGCCTTGAATTGCTCCAACACTACATAGTGTGTCAAGCACACAAGTAAATTGAGGCTGGAGAAAAGGATTTGAATGGTTTTTTTTGAAAATATGAAACATGCCTTGCTAAGAGTTATACAGTTAAATTGAAACCACCTAAAAGTAACTTTCTCAGCTTGTCATTGTTTATTTATCCCCTCTTCAGGCATTCCTTCTATCTCCTTACCACTTTGCATTTTGTAGTAATTAGAAAAATATGCAGAAATATATTTCTCTTAAACTGAAAAATTAAAAGTCTAGGCATTCTCTGCATTTTTATCCAAAATCTTTTGGTGGATGACAGATTTTTGGATCCTGTCTTATTCTGATGTCAAACTGCTGGCAGTAAAATGCATTTACTCTTGTTGTGCCTAATCATATATGCTAATAATATCTGGGAAGATATTGGCAAGGTAGGTGAGACATCTGAAGGGCAGATGATCAAAAAATTTAAATAGCTCCTCAAGAGGGAGAGTGTCTGGAAAAGAAGTTTGCCATATTAAAAATGGTTAAGTGCTAAACAAAACATATCTTGTTCCAGACAGATATGTACATTGGCAGAATATGACCACTCAGAGCCCAGGAAGAGAATTGTCTCAATGGACAGAGCGCAGCACAAGGCAAGAGAGAGGCCACTGCTGTGCAGGAATGTGTCTTTAGCAGCTGATTATTGAAATGAAAGCTTATGAAATCCACTTTTTGTCCTCATTTGTCCTCTGGTGTTGGCAATGTTGCTTTACAAGGAGAATTAGGCTAAGCAATAATTTTGTTCCTCCTTTTTGCCATCAAAGGATGAGTTAGCCTTTCCAAGCCCCACGACTGCCAGCACTGGTGACCCTGACCCATGAGCACTCCAGCCATCTGCCACATTGGACCAGTATCATGGAGAACCTCTCACCAGCACTGACCAAGTCAATCCAGTGACAAAAATCTTTAAAAACTCTTTTTAAAGAGTTGTTCTATATGTCACTTGAATCTGTTACACTTTGCTAATGTCTTTTACTATCTTTCCACTTCTGTATCCAGATTTTAAATGTCCTCATAACAACTTGGGTTTTCAGGTGGTATAAAACTGTGAGAAGGATCAAAATATCAGAAAATAGGGCTGTCACTCTGAGGGATTCAGATAGGTTGAAGAAATGGACTAGGTGGAGATCTCATGAGGATGCCGTAATTGGGACAGAAGTAATGCCATATAGCAGGAGATTTTGGGAGCCGACTGGCTGGAGGTCAGCTTTGAATAAAAGGACCTGAGAGATGCTGGTGGATGGTAAATTGGGTGGTATGACCTTCTGGTGATCAAGACTAACCACATGCTGGGCATCATTTACAATACTGCACCAGCTGAAGAAAATCAATACAGTACTTGTAAGATCACTCCTGGAGTGCAGTGTTCAGTTTTGGGGTGTCCATCAAGAGTTTCACATAATCATAGAATCATAAAATTATAGAATGGTTTGAGGTAGAAGGAACCTGAAAGATAATGTGCTTCCAATTGTCCTGTTATGAGCACAAATATCTTCTGTTAGACTGGGTTGCTCAGAGCCTTATCCAGCCTTATCTTGAAGACTGCCAGATATGGGGCATTCGTAATTTCTCTGGGCAACCTATTTGAGTGCCTCACCACTGTCATAGCAAAGAATTTCTTCCTACCATCTAAATCAAACATTCTCCATTTGAAGCCCTTGAACCCCACACCCATCACTACAGTTCCTAACCAAGAGTCTCTCTTCAGTTTCCCTGCAGGGCCTTTCAGACACTGGATGGTTGCTCTGAGATCTCTGCACAACCCTCTCGTATTCAGTCTGAGCAGCCCAGCATTCTCAGCCTGTCTTCATAGGGGAAGTGTTCCTGTCCTTTTATCAGCTTCATGGCCCCCCTCTGAACTTGCTTCAACAATTTCATGTCCTTCTTATGTTGGGAGCACCAGAATTGTATGCAATGTTAAATTAGGTGTCTTTCAAAAAAATGAGAAAATATGCAAAACCATCATTCTAAAGCATAAACCTGACCATTGTAGGGTGGTCTGTAAGTCAGACATTCAAATAACACTACATATAGACCTCACAAACAGCACAGCATCCTGTGATTGCTGGGAAGCAGAGTTCAGGCAACAGGTTGATTTGGCAGATATTTTGAATGGGCTTCACATAACACAAGGCATATACGGAAAAGGGCTACAGTGTAATGTTGCTTTCTTCTGTAGGAGGACAGCGGGGTATGCAATATCTCTAATATCTTCGAGCCATTTAAGCTGACTCACTACCAACTTCCATACAAATCAGAGGCAAATCTAGCTCTTTGATGATATTACATTTCTGTACATTATTTGAAAATGCAAAATAGTCCCCTTGCCTCCTACACTTTCAAAAACAGAAGCAAAACAATGGAGCAAAGACATTTTAAAAATTTCTGGTTTCTGAATTCTCTCTGAAGGCACATTTTAGAAGTATAATTTCATACTTTTTAAAAATATAGGAGTGTTTTTAGCCAAAATATATTATTATGTCAAAATGTGTTGGTTTTCATTAAACTACAGGATACAAAATAAATAAAGTGGCAATTTTCCTGTAATGTTGGAAGACTATGGAAGACTTGCTCCCCTTTGTCTCATTTGAAGGGTTTAGAGAGTAAAAATAAGTATTAAGAGCTATTGCTTATTTCTAATCTTATCTGCTCAGCTGTATTTTTGGTGAAAGGGCTTGATTTTGTTCTGCATGAAGTCTAAAAATTCAAATTGTTTTGAAATTTTAGTCACTAACCCAAAACAATGTTGTTCTGCTGGTTTGCTTTAGAGTTCAGTGTCTCAGATGCCATGCCTTGATACCTTCTTCCTTCATGTGAGGTTAATGCAAAAACAAGTGGCCTCTGTTCTTTCAGTCTCTGCCAAGAGGCAGAACCTACATAGAAGTTGTCTGAGAGAGAAATAAATACTTGGTGCACAGTCATAAATCATGCAGGAGAGCTCCTTTTATTTATTATTTTTGCATTACTGTGATATATCCTGCTTACTTCTCTACTTCCCTTTCTATCTAATTCCTCAAAATAAATACATTATAACTGATAATCCTTTTAAAGCAGTACTGTATTTGTCTCCCATTCCTGAAAACATCTGTTTTTCCCATTATTCTTTTACTATAGAAAATTACATTAAATAAGGTCTGCTCCAAGATCTGCTATCAGGCAAGATTAAAAAACAGTTTGCTGTCATGAACTTTGCTATTAAGAATAGTGATGAAAAAATGGTAATTTTCATGATTTTTTTTGTGATGTAAAAATTTCTTTATCTCACAGAAATCAGCAACATTAAGCAGAAACAGTCTAGTGAAAAATTACTGTATGACACTGTTGTCTTCGATAAGCAGAAAATGTGATCTTTTTCACAGCTGGTCTATAATCTATAAAAATTAAGCTCAGATCAAACATGACTTAACTGAAGTAGGTGTTTTAATTACACTTACAGTAATACAGTGCAGTACAGCATAAACCATTATTCATGCTGCAGTTTCACTGGTGACAAGAACATCTGATAATATGACATTATATCAAAAGATAGCAGAGTTGCCATGTCCTGGAACAATTTTCAAGGAACCATAGACAACAGGCACTCAGACTGTGTGCAAAAGAGTTGTGTAGTATTTAAATATTAGGAGCTTCAAGGCCCAGGTGTGTTTATATTATTGCATCCTATGTGAGTGTTTTAAAATTATTTTGTTTGGGAAGGACATCACATGTTCCCCTACAGGTAGACATATACGGTCAAGTTTGCCATCATTTTCCGTGCAAACTCTGAACAAATTCTTTTCCTGTGGGTGTTAAGAATACAGCTTCAGACCTAAAATTAAAGACTGATTATAGTAGAGTGAAACTGAAGAACAGCTAATTAAGGGTTATTCAGAATAGTTAGTCACCATTACACCCACAGCAGCATTTCAGGGATATTGCAGAAATCCTTTGGTTAATGTAATACTTCAGGGCATCTGAGTATGATGGAGTTATCTAAAAACATATGTCTACAATGGATCTTAACCCAACATGAGCATTTTAAGACAAATGACTACAAGAAATTATTAGTTTTCAGAACATAAGTAGCACATAAGCATTGTTGATCACATCTCAAAGGGCACATTTAATGGAAGTTTAGAGCTCTGTGACGTTTCTTTTGTGTATCTATCTCACTTAGATATCCTCATTCTAGAAGGCTTGTCCCTTCAAGCTGAGATTGGACATGCTATCATCTCTTGACACTTGTGGATAAGGGAAAAGCACTTCTCTTCTGTTGCACTGTAGAAGACTGCAATTTGCTGTACTGATGATTTTATTGATTTATCTAACTGGTGCCGCTGCTGTGCAAGGAGAACTACTGTCCAGTCTCAAGGGCTTTACAGGGAGGGTGATTACTACTGTTACTTATTACTTACATAGTGAAGTTTAATATTGTAATCTGCAAGAAAACAGGTTTTATTTTTCCTCATTCATCTTAAAGATTACTATCAACAAGTTGCAAATTAAGAAGAGGAAAGCTGTTATTTCATTCTGCTTCACCATGACTCCATAGATGCCAATTAAGTTATCCCTGTTTGCATCCCATAAGACAGACAAACTGCCACCATGTCAGTGTGGGACCAATTTTACTGAGGAATAAATCCAGTTGATATAAGTGGAAATGAAATGCTGCTTTCATGGTCTGTGTTAGGGAGGATGATTAAGACTTAATAGTGATTTAACTTCAACTACTGCCATGGCTTTGGATTTTGGAGACTTCTTCTGCCCTCTTGTGAGGGCCTCCTCTCATCCTGTGAACCCTCCTGTCCTTATAAGTGTTCCACTTCACCAGGACGGTTTTTGCATTTCCTGTTGCTGATATCTAACTTAGAAAACCATGTTATCATGCCAGATTTGCTTGGTAAACACATAGCTGTTTTCCAACACCTACCCTTCCCTGTCTTGTCCAAGGAAAACAGAAGAAACACCCTGTAATTTTTCCCAAGAAAACCCTCAAAAAACATAAGTCTTGAGGTCTTGCATAAAAACGCACAGATTTCCTGAGCAATGTACAAGAAAAGGAAAAAGGCAAAGACAACAAGATTAATTTGATCCAGTGTGGGTACACCAGGTGGAAACACTTATTTCTGCCCTTGCCACAGGGAAGTAGTGAATGGGTACCAACTGGTCCTCAAGTTTCTTATGTCACCCCACTGTCACCCCACAGCTCTGTCTGGTTATGACTTTGTCTCCTTGTTCAGACGTGTTCAGCTAATACAACTGCAGGGCAAATGCAGAGTCTTGGTGCAAGTTCCATGCTAATTTCTGTTTGAAAACAATTTTTCTGAGTTTGTTTGTTTTTCCCTTCAGGTTTTTAAATGCTTATGCTTCAAAATACTAGCATGCTAGTATAGTTTCTACTTTACAGTAATTTCGTGTTTAAGGTTGCCACATGTTTTTTCACTCAGCCAGGCAAAGCTTCCCAAATTGGTAATTCTTTACTGCCTTTTCACCCCTTTACCAATGTCCTTGAATGGAGAGAAATTACAGACATCCTCATAAAAGAAAACCAAAGCCCAGGATGCTATTATGAGCTGCTGAAACTAAGTGCTCTGGAATTTTTTAAACCACCATTGACCTTGTTGAAGCCTGTTAACAGCCATTTTCAAGTAGATATTTCACTGCCTTCTTTCACAGCAGTATTCTTTTAGAGTTCATCTGGACTCATCCACTCTCCAGTGACGTTCCAGTAGTTCAAATGAGTCATGAGTACAAGTCATATTTTAAAAACTCTTTTTTTTTTTTTTTTTTTTTTTTTTTCCAAAACACAATCTGGAGGATTTCTGAGTGTTTGGGTTTTTGTTTTTTTTTTTTTTTTTTTGAACTAAGACAGGTATTTAAATCTTAAAATTATGGTTCAACTGATACATGTCAAAAGCCTTCAAAATCCAGTAAAGGAGAGGCAGTAATCAGTTTGCTTAGCATCAAGAAGCTCTAGAAGGTGATTTTAGTAGTTAATACTTTGAGAGCCAGATCTCTGCCTCAAGAATTTCTGATCTTTGTATGAGCAGATGACAGAGATCAAGGTGTTCCTTAGAGTGTGGCTGGCCCAACTCTAACATTAGAGTATTAGACCTTTCTGGGGTGGATAGCCCTGTTCTAGGTAAGATACTTAGGCCCCAAATTCACTTTATTCATAGTTTCAGATTACACATGGGCCTATGTGCACTTGTTATACTTTACATTTTACAAGAGAGTCTAAACAACAAAAAAAAATCCTGTGCCTTTCAATGAGATAGATTATTACCCCTGAGAACATATTTAGAAGTAAATAGAATACAAAAAGTAATTTTAATGGATCTTCTGTCACTGGTCTAAATTTACTCTTGTCAGTGCATATGTAGTATAAAAACCACAACTATTTCTCCAATATACATCTAAGCTGAAAAACAGAGGAATGGGATTGGCACCAGATTCCAGTCCTATTTCTGCAGAAAAGGTAGAATAACTCTCAATAGATATCTACTTATACTTTAACCTGCACTTCTAACAACTTGGCTGCACAGTTTAAGTTTCCTGGGAGGAAAAAGATTTGCAGATATTCCTATAAGAGATTTTTGCTTCACAGAATTTGACTCAGGGTCACAGTCATGCTGCTGAAAGATGGACTGAAGTTTGCCGGATGAATGAATCCTGACAGAATATGGCATGAAAAAACATCCTTGTAACACAACTGCTGGTAGTTGTCTCTTAAATTTGTTTGTTGTGTGTGTAGGTATAACTAAAAGGTGAGGAAAGTATGCTTGTATCTGAAAGTATGTAGTATCTGCTACTCCCCCAGGAGAAATATTTAATTTAGCTATGTTTCTTGAGATGTCTGGGCCTGTCTAAATAGGAAAATTTACCAGCTTAACTATACTGCTGTAATTCCCTATGGGGATGGAAGGAATAAATGTATCCATGAAACCAGTTGTAGTTCTGGCAGTAAATTTCACTGGGTAGACAAACCCTTCAGGTTCTGTCCATAACTTGAAAATTCAGACCTGATATTCATAAGACATAATTGATGAAGTTGCAACACAGAGACAACACAGCTGCTTAACCTTAGGGAAAAAAAGCAAGGAGTCCTCTTTGTTATTTGACAATATATCCTAGCATATAAAATACTATCATCATCTCATTTGGTATTGTTTTGTGCCTTCTCAATCCCCTGTAGATCTCCATTTTATTTGCATTGACTATTTAGACATTGACTATTTAATTATTTGATTAGACATTGACTATTTGAATCAAACTCAACCCATTTAAGTCATTAAACTCAACTTCCTGAAGTAGCCTGTGCTCTTCCCATCCCTGTGGTGGAAGGATCAGTAAAGTAACAGGCTTTGCCAGCAGATGGTTATCAAGTGTGAGAGGCATTATACTGTTATCCTAAATGTGTGCAGCCTGTCCAGTGAAGCAGACGTACAAAAGTACACTCTTTCCTTAGCTGGTCAGTGGCAAACATTACACAGGGAGGCCTTGCAGACTCATAGAAATAGATCCTATCCATCTTACCTTGCATGAATTTGCATATCCAGAGCTGCCTTTAGAGGCTTCCAAACCCATTTCTCTTTTTGACAGACCATGTAGACACATGATAACCTCTCTTATTTTTCCTCAGATGGTGGAACAAACTCCTGCCTGGGCCCAGAACAGAAGGACCTGCATTGAGACCATTTACAACCAGCCATCACCAGCACCAAATGCAGTTACTCTTCTAGTTGTTACCAATTTAAAAATAAAAAGAATTCACCAGCAGTAATGGCAAGACATGAAGCATATTTTAATTTAGCAAATGCACAAACATTGCCATAAAACATCAATAGCTTGAGGTCTTCTTTAGAAATGAGCTGTCAGAAGGGGAAAGGAAAAAAAAAAAAGAGAGCAGTTAGTATCAAAAGGGCGTTGTCTGACCTGCTGGATTTACAGGCTTTTTTCCATAGCACATAGGTCCTATTTAGGACTGGGAGTCTTTCAACCTGATCAGTATTCTTGCCTTCAGAGAATAAATACACACTTTTTACATTGAGCTGAATATGAATGTGACTGCAGACAATTTTTCATCTTTTCACTCAAGTGCTTACTCCCTCTTTTCCTCCTCCATAAAATATGCAACTAAGCAGACTCCCTTGGAACTAACAGTGACAGATATAATTAATTAGCTGCATAATCTTAAATTGTTGTTCTAGGTTTTATATTAATTTTTGTAAGAGGAGATTTAAATCATTAAACTGAACTCTTGGTGCTAAGGACTGTAGTGATGGACCTGATTTGGAAACACAAATTGAACAAAGTAAAATCTGTAAATTTTTTTTTCTGATTTCAGGCTGCATCTCAGCTCAGTTCAAATTTAATTTATTATTTAGTGTTTTAACCATTTTCAGTCCAAATTTAAATTGCTACAGGTGGGTTTTAGAGATATGTGTTGTGTCCCTGGATACCCCTAGTGTTTGCGTCCCGTGCTTCAATTTCTCTTTGTCCAAATCTGCATTCCTGCTAACTTCTTTGAACTTAAAAGTACCTTAAGAACAAGGGATAGAGAAATCCTGATAAGGAGCAAATATGATAAAAAAATATTTGTTATGATAGTGACATTTTACAGAGAAGCTTAATGGTTGTGACAAATTTCATTTGTCACAATCTCTTTTTTCTTGATCTGTATTTTCTTTTACACATTTGTAGATAAATTATAATTGACAATGTGGTTAGCACACTGTGGTTATATGAAATAAGTGTAGGTGCACAACCTCAAGGCTACATTGAGCTACTTTAAGGGTCAATTGGAAAGGAAAAGAAATTTTTACTGCTTTTATAAGTCAGTTTTCAGCATGTAACAATGTTAAAGTTTCATGGTTTCCTTCTCCTTATTTCCTGGAAGAAATATCTATGCGCTGGTTTTGATGAAGCATCCTGCAGAGCTAAATACCCAGAATAGAAAATCTCAACCCATAATAGAAGACTGCTTACCTTCTTAGAGATGCACACAATCCCACAGCTGCCAAGCATATACCAAAATATCAAGAAATGTTAATAAAATGTGTGTCTTTTACAAACTGTACAAATTATCTGAAAAATAAACTGTATAAATGCTTGAGCTTCAATCTCTCGTGATGTTGAATTTTTCAGTGCACTCAGTTCAATAAAGATCATCACCACAAATATTTGGAAAATCGTGGGGGTTTTGGTTTGCTTTAATTGTGTGACCCATGGAATTATTGAAGTTACATGGAGGAGGAAATGGGAGTGGTAAATGCTTCATTATTGATCAGTCATAGGTTAAGAAATTAGAAATGCATTTTCAGATTTGCTAAAGTGCTGAAGATCTTTAAAAGTTTTGTGGTTAAAAATTTAAATCTTTTTAATGTAGAATAATCTTAGCTGAAATATATACGTATTGACACCTGAGGCACTTCCAAACATCCTGTGCCAGACATGGCCTAGTTCTGGGTTTAGGATAGACTTATCTTCTAAAAACATTTACTGAACCATAACTAATTCACACTGTGGTGTACAAAGCCTAGAATAAACACAGCTCAAGCTCACTTAAAGGATTTATTAGGCTTGCAGGTGGAATGTCTAAAGCAGACCTTCAGCTTTCACAGATAAAAATAGGTATCCAGTGCTGAAAATGCCTAACCATCAGTAACCTCTGCTCCACTCTCCTTGTTGAAAGGACTGCCTTGCCCTGATATCTAACCTAAATCATCTTTGCTGTTCATCGTTTTCTGCTGGATATTTTCCAGCTGGCACGCACCCTTCATGAAGTCTTTAGCCCAGAGCCAGGCTGCATACACTCTCTGAGGCATTTGCAGTGCTGAGCAGGGCAGAAGGATTATTTGCCATGCTTTGTAATCTGTATTCCTGCCCAGTGTATGTCAGGAGGGTGTTTTGCAACAGCATTACACTGTTGCAACTGGTGACTCCCTGCTGAGTTTAGTTCCTAGAACTTGTTCTTACTGAATATCACCCTATTTTTTTCAACAATTTATCCAGTTAGTCAAGGCAATTTTGAATTCTAATCCTGTCCTCTGGCATCCAGGCTTTTTCAACTTGACATTTTCTGGAAATTTAATAAGCATACTCTTCTTCCCATCTATGTCATTAATGAAAATATTGAATATAACACAGCCAGGGCAAACTCTTGCAGAATTCCATTAATACATCTGTTTGCATGAGGAATTCATGGCAGAGCAATCAGTAAAAGTTAGTAGGCATTTGCATCTTACTGTTACAATTATCTCTTCTCCTAAGTCAGCACACTTTGACTTGAATGCAAACAATTCAGATTCAAGCTGTGCGGTTTAAAAATCCAAATATGATTGCATCTGTTCTCATCTGTGCAGTCTGTTTCACAAGGGACCCATTTCAAAGCTCATTATAGCTAATGAATGGCTCCTATAAATTTCAGTGGGCCATGAATCAAGGTTGAAAAAAGGCTAAACATGATCCTTCACTGACACTAAAATAAAGTTTTGCAGAAGTCAGCATTTGATTTTTATAGAAAAGTATTTTGATTAATTAAATTAACGAGTCAGCAAAGCTGGTCAAAAATTGATTTTTCTCAAATTTTGTATTTTCACCAAATGATCAAGGAATAAATTAAACACATTTCAAATTTATTATGCAAAGCTTCAAGATAAATGAATAACCCACACAAACCTAATTATACAAAAATATCTCAACATGAGCTGACGGTGGGTCTCACTGAAACAAATCTGTGAGTTCAGAGTCAGCCTCTTCCGGCTCTCACAGAGTTTGAAATGTTAAATACAGACTAGAGTTCCTACAGCCTCTGGCAGTCAAATAATTTTGCAATTTTGTAGTTGATGGCTTATCTATATGGATTCAGAGATAGTAAATTCATTGTAGAGGACTGCTATGATTACCCTCAAATGATGTACCAGGGAGTCCCTTAAACTTATTTCTGCTTAGACTATAATTTAGTTCCTTTAAAAAATAAAAATGCTTAAAGAGTTAACAGTAGCAAGAATTTTGCTGTAGTCTTTTTGATGATCCCAGAAAATGGTTCTTTTCATTCCAGTGACTAGTTGTTATCACAGTTAAAATTTTGTAGCCTGGAGTCTAAACTTGGCTCATCTCAGCCGAGTTCACACACAATAACACTTGAAGGATCACAAGACCCTTTCCCTTTTATGTTTCTGGTTTCCATACAGTTTCTTCAGGTGTAATTACTAATTCTCCTCCTTCACTAGATAGAAGAACAGTCTTTTTTATCTAGCCCCCATTTGTGGATCTTCACTGAATACTCCTTATATTTCCCTGCATCATCCTTCAATCTGATTTCACCATAAATTTTTCACCAGATTCTAGTGCTATCACTAAATTACAAGCTGAGGAAATCACACAAGCTGTGTATCTTTAAGAGGACGGGGCTTTTAAAAATAGCTTTATTTCAAATGAAGGCAGTGAGACCCTGGAACAGTTTGCCCAGACATGTTTTGGGTGCCCCATCCCTGGAGGTGTTCAAGGCCAGCTTGGAAGTGTCTTTGAGCCACCTGGTCTAGTGAGATATGCCCTTGCCAATGGCAGGGAGCTGGAACTAGATGGTCTTTAATGTGTCTTGCAACACAAACCATTCTATGGTTCTGTGAATTAACACTTGATATATGCAACATTCAAATTCAAGTCCTCTGCCCTTACACATTGAAGGCAGGCATCACCACAGTTACCCATGACTTATCTCCTACTCTGGACTATCTTTACAGATTCTTTCAGCTGCTCTTTTCTTTCCAGCATGCATTTCTGTACCTAATCTTCCACACTGCCCTCTGTGTGTGCACTGCTCTCTGCATTTAAAGACAAGGACCTGTTGCTTTCTATTTGTGTGAACTTGCTCAAACCAGGGTAGCAGCAAGAAAGCAGTCATTGATGAATGTAGGGCAGCCCACCAGACACTCTGGACTGCCCTATAAAAAGCTGGAGTGACAAAACAAACTGCAAACCAGACTGCTCTTTCAAGAGGGAAATGGGAGGGAGGATGGAATAAAGGAAAAGGAAGACTTTTGAGAGACAGGCTAGAGCCATGTCTTCAAATAGACAGACTGTGGTTATTAAAGATAAGCCTATAATATTTCCCCTTTGCATTTTTACATCAAAATTTATAATATTACCATTTAATATTACCATGTTTTTATGACATTACATTTACCATGATGTAATAGATAATATTTAATACATTAATATTTATAATATTTCATCTTGCTGTGGTTTTTTGACTGTAAGAGAGTTATCTTTCTCTGAATTTCAATTACCTTGATTGTCCTCTTCATGGTGCCTTATGTTTCAGGTCTTCTGTTTATCCATGACTTTGCTATGGGAAATGTTCCTCTTCTCTGGGTGCAAACTGAGAATGTCAGAAGGGTTTTGCTTCTTGTTTGCATAATGCTGAGTATTTTCCTTGTGTGACACAGTTTAGTAATTTGGTGGTCTAGCTAGAAATATCTGATTTGTAGTTTGAAATCTGGAAAATCTTAACTCATGTAACAGCTGTGAACCTCCAGCTGGGACAGCCACTTACGTACCCTGCACGAAGGTACTGCTGTTCACCTGGGCCCTCCACCCTCTTGTCCCGCTCACTTGTTTTGACTTGTTTGGGTGTTTTAGGAAACAGTTTGTGACTATGCCTGTAGGGAAAGTGTTTGGGTTTTTTAGCAAATCCTCAAGTAGGCACTTGCTGTGATACTGTTACTTCCACGTGAGCTTTGCCAGAGAGTCTAGCCTATCATCCTATGAAAACATACTATTTATCTTTCAGCAGACAGGACAAGTATTGACCTGAGCACACAGCACAAGACCTTCAATGTTCACTGAAGTTTTCATGCCAGTGATAAATCTAATTAGCAATTAGTAAAAAAACTTTTTTGTGTGTGTCAAAAATATCAGAAGGAAAAATCAATATATTCTTATTGATTTCACTTGTGATTTTTAGCTAGCCGCTTCAACATTTGGTTTTTAATTTTACTTTCAGGAAGAAAAATTTGGCACTTTTTTTGTGGAAAGCACTGTAAAAATGTGAAAACCTTCTCAAAATGGTTTTGCAAACAAAGCAAAAACCCTCTGACTTCTCATAAAAATTACCAGGCACATAATATGGTGAAGACAGTTTGCCTAATTTAGATTTTATTTTCATTTCAACACAGTGTGAAACAATCCATTTCAGTCAAAAGGCATCATTCCACAATATTTTTTCAGCTAAACCAGCTGAGATTCAATAGTTGCAGTTCGGCCTAGGAAAGGAAGACTTCCCAAGGCAACCATGTGGAAGTGAAAATTGCCTCTGACAGAATTATATTACAGGCATATTTGATGGTTATGCAACATGCGTGTGTGACTGAGACTTCTCTCCCTCCCTCCCTCAGCAGGTCACATATTTGGCTAAGAAGAGCCACTTTATGCCCGGAGGCACAACTGCAGTGCCTGTTTTTGTGCCCAGCAGCCCTGCCCTGTGACAGCAGGCATGGTCATCCACCTGCACCCCTTCTTCCTGCTGCTTTAACGAGACTCTGACTGTTCAGATTCATTCTGAAGGTCCTAACTCCCTGTGCTGGTAGAGCTCCATAGACAGGAGATTTTATATGCTTAGATATTTAGCTTTCCGGCTGAATTTTGAAAGTACCCTGGGTATTCCAGTAGCTCATTTGAACTGCAGCAAAACTTATCCACTTCTACATAAATGTGTACTTCTTGCTGCTGCATTAAGTCTTCCAGTCTTGGAACAAGAATCAGAGCTGCACCTTACACAGTGGGAGTTTCTTTTCAGCAGTCCTAAATCCATCCTAAATTCACAGCTTTCCACAACTGCTCTAGTCCTGTGATAGAGAATGTCATCACAATAGAGGTTTTATACCCCCAGCTTCCCACAGGGAGGAATGAAACTGGTCCTGGTGGCAGGATTTGCAGTATGTGAGGTGCCTTCCCATCAGATAAAAGTGAAATGTAAGATCCTTTTGCTTAGGGAAAATCACTGACTTAACTTTATCAATCAAAAACATTCCAGAACTTTTCCACATGCAAAAACAAGTTGTAAGGCAGTATCTCTTAAGAAAAGTAATCTGCAACTCAGTGACTTTAGTTTGCAAGCCTATTCGTACCAGATTCTGAATTGAATGGTCTTTTGTTAATGAATTAGTTTGTAAGTCTGAGTTAAGTGTGGTACAATTCCCTTCTGAATTTCCCTTATTGAACAATCCATCCCACAGCCTTAGTTACACAGATCAGCTTTACATAATGGGAAAGGTACTTTTCAAATATAAATGTAACCTCAAGAAAACAGGCAGTCTCTGTAGCGACAGAGAATATGTACAAGAATATGTAGGGACATATTCCTGTATTCGTGAAAAAATGTAAAGATTATTCTAAGTTCATTAAATACTATTTGACAGCGTGCACCTATGGAAATAAATTGGTCTGTAGTTTGAAGTGATTTCTTATAGAAACAATTCTCATATAACCAAACCACCAGTCTGCCTCTGTACCTCTCCTCACAGGAATTCTTGTATCTGTTGGCTGGTTTGAGGTGTAATTAGCTTACTAAAAATGAAGAAAATAAGCAGCTAAGTAGTGGAGTTTTCCTCTGTATCCCAATTAAAGAGAAGGCCAATCTCATGCCTTGTTACAAACTGAAGTACCTCTCCAGCCTGGCAGCTTTTGTTATTGCTCCCATTTCAGAAGAAGCTTTCATCAGCATTTACATCTCTGTTGAGATACAGATCTCTTTCTTCTTTGGCATGAATACAAGAGAAACCACACATCATTTGATCTCTGGAGCAAATGCTTAGTTTTGTCAATGTGCATTTAGCAGTTAGACAGCGCCTGGGGACAAATGACTGAAATTCTGCTCACTTCTCAGCTTGGGCACCTCTGCTCTGACTGCTTGGAAGCCTACCTTGCCCGGGCCGAGGCCACTGGTGAGCCACAGGAAAGGAAAGCACACTGCTGTGACCTTCCTCTCATCATTCATTAAAAGCAGTTCCCTGTACATCGTGTGGGGAGCTAGGTCCTGGTAGTGAACAGAGGGAATCCTCAGAGCGTGGGGACAAGGTGAAGCTCATGAGGGATGAGCAGGATAAGACACCAAAGTGGCCATAGCGAGCCTGAGAGCATATAGGGACACCCTCACCTAGGCATGCAGGGGCCTGTACAGTAAGGTGCTTGCTGGGTTTGGCACCAAGTGCCCATGTTTTATTTGCTNACCCATAACCAAGATCCCTCCTTCTGCCTCATGCTTGTGTCCTGAAGCACATTATCGTGAGGACACAGCCTGTTGTGCTATCGACTCTTCAGCTCAGCCTTCACCCAGGCAAAACCCCAGTAAAAACAGCATTTCATGAGAATGAAAATTTGTCCAACAGAGACTAAACAGAGATTTTATCAGATAAGTTATTGGGCTAGAAATGACAGCTGACACAAAAAAAAAACATAAGGGAAAGATAGCTGTCTTAGTGAGATTATGATGACTACTACAAGTGGGAGAGGTGTGGCTAAGTTACGTGCCAAAAATGTATCTGGTTGATGCAGCTATTCCCTTCTGATCTCTTCTGTGCCTGAAGAAACACAATAAATTATATCAAAGTATTTTTAACAGAACTTTCTTGAATTAAGCCTGACTTCAGAAGTGCGTTTTCTGCTGCTACCAAATGGCAAAATCCACACATGTAATTTTAAATTTATTGCAGCAGATGAAATGTGTGTTTGGCCCACAATCAGTAGGTACAATTCACAAATGGTTTTATAAAAGGCTGAATTTTTTTCATTTATATTTAGCTGTTGAATCTCTCTCTGACTCCTTATACAAGAAAAGATGTGCATATTTTCTTGAGGTTTTGGTCTCTTTCAAAACTTCTGTTAATTCTCCCATGAGCATTTTGATAACAGCTCAGCAATTATATTATGAAACAAATTTCTTTCTGCCTCCTGATGACAAAATCAAAACAAAATAGATAAATACTACCAGATGAAAAGACTTGTTAATTAAGACCATTATCCATTGTTTTGTTGTTTTTTGTGGGGTTTTTATGACTTTCATCTTTTATTAAGTTTTGATTGAAAGATATTGAAAGTAAGTAGTCTAACCTGTAAAATGTGTGTTATCTCTAGAAGGCAACACGGCTTCTCCTATCATCCACAATCATTTTATGTAGTATTACTGACAACAGGAAATTACTGCTGGCTGTACATTTAAGATCAAAAATACTGTGTCAAGAGGAGGAAAATATTTTGTTCCGTGTATCTATATTTCAACTCGAATGTATATGCAATAGCATTTCTTACACTCCCTCTCTGATATGCCATTTATCTTAGAATATTTACCTCATGATAGACTAGAAGATATGGATGTGGAAAGTTAGCATCTTAGAAGTCCATCAGCTTTCTTACCTGACTTATAAAGTCAGAAGAACTTAATGTCTGCCACAGCAAGTGAAAATTAGCAGGGCCTGACATGAATGCTAGCCAGGTTGTGATTTAATGTCTATAAAACATTATGAACTCTTACATATCATGTTTTGTAACTGTACTCATGTTTGGGTACTCAGTAGCTCTCCAGAACAGAAACAAGATCCACAGCATGACTTTGACATCAATTATGCTTTTCTCATTTATGAGCCGAAACAGGTCAGACTGAATTTTTGAGTTTCTATGTCATGAATGGAGAAGGACTAGGCAGAACTGAAAACAAGTATACTGCACTTACATTTTTAAAGATGTCTTTGACTAGAGCGATTTTTTCAGGATCCAAGTCTTTCAGAATTCACAGAGCTTTGAAAGCTCTCTTTTAATAAAGATATGCTGCTTGCATGTGTTTTCAATTCACACATGCATTCATTCACTCATTCATTCATTCTTCTAAATATTCTGTGCTTGGCAAAAGGGGACGTAAATTTAGTCTGCAGCTGTTCCCACAGGCTGTTGAGTTTAATTGAAAGTAGAAGTGATCCAGTGTCAAAGTGGGCATTAAAACAGAAGTCTGCTGGAAACCTTGG
Source organism: Cisticola juncidis (assembly GCA_013400215.1). Classification (NCBI taxonomy): domain Eukaryota; kingdom Metazoa; phylum Chordata; class Aves; order Passeriformes; family Cisticolidae; genus Cisticola; species Cisticola juncidis. Next base: position 83,884 of record VXBR01005269.1, read on the forward strand.
GCTTGGTGCATGAGACTGATAAACTCCCCCACTGCTGAGCCAGGGCTGTGTCACTTTACGTATGAGTGACACCAGGGCTCTGGAGGGAAGGAGTCCTGCTCTGCACCCCTCTAAAAGTGAGACCTGTGTTTGTCCTAACACAGAGGATACAGAGTTAGCAGTGTGCCGCTGCCCATTTGAAAACTGTGTTTGGCAAGTGTTTTCTCCGTTTGGCTTTGTCCTTTCATATGTATATGGATAAGCAAATTAAACCCCATTCTCAGTGTGGTAATGGTTGGACTATGCAAAGCAAAGCAAACACACACAGCAAACAGCGATGCTGGCTCTTACTGACGTTTCAGGTACCAACTTATTACCAGGTAGGGATTTCCTCCTCGGGACAGCCTGTTTGCATTGTCCACCTAAACTCCACATCAAATGCAGCACCCTTTCCTCTTCAGCAGTACCACTTTAAAGGTTATTTATTTATTTGGAGAAACCAAAAATCACTACTGGCAAATAACTGTGGATTGCCTCCTTTACCCTGAGTAAGACTGATTCACAGGACTCACTTGGCAACTGAGAAGGCAGATGAGTGAAGTGTGGTGGTAATGTATTTGCAATAGGCAAGATTTGCAAGGATGGGCAGTATCCTCACAACAGGTTGATTGCATTAATGGAGAAGAAAATCTTCATACCTGTTGCCAGGCATCCATATCTGATCTTAGAGTATGAGCATGAAAATACCTGAAAACAAAAACAACAACCAAACAAACAAAAAACCCAACAAAACAAACAAAAAAAGAAATCCCAAACCCCTGAAAAGTACAGGAGAAAAGGCGACTAAGGGGTTAAAAATTTCGACAACTATGTAAGAAGGGACAGTAGCTCAAAGGGGAAAAACCTTGCCGTTCTGAGTGTTAAAACTCCTTCCGCCGTGGAGCAATTTTAATTGTCAGGAACACACTTTCTGCTTTTCACAACTACAAGGCAGGAAGAGAACACCTGAGCTACCCTGAGAAGCTATATTTACAAAATATAAGAACTTTAGAACTTTGGAGCGTTTCCTTCTCGGAACAGTTTTCTGCAATTATCTGGGGG
>VXBR01005271.1:2077-12555 GCA_013400215.1 Cisticola juncidis
TTCTTAGCAACTCAGTGGGAAAAAATCCACAAGCAAAAAGGAAAGAACAAGGAAAGAAAATGAAAGGAAAGAAAAGAAAATCCAGCTCCCAACAGGGGGCTGCAGGGGTGGCTTCTGCCAGAAGCCACCATCAGAGTGGCCACCATCACTCTGTCCATCAGAGTCAACATCAGCTGGCTTCATGATGGACACAACACTGCCAAGGGTGGGTCAAACAGAAATGGTAGTGACACCTTAGGGATAATGGATTCAAGAAGGGAAAAGTTCTTGGGCAGATGGAATCGGGTCCAGAAAGGAGCAGGGTGAGAATATGTGAGAGGAACAGCTCTGCAGACACCCAGGGCAGTGCAGAAGGAGGGCCAGGAGCCGCTTCAGGTGCCAGGGCTGAGATTCCCCTGCAGCCCCTAGAGGAGCCCACTCTGGAGGAGGGGGATGCCTGAAAAGAAGGATGTGAGCCCGTGGGAAGCCCATGCTGGGATCCCTATGGATCCCTGGAGAGAGAAGCCCACACTGGGAGCAGCTTTGCTGGAAGGACTTAAGGCCCTATAGAGACCCACACTGAGGCAGAGGAAGGACTCCCTAACTTCTCTCCAAGCTGCGGCAGGAACAAGGTGCGATGAACTGACCATGACCCCCCATTCCTATCTCTCCGTGCCACTGGAAGGAGGAGGGAGAGCCTGGGAAGAAAGCAGGGGGTCAGGGAAGGTGTTTATGGAATCTATTTTACTTTTCACTATCCTGCTATTATTTTGATAATTAATTCGGTTCCTGTCCCCAGCAGTATGTTTGGTCTGTGAATGCCGTCCCTGGCACACGGACGGCCCTCCTGGCTGCGAGGGCACTCCCGACTCAGATCCACATGGGCATCGATCAGGACCCCCGGGGCCCTTCCCGCAGCTGCTCTCCAGCCTCTCCTTTCCCAGTCTATACACACAGCCAGGGTGCCTAGAAGAGGAGGAAGAAGAGGGGAAGAAGGGATGAAAAATGAGATGCAGGGGGAGGACGGATAAGGACGACGAGAAGGACTAAGGATTAAACAGAAAAAGATGCAGCCACAGGTGGAGGAGGGGAAGATGAGAGAGAGGAGCAGACCCAGGAGCAGGGGCAGGAAAAGGAGGAGCCACAAGTCCACAGCTCATTGCAACAGCAGCACCGCCGCCCTGGGAGCATCGGTCCTCTCCTCCGCATCCCGCAGGTGACGGGGGAGGGGGGGCTCGCCGCAAATATCATAGGGGGTTCCTAGTGGAGTTCTTCTGGGAGTGGGATCTTTGGATCTTCCGGGACTCTAAAGCTGAGCTGGAAATGCACCTTGGGAGCATACTGGAGGGTCCCCGGGAGGTGGAGATTTTTGGAGGTGGTCCCGGTGGCGGCTGGCCGCAGAGCCCCGGCGGTGGGCGAGGGATGCCGGGCTCCCAGATCGGCGGTCCGGGTTGGGCTTCCTGGCGCCTCCATGGTTAGCGGGCCCTCGTGGCGACTGCCCGGTGCTGGCGGGGGGATGGGCCCTTCGGAAAAGCCGAGCCGGGGGGAGGGGAGACCGGAGAGAGGCGGTACCGGAGCGAGGGGATCCCCAGCAGCCTGGAGGCGGATCGAGCACGGAGAGGGAGAAGCCTGGAGAGGGGGCACCCTGGGGACCCAGAGAGAGGGAACCATCGGCAGCCAGGGGAAGGGATAGGTTGGAGAGAGCTCCCGCAAGGAACGCCGGAGTGGGAAACCCGGGTGGGACGGGGGCGGGTTGTGGGAACTCTGGAACGCTCTTGAAGCAGAGTCAGGGGAGGAAAACACCCACAGGACTTCCTTCCAAAATCGTCGGTATCCCTAAGCAGGGGGTCCACGGAGGAAGCGGGGGACACGACCCACTGGATTCGCAGCAGCCCAGAGAAAAGTGACCACCAGAACCTCAAAGTGGAGAGACCTCTGGGATTCTCGGGATCCCTGCCATCCCAGAGAGTGAGGATACCCTATCCAAAGAGGAGCCCCAGCAGCCTGGACAAGGGGGGTCACTTGGGGAATAAACACCAAAGTGGAGAGACCAGAGAGGAGAACTCCTGGGAGATTTTTCTTTGGCAGAATCTTGATCTTTTGAAGTTTTGGGGGGTGAACTGGGGAAGGAGGGGGTATATTTTTATTGGGTTTTGGGCTAAATCTTGGCCGTTTGTTTTTGGCCCCCAGTTTTTGGGGCTGGATTTCCTATTCTGGAGGGAGTTTTGGCTGAATCTTGGGGTTTGGGGAGCATCTTGTCTTAGTGCTGTGGAGGCTTTTATAGAGACAAGATGCCCAGTAATTTCTAGAGATGGACTTGGGCAGGAGGATTCTCCAATCCAGCACATATCTTGTTTTTTCCACCAAAACTAGGATTTCTCATTCCCAAACTTGGGCCAGATGGAGGAGGAGACTGCAAGAAAGAGGAAGATGGCCTGGGACACTCAGGCAGGTGAGGAGGAAATCACTTCTGCTTTCACCCTCTTTTCTGCCTCATCTCCCAGCCCAGCATTGCCCCTAGCTGCAGGACAATCCCGCTGCCAGCGCTGTCCTGCTGGGTGTGAATTTGGGGGGGCTGTCGTTCCCCTTCCCTCTGGCGCAGAGTCAGATCTCCTTCCTCTCCTTGTTTCTTCCTCCTTCCTTCTTCCTTCTCTTTATTTCTCCCTGCCTTCTGCTTTTTCTTTCCTCTCCTTGTTCCTTCTTCTTCCTTCTCCTTGTTCCTTCTCTTTCCTGTCTCTCCTTCCTCCTTTTTCTTCATGCTCCTTCCTCTTACTTCGTTTCATTCTTTCCTCTCCTTTCTCCTTCTTCCCCTTCTTCTTTCTTTGTTCCTTCTTCTCCTTCCTCCTCCTTTTTTGTTGCTCCCCTTCTTCTTCTGCCCTCCTCACTTCCTTCTTCTCCCTGTTCCTGCTCCTTCTTCCTTCCTCTCTCTCCTCAATCCCTCCTCTTCTTCTTCCTTTAACTCATTCCTTCTTCTTCTGTCTCCTTCTTCCTTCCTCTCTTTTCTCTTCATCTCCTTTATCCCTCCTCCCCCAGGGAATGAGCTGCACACAGAGACCAGGGAAGACAAATCCCCACATCAAAACCTTATGGAAGAGGCTGTTTTAAGCAGCTCCAAGGCACAGGAACTCAACAAGGAGGAAAAGCCCTGGAGATCTCCCATCAGGCACAGCTGCAAACCCAGCCCAGGGAGCTCTGAGGAGGAAAGACCCACCCTGTGCCAGGAAGACAGCCAGAGCTTCAGCCAGAGCTCTGACCTGGTCATCCATGAGCAGCTTCAAGACAGGGAGAAGCCCTACAAATGCTTGGAATGTGGAAAAAGCTTCAGCTGGAGCTCCCACCTGATCCGCCACCAGAAGATCCACACTGGGGAACGACCCTACACATGTGGGGAATGTGGGAAGAGCTTCAGCCAGAGCTCCGATCTGGTGGTCCACCAGCGCCTTCACACAGGGGAACAACCCTCCAAGTGCTTGGAATGTGGAAAGAGCTTCAGCAAGAGGTCCAGCCTCACATACCACCAGCGCTTTCACACTGGGGAACGGCTGCACATTTGCTTGGAATGTGGGAAGGGCTTTATCCAGAGCTCCCACCTCATCTGCCACCGCCGGCTGCACACAGGGGAACGGCCCTACAAGTGCTTGGAGTGTGGGAAGAGTTTCAACCGCAGCTTCAGCCTTGTCATCCACCAGCGTGTCCACACTGGGGAACGGCCCTGTGAGTGTCCCCAGTGTGGGAAGGGGTTTCAGACCAGCTCTGATCTCCTCGTACATCAGCGGATTCATGTGGAGGAGAAGCCTTTCCACTGCACCAATTGTGGGAAGGGCTTCATCCGCAGCCCTGACCTAGTCAAGCATTGGCGTGTCCACACTGGGGAGAGGCCCTACAGGTGCTTTGAATGTGGGAAGAGCTTCACCCAGAGTTCTGCCTTGACCTCACACCAACGCACCCACTGGTAAGAAAAGCCCTACAAGTGCCTGAACTGCAGGAAGAGCATTGGAGGATCCGTGTTGGGCAGAGGCCTGGTGACCCATTTTCCTGATGATCCACACTGGAAGACACCTGGCTTATCTCCACATCCTCCTGGTTCCCCATAGGCACTTTGATGAACACACGACAGGAACGTCCATTGGGACACAGACTGATGCTGGAAATTCGTTGGGAAGAGCGGATTTGTTGACTTTAGACCCCAAAAAATCTCACCTGCTCCATCCAATCATTTCTTCCTCTGGCATCAAGCAACACTGGATGATCTTTAGGGTCTTTTCCAGCCTAAATAATGTAATGATTCTAACTCTCACTTGGATGTCTTGCACAGCCAAATGGTGATAGACTGAGGCAAAGGCCAAAATTTTGAACACAATAGGGTGGAGACCCATCTAAAAAAGGCTCTTCTATCCTCCTAAGCCAACCCCATGGACACTCGCATAATGCTGACTTGTAAATCTTATTATTTTGTCCTTGATTTTCTTTTGATCTCTTTATCTCTTAAAACGCTCAAATTTGGGGTAAAGAAATGGAATAAAACCTCTAAACTTCCACCATTTTACTGGGATTTTGAGGTTCAGGGGGATATTTGGAGAAATGTGGGAGAGTTTTCTCCATTGCTTTGCAGCCAAATCCAAGAAGAATTAATCTGTCACATCAAAATGACTCAATCCCACTGAAAATGGCTCAATGCCAACCTAAAATAGATAGCTCAATCCTACCCCATAATTGTATGATTCCACCTCAAAATGGCTCAATTGCACCCCAAAAATTACATGATCCCACAGCACCCTCAAAAGCCCCAGGAGGGGTGTGATGGGGTGTGATGTGGATTGGGAAAGGTGGGATGTGAATTGGGAGGGTTGGAATGGGGTTTGGAAGAGAGGAATGGGGTTTTGGAGGGGTGGAGTGAGATGGGATGGAGGAAATGGGGCTTGGAAAGGGGCTCTTCATATCCAGGAGGGGTGAGATTGGGATTGGGAGTGGTGGGATGCAGGTCAGGGGCTGGAATGAATTTTGGGAGGGATGGGAAGGGATCTGGAATAAGCTAACAAAAGATAGGTGAGGGAGGGGGGGATGACTATATCCCTGAGGGTGTTTCAGGATATCCCCCAAATCTCTGGAGGTTTTGGGCTATCTGCCATTCCTGAAAGATTTTGGGATATTCCCCATTCCTGAGGGGATTTTTGGATGCTTCCTCATCCTGACCGAGTTTTTGGGGTACCCAGAATCCTGAGTGGGGGGTAGTGGGAGAAGGGGGAGAAATGTGAATCTGGCACAGGGCAAGCTCCATAGGAAACAATACAGGGAGCCCATTCTGGGGAGTCCTCCGCTGCTTCCTGCTGGTTTTGGGGCGTCATAAACGGCTTTTGGGAATATACTGATCATTTTCAGAGGCTGAGGGGACTCCTCCCTGTTCTCGGGGATTCCGGGGATGCCCCCTCATGGTAGGATGAGGTGACCTCATTTTGGAGAGGATGCTGCTACTTTCCGAAGATTTTCGGGGTTGTAAATAGCTTGTGGAGCCCCCTGCCCTCACTGGGGGTGTTGGGGTGACCCCATGGTTCCTTTGATGGTTGAGGGGTTGCAGCGGGGCGTGTGCCCGTCCTGGGGCCGCAGCCCCGAGGCAGCGCTCGGCCGAGCAGAGGGCGCAGCGCCGATGGCTCAGCAGAGTCCGGGCACACCCGCAGTGCCCAGCGCCCCCTGCCAGGGGAATTTGGGGAGGGAGGAGGTGGGCAGCGCCCAGGCCGGCACAGCTGAGGCCGCCCGCCCACACTTTGAACTGGTCCGGAGATGACAGGTTTGGTCTGGGAACCATAAACGGAGTGGGAGGGATATGGAATCCACAAAACTCAGTGAAAGGAGCACATCAGACCCCCACGTTTAGTGGGAGGTGGGTGGCAGCTCCAAACCAAGTTCTGGGTAAACCTGGAGATCAGCGGTATTATGGGGAGGGGGTGTGAGAAGCTGGAGAAGAGGGTCTTTTGACTTCCAAACTGACTGTGAAGGGGCTGAGTTCCCAATACCGAGCAGGAGGGGTTGAGAACACCCTGAAACTAAGCTGTAGGGGAAGGTGGAGATTGCAGGGATGATAGGAAATGAATGAGAGAATGAGGAAAATTGGGGGTGGGACAGTGGGCAGGGACACTGCTCTGACTGGAATGGGGTCAGATAACACGAACAATGCCCTGTTTGCAAACAAGCCAACTGTAAATTAAGAAGGGGATTTCCACTGCTTTTGGTGTTGAATGACAGTGAGATAAGATACAGGAGATCTCTTTAAACGCCAGGATAAAGGAACAACCAAGTGATTCTGCTGGTAATTGATACAATGCTGGCACAGCTGCCTGGGCACATCTGACTGACAGTGCAGGCCTTCAGACTATTGATGCCTTGGGAAGGCTGACCTGAAACAGAGACCAGACAGAGCTAGACAATAAAGCAGATATTTATTGAAAGGCCTTTCTTGAGCAGCACAAGAGCCTGACTAGGGCTACACCCAAGGTGGACTTAAAATGGTCACAAAATGGACAACAGGTCACAAGGTTTTACACTTTTATAAGTTTTAGTCCATTTGCATATTGGTGTTTAATTGTCCAATTACAGCTTCAGGTTATGAAGTCCCATTCTTCTTGTTTTCTCTCCTCAGCCCTGTTGTTTATGCTTTTGGGCCTGAAACTTGTACTTACTGTCCTTGGTCTTCAGCAGGAAAAGGATTTGTTTTGTCAACCTACTCTGTGAAGGGAACTTACTAACACTTAATGTGAGGCTCAGAACTACATCCCCAGGCAGCACAGAATGGGAAAAACATGAAAGCTGAAACTTACAGCATCACTATAACAGCCCTATGCCAAATTTTAACTGCAGAGTCTCCTGGCATAACCATTCTTAGCGGGGGAGGGATGTGGATATTCTTTCCTGGAATGAGGATACCCTTCAAGAACTGGAGCTCCCAGGGCTGTACAAGGCAGGGACACAGGGACCACCCCTCCCCCCCCCACCCCAGCACAGCCCTGCTGCTTTTAGAGAGTCAGCAGCTGTTTGGCACTGGGCATTTTGTGGGGCTGGGCAACAAGAAAAAGTCACTGAAAACAGGAACTAAATTCTTTAACTCTATAATTTCAGTATTAGAAAGCAGCTTTACTTTATTTTGGTGCTGGGTGTATGCAGGGTATGTACTCCCCCTATCACACATACTCAGCTCTCTCTCAAATTTCTATATATTTATATAACTAATGCATATTAATACATTTCCCAAGCTCATACATATATGTTAAACATTCCCCTCAAATTCTTTTACATTTTTCAATCACTTCTTGGAACTCATTTACATTAGAGTAGGGGTCATTTAAGGGTCTCTAGTGATCATTTGGGGAACATCTCATTCCTCAAATTATCTCTGTTTATCACAGGCCTCAAAAAACCAGCTTCTTCTTGAATGCATCCCAGCTCTGCCTATGGATCACCAGGTCTCTACACAATGTGGGTCACTGTGGGTCATCCAATGTGGGTCCTCCAATGAGTGAAGAAGTTGGAGCAATAAACAAACCTTTTCCCCCAGCTGGGGAACTCCCAGAGCTTCCTTTATTGATGAGTGCATTTGTGTGAGGTCAAGGCAGAGCTGCAGAAGCTCCTCCCATACTCCCAGCACTGAAAGAGTTTCTCCCAAGTATGCATGTCTTGGTGGGTGACGAGATTGGAGCTGCAGCTGAAGCTCTTCCTACAGCTGGTGTAGCGGAAGGGCCTCTACTCTATCTGTGTCCTGATGCCTGATGAGATCTGAGCTATTCTGAAACCTCTTCCCACACTCAGGACACTTGTAATGCTGCTCCCCAGTGTGGATCTTCTGGTGGCAGATCAGGTAGTATTTGTAGCTGATGCTAAGACCCTTCCCACATTCCTGACACTTGTAGGGCTATTCCCCAGTGTGCAGGCCCTGGTGGGTGATGAGGTTGGAGACATCAGTGAAACTCTCCCCACATTCCCCACACTGGTAGGGATTCTCCTGTGTGGATCATCTGGTATCAAATTAAGCAGGAGCTCCATCTAAAGCTCTTCCTGCATTCCCCACAGCTGTGTAGGGCTGTTCCCAAGGGCGCAGATGCTGGTGGGTGAGAAAACTGGAACTCCTCCAGCTGAAGCTCTTCCCACATTCCAAGCACTTGTATGGCTTCTCCCCAGTGTGCAGGTGCTGGGCTCAGAGGTGGGTGAGTGATGGGCTCAGAGTTTCGACCCAAGCTCTTCCTGCAGTCAGAGAATTGCACCTAGATTGGGTAGTGTGTAGATAATGGCATGAATATGCATTTGTAACTTATGGATAAAAATCCTCTGGATTGGAAGTGGAGAGATCGATCAATCCATGCGATCTGTTGATCCAACCTCCACCTTCTGCAGCCTGAGGAAGGAGCCCTGCCAGGGAGCTGTTAGAAATGAGACGCTTGCCATGGCCAATATATCCAGCAGCAATTCAATTTAATAATTAATTAATTAGCATGGTAAAGTGTGAGCAAAGGCAGCGCTGGGTACAGTGAGTAGGGGATTTCCCTTCCAACTGCACACGGATTGCTGGACTTGCTGGGATTTTATTTGCTATGTTCATACATACTCATAAGTTTTCTCAGCTTGAAGCACAAGGAGAGGATGGGATTTGCCTCTGTGCCAGGGAGAAGGGGAAGTAGATGCCCCCAGCCCATCCCAATTCATTGGGAAGAGCAGATTTGTTGACTTTAGACCCCAACATTCTTAGGTGCTCCATCCAGTCATTACTTCTTGTGGCATCAAGCAACATTGGATGGTCTTTGAGATATTTTTGAACCTAAATAATTCCATGATTCCTATTCTCCATGGCCCACAGGTGTCTTGCACAGCCAAATGATGATGGATTGGGGCGAAGACATAGATTTTTGAGACAATGGGTTGGAAACCTCTCCAAAAAAGGTTCTTCCACCCACCAATTCAACTCAGTGGATACTCACATGATGCTAACATGTAAATCCTTTTATTTTGGTGTTGATTTTCTTTTGATTCCTGTTCATCCCTTAAAAAAAAACCCTGGGTTTGGGGTAAAAATACAGACACTGAACAAAGATGTTTAGAATTACTAGGACTTTGGGGGAAATATGGGGTTCAGGGAAATATTGAGGAGGATTTAGAAGTTCTGGGGAAAACAGGGAGTTTTCTTCATTCCTTTGCAAACCAAAAGGCAGGAGAGGTCAATTTCTTGCCTCAAAATCACTAAATACTCTGAAAATGGCTTAATTCTGCTTCAAAATGGCTCAGTCCTAGTCTGATCTAATTAATGAGAGATACCTCTGTTCAAATTAAGGTGCAAACCACACCATATGCTGAAATCATTAATACAGATTATACTGACCAGTAAAATGTGAGGTACAGAAAGAAGAAGAGAAGAGAAGAGAAGAGAAGAGAAAGAGAGGTAGGGAAGACCATCACCACCTGTGGATGCAGTGGTCATGTTGGCCCTTCTTCAGGTTGGCCTTCTCAGTGGATGGGTGTTCCAAGTTCACTGAAGACTTTTCATTTTTTTTCCTAGCAAACATTGGGATTCTTTTCATTGGCTACACAGCTGTCTGAAAGTCCAGTGGTGGTGTAGATGGGTCTAGTTGTCCTCTGGGAATCCAGTGAAAACAGGCTGCTGTGGTGTTCTGAATCTCAGATTTTACCCAGGTAGGAATGCTTGGTTACTCCCACTGGGTAGAGCATTTCACAATGGGTTGATGTAATTTTATCAGTCATGCAGTGAACCTCAATGAGCCATGAACAGAAGATATCCCTCTGAGTTATGAAGAATAGGTCATGGAAAAGATGAAACACTTCCCCAACTGTTTTTTTAACAGATGGTAATAGAATACATACTTTTGGTTACACCTTGCATTGCAACCCAAGACACATGGAAGCAGATCTCCTTATTCACCTTCTTCTCTCTCCTTGTCCTTTTCCTTCCTTCTTCCTTCTGCTTGTTCCTTTCTCCCCCAGGCACTGAGCTGCAGACGGAAATCAGGGAGAACAAATCTCTGTGGCAGAACCGTATTGAAAAGGCCATTTTTAGTGGCTCCATGGTACACAAACTCAACAGGGAGGAAAAGCCACGGAGATCCCCAAGGAAGGCCTGCAAACCCAGCCCAGGGTGCTCTGAGGACCAAAGACCCACCCTGGGTTGGGAAGGCAGCCAAGATCTGACGTTGTGGTTGACCAAGAGCTTCATGATGGGGAGAAGCCCTACAAGTGCTTCTTGGAATGTGGGAAGAGCTTCAGCAACAGCTCTGACCTCTTCATCCACCAGTGAGCACATGAGGAAATGGCCCTGTGAGTGTGAGAAATGTGGGAAGAGCTTCAGCCAGAGCTCCAACCTGAACTGCTGCCAGAAGATCCACACTTAAAAACAGCCCTAGTGGTGCTTGGAATGCAGAAAGAGCTTCAGCCTCTGCTCCCATCTGATCCACCAACAGAAGATCTATTGGCGATTGATGAGAAACAGGAAGACTGATTCGGTGATC
>VXBR01005272.1:0-77458 GCA_013400215.1 Cisticola juncidis
TTTTTTTCTTTCTTTTTGTTTTTCCTTTTTCCTAATGTCATCTAGTTCATGGCTTCTGGGGTTTGAGTTTTAGAAAAGCAGTATCCCAGGCCACAGATTAAAGTTTTGATAAAGATTGAGTAGTACTGGCATCTGTTTTAGTACACTTACTCTGCTATCCCTGCTCCTGTGGCTGTCCCTAGCTGTCAAAGAGCTTTTTTGACTCCCAACATCAGGCTCTTTACCCTCCTTGTGATGAAGAGGATTTTTAATGCTAAAAAAGAAAATCATATGGATAAAGTGCTTCCTGACTCAGTCCAAAAAGAAGTCACAGATTGTTTTACCTTCCACATAGTTTCAATAACTTCATGCAAATCTTGAGCTCTGGAATCCTGATATCCCCATTTCTCAGATTTCAGACATCTTTTGCCTGATCAATGCTTGCAGCTCTGTCCGGTGACTGAAGCGTTAAGAAAGTTTCCTTTATTGAACTGTATTTTCATTCTGTCTGTCTCTAGTCTTCCCAACCCCACACCCCCTCAGGATTTTATAACCCCTATACTCTATTTTGGCTAGTGATGTCAGAGGCAGAGCAGTTACCATGGAGAAGGGGACAGACTCCACTGAGATGGACACAAACATAGCCTAAATCTACAGCAAACTCATGATTCATCAGCCAAATTGCATGTCGTCATTAATGACTTGCAAAGGGGGTCATTGATAATTTTTCATTTTAATGTATGTGGTGGTGGACAAGTTTATTAAGAACTTAATGAAATCCTGGCTAATGTTTACATCAGAAAAAGCCACAACACATGTTATTAATGAATAAGTGGAACAATATCAGGCACCCTCTCAAAAATGGTTGCAAGAACATGGCTATAGAATCCAAGCTGGGGGCTGGAAGTTTTCACTAAAAGAAAACACAATTACTCATTGCACACTAGGCTCAATGTCACAATTATGCACAGAAAATGCAAGGAGCTCCTTAAATGGTGAGGAGAGAACAAATCCAATGGCACTAGGTTGATTAAAGAGCATCTCTATGAGGATGCACTGATGTATTTCAAAATATTTCTGCTTTTCTTTTTGTTGTTTTCGAATTCCTAGTGTTTGGTTTACTTCTTCAGTTTTGCTTATTATGTGAAATATTTCACTCCTGCATAATCCTCTTTTCTCAATAGCTGCTAAAACTTTTTCCTCTTCCATCACTCTAGGAATGTTTTCATGAGGTGAATGCTCCACAGTAACCTTTGCTTGCATATGAAGGGGTAAACTCAGAACCAGGAGAGGCTCCTGGAACACCATTTGGCTCCAGAACACTGTGACTTGCCGTGTGTTCTGGAGCCAAATAAGTGTCTAAGATCAGTGAAAAATCCTATATACTACCTAGATTTAGGAAAAGCAGTTCAGAAACCCCAAGAAACCCTTTTTTGGTCATAGAATTCAACACGGAGATGCTCTGCAAAAGTTTTCTATGAAAATAGCTTTGCACATTATTTCATAAGAATAGGAAATATTCTCATCTTATAAATAATGACACAGTTGAGAGTTGTTTTCTCAGTCTCCTTTATGATTGGAAGTCATTTTTGCTCATCATCAGGGTTCAGGTAGTATTTATCTCTATAGCAATACAGAGGCTAAGCTGAGGCACCAAACTGAGCTCCAGCTCACAATCCAACATAAGCATTCAGTTCACTCTTGCATAATTTTATAGTGTTTTGAAAACCGTCAAGTATAAAAATGTAGTAAAATGACAGAACTAAGAGCTCTCTGTATCCCAGCAAAAAATGCTCATTATTGCTCCAGTGGAATTTCTTGATGAGGTGTTGTGGTAGCTGTAACTGGCTTCTTTGGTGATTATTAAACACAGTCAACCAGAAGCATCTCCTGGCTCAGGAGTTCCTGTAAGCACCGATTTTCAGAAGGGTTCTTCTGAGGCAACATCACTTAGGACTCACCCTGCATGCTGTACTCTTCCTTATGCAAAACTGCCTGCTGGAAGAGGCAAAGCAAAGTTGGATCTCAGGCTTGTACCACCAGGTTTTCCTTACCTTACATTCATCTTAGCTCCATTGGCATGAATCACATGAACCTACCTTGGAAATTATGGAGTTGTAAGGGCTCCCACCCCTTGAGGATCCAGTATTCTGGAGAGCACTCTTCCCTGAGTCCAGCATGTACACCACCCCTGTCCCTACGAGTCCTGACCCCTCTCAGCTGGGCTTGTTCTCTGCCATGGAACAGAGAGTCCTGCTCAGGAAAGGCAGGTATACCACCCTTCAGAAACACATCCCACCCTGCCAGAGCAGGGAAAGAAAAGATGGGGAAAAAAAGAAGAAATAACGGAAGACTCCCAACTGTGGTGCAGTACAAAGGAATATCTTGTTCTTTTTTGAGATCCATATGGGAAACTTAAAATGAATTGGTTTGCTTCTTGGATTCTTCATGGATTTTTAACTCTGAAGCCAAACAACCCCATGTGTTAAAAACAAATGTGGAATGGGAGATCCTGACACAGATCTGCAGTTCTGAGAGAAGAAGAAATATATCTAGTTTTTCCCCATTTGTTTCCTCTCCTCATCTCCCATGTCCCAGCTAAGGGAGCACCCCTGCAGAGTGCTTTTAATTAAGCAAAACCCATTTGTTTAATGTCTGGAACTCAGGGAAGCAGGAGTAAACATTCCTGTGAAACACCAATGTAAATTTATTTAAGGATGGGAGTTTGTAATGACCAAATCACATCTTGTACTCAAACTCCACTTAAATAATCAGATTGAGAGTGCCCAGAGACTCCCTGGGAGCTGTTTTTAGAAGAAGAAATGTTTTGTTCTGTTATCTGAGCTGTCCCAGGACAATCCTGCTGAGAGGATTTTGTTACCAAAGGGTGTCCTAAGTGGGTACTCATGGAATGACCTTCTGTGCAAACTGAGAGGGACATGGAACACAGCGTGACAAAACTATGTTGTGGAAAATCACCACACTTTCCCCTTAAGGTGTTTAGAAATTACCTATTTTATTCCTTCCAAGATGAATCTTCATTCAATCCATCTTCATGAAGCCATCTTCACCAATTTCCACTCCTGGATTTGATAGAAAATGAAGTATTGAAAATGAAAAAGTTTTTTGTTTTTTTTCTTTCTGAAATCCCAGCATTTTTCTTTTCTCTGTGAGAAAGCAAACAACACAAACATGAAGTTTTGCAAAAAATTTTTTTATTTCATTTCACTGAAATTTTCCATGTGCTGACCAGGTCTGCCTGCCAATAAAGACCCCTGCCTGTGCCCCCTCCATCCCATTTCTGTTGAACCCCACCCTCCTCAGGGTGAGATGCTGCTGGCTGAAAGCTCTCAGGGTGAGCTCCTCTCCAAGAGGGGAGATCCATGGTGGCCCCAAAGGAATCGTCTGAAAGTGGTCACTGCTGCGTGTCACGGCTTGCACACTCACCACAAATTGGCTCTGGCAAATCAAGTGTAGCTGACCTTTTTCTGAGTGAGTCATTTATTTCTGTGTACTTGTCGCTGCCTGCTCCACTCAGTGGTACTCCAGCTCCAGCCTGATGGCCTCAATACTCAGAGATAATGCTGCCTGCCTCCTTTCTGATTTCAGGTGGTCCTGGGGGTTAATCAAGATGCTTTCATGTCTTTCTGCTGTCTTCTGCACATTCCTCTGGACATGGGAGACATGCTGCCACTGTCTCTTCAAAGCAGCAGAGTCTTCAGGCTTGGGGCTGGGTGCAAACCAGTTCTGAGAGGAGATGCTGACCCTTCTGGTGTGACAGATGAGAGATCTGTGGAGAAAACGTGCTGGAAAACTCATTTTACCATTGCATCTCACACTGGGTGTTAGCAAATGGTCACAGGTGAACCCAGATTACTGCACAGCCAAGCTTGAGCCCCCCGGGATGCACACAAGAAGGAGTGCAGCCCTGCCACTCTTAGGGCACAGCTGCTGGGATGGATCCAGTCCTGTTGTCTTGGGGGTGTCACTGCATGCCTTGTTAGAGGACAGATAACTTCTAGATGGAGAGCAAATTTTTCAGAAGTCCCTGCTAACCAACACCTAATCTCTTCTCCCTCATCTGCCTCTTTTCCTTCTTTCTGACACTGTCAGTGATGCCACCCTCTCTGCTCTGTCACATATGTACCAAAATCCTGTGTGACCTTCAGCTCCTTCTTCCCTTTCCTACTTCCCTGACTTTATAACAGATTCCTGCAGTTACAGTTCAGCAGACCAGGGCTGGCAGGGCCTTGTTCCAGCCGTGGCACTGGGGCTGGTTCTGCACATCTGTGCACACACTGTAAACACTGCCAGCTGCTGAGACCAGGAAGCAGGGATTCATTCAGTCACAAGCCTCCTTTGGAAAAAAAAAAGTTATGGTGAGAAATTGGAGCCATGTTCCTGTTTTGGGATGTGAGAAATTGCAGGTCTTCCTGGTTATTTATGCTGGTATGCTGGTAGTGTTTCCAGCCAGCAGTTCTCAGGGGTGTTGAGAAGGAGCTACAGTGTCTTTTGGTTGAGCAGCACAGTAATTTTCAACTTACAGATGAGTGCACACACACAAAAGCTTTTGCACATATCAAACCCCAAGCACCAAAACTGCAGGCAACCACAGAGCCACACTGCAGAAACCTTCCTGACAGGTCCTGTGAGGAACTGTCAGAGGTAATGGCACATGGTCATCTCCACCATCCTGGGAAAAATCTATGTCACCAGGCTCTGTCCTGCAAGGCAGATTCTGCTGCTGCTCAGGTCCGCTCTGGACAGAATGAGTCAACTCTGAGCAATAAAGTATTAGCAAAGCAACCACCACAGATCCACTGGGACTTCTCTAGAAAACCAGTTCTGCTTCATTCCCACCAATTCAACTCATCCCTACTTACAGAAACTACAACACAAGCGAAAAATACTAAGGTAACATGAAACAGACCTTCACTCCTTATCTGAGCACCCTACACACACTCCCTGGAAGCCTCCACTGCTGGGCAGGCTGACTGGCTTGGGCTGGGGTACACACAGTCTACTTTCAATGCCCTGTTCTCACATTGTGACTGTGATACCCTTATGCACTGTACACAGACAGGAGACAGACCCATTCCATGCAAAATAACAAAATGTGGTGGACAGGATCATGGGCAGGGCAATACTTTAATTTTGGCCAATGATGCTTCTCTGTGCTTTTTCTTACATAGATTGAGAAGAGGTTTCTGTCTAAGTCTGTAAAGTGTGTGGCCCAGAAATATATTTAACCCTCAGGACACAAAATAAACCTCCTAAATGGGGTTGCTGTAGGCTTCAGCACTTACCTGTCTAGTAAACTGGAACAATCTCAAATGTACTAATGATTATGGATTTTATACAATTTCTTTATTAAATAATTGTGGCATTAATCTCCAGCAAAACTGCCTTAGACCTCAACAGGCCCAGATCAAGGGATCCATTTGAAGTCAATATTTAGACAGACGTCGTGTTCCTTCCATTTATTTTCCAGATTCCATCTTCATCTGCTGGGTACGTACAACACCTTTCCATCTATTGGCATGGCTCTGTACAAACAGCAGATAAGAAAGTGTAATTAGGTGGAGTGGCAGAGAGAAGTGCCATCAGGGACGAAGCTCATAGCCCTGCAGTCCCAAATATCATGGGCAGAGCACTGCTGCAAAGAGGAACCTGGGGAGCTGGGACTGAGCAGTGTGCACCCTTATGGAACAAATGGCATTTCTCTGCTTGCCTCAGAGGCAGCTGTGTGTTCTGTCTGAAGCAAATCTCTCACTGGAGCTGCTTGGGAGCAAGCGCTGAAGAGCCCCTATTGTAAAAGCCATACAAAAACACAAAGAAGAGAGCCCAGAGTAAAAAATATTCCCATAATAAAACTGTCAAGGGAAAATGAGAGACTAGAAACCTCTGTACTGCCAAGTAATTAGGAACAGTGACTCCTCTCTCCAAAGCACTTGAGATAAACTGTCTCCTTGGAGAGGAGCATTTGGGGTGAGATGCAGACATGGACCAGGGGAGTAGATGACCCAGGGAAGAGTGCCCAGGAACTGCAGGGGATGGATACGTGGCTTGAGCTCCTGCCAAGGAGTACAGAAATTCCCTGTGGGCTTCCTGATGCTTCTCCCACAATTTCTCCAAATTAGGTAGTTGCCACACAGCCTGCAAGAGCAGCCACCACTGGACCACCCAGGGCAATGGGGAGGACGCTGAGGATGATGAAGCAAAGCCCCAGATGATATGATGAAGGGGAGGGTTGGGCAATTAAAAACACACTCCAGTGGACAAGGGGCAAAGAAAAGTCCCAGATGATGGTGGAATGTGATCTCTGGGTTGTGGCCCAGCCTAGTGGGAAGTCCTCATGTCACCATGCTCTGTGCGTGCACTCAGCCCAAGCTGGCACATGGGGGTCCATCTGTGGCCTCTCTGTACCTGTAGTGTGGTGGATCCTGAGCTGAAATGCTTCTCTGCCACAGAGGAGAGTTGATCTTGCCAAAGCCATATTTCCTCTGGCCAGCTGAGAGAGCTGTCCCCATGCTTATCTTTCCACCAGCAAGGAATGAAATGTGGTGTCAGGGCCCCAGGTTATTTCTCAGCTAAATACTGAGAATCTGCCTCCTTCTATGAACCATCTGGGATTCAGTCTTCTCAACACTGGACCAGTGCCTGTTTCCCTGCTGCATCTCACAGTCCTTTTCCTACCCACACTGCTTTTACCAGGGGGCTGGCTGCCTGTGATAGTGAAGAATAACAGCAGTAGATCACCAAAATTCAATTTCTCATCCTGCTTCTGCTCTTACTTCCTAGGTCACAGGAAACCCTACCAAGAAGTTGCCGAGTGAGAATCAGGCCTTTCTAGGGCAAATGGTGATGAACTCCAGATCTGGATGGTCTTACAGACTCTCTCATAGGAATTCAGTTCACATTTGGGTTTGCAAAGTGAGTCTGTCTAACAGGCACAGGAATACCTTCAGGCTGATATTTCCTCTTCCTCACTGTAATTAGGAGAAAACATCTAGCTGATGGAGAAAAATCATGTTTCGTTCAATTCACAGAGCTGAATGAAAAAATCTGTGTTCCCTGAAAGCCACTTGTGCAGCTCATGGCTCAAAAGAAAGACTGTGGGACTAGCAAGAGGACCCATATTTTTGAACAAATCACCTGCTGTTTTCAGCCCAGACACTGAGACATAGAGGTGTACCAACTGAAATGACAGATGAAACACACATGTGGAAACCAAGACAACCAAGAACTGATGGAGTTCAAATGACAGAAATAACCCTAACAGATCAATACCAGACTAGGCAACCTGGAAGAACCTGTACTCTCAAATACTTGTCTGTCAGACTGAGAGCAGAAGTTATTTTCATTTCAGAAGTGATGAAGTCATTCACATGCCAGGTATAAAACACAAATACCAGACCCTTGGCATAATGCAGCTACCTGACAAAGGCACTAAGTTAGTTGGACTAATTTGAAGCACAGTCTTTTCATATTTTCAAAACACCAAGTTCTGTGCAAGTATTCAGGCTGCCATGGTAACGTGGTACATTTGTTCACAAGTGTCATTTCCCATCACAATTGGTTGAGATTTTTCTTCAGAACTTTGCTCAGCTTCAAAACTTTGGTTGCTGAGGCAACATCTCTCTTTAGAGGGAAGTGATTGGCTCTGCCTGTCTGTGCCAAGGCAGGGGCTCTTCTGTGACGACCGGTGTGCTACGGCAAGGGTGGAGGTGGCAGGGAGGCTAAAAAGATATCCAGGGAAGCAGGGGAGAGGAAGGAAGTGCTGAGAGGTGGCTGCGGAAGGGCAACACACGCCCTCGTGTGAGGCAGGTGGGACGGGCTCTGAGTGGGAGGCTCCAGGCTTAGCACATGAGGGAATGTGCCACATTACATCACCGAGGAGATTAAATGAGATCTCGTTGAGAAAACGCTTTGCCTTTGATATATCCCATGAGGATCTCATGGAGATGCATAATCCTCACAAGACCTCTGCAAGAAAGGAATTTGTCACTGGGCTTGTTTGACAAAAAAAGTGATGGAGGCAGAGAGAGAGCTTGGATGAACTGCTGAAGGTCACACAGTAAATTAGAGGCTGATACAGGAATAAGCCCCTGAGGGTGTTATGTTTCATTTGTAAGATCGCCATTCCTCTGATATTTAACTTATGCTTAAACAGAAACCCATTTTCCTTGTGCAGAGAAGTGCTGCAATCCCTTTTTCTCTCACTAACATATTACAGTCCTCACCTCTGCTATTTGTCAGTGTATTTGGCTGAAATGCACTGAAGCAGGGATTACTTTCTTTCTAGATAGCAAGGCCCAGATCCGGACTCTTCCTGACATCCTGCTGCAATAAACCCAAACAATCATAACAGAACTGGGCAACAGTTTGGGAACCAGTTTAGGACTGGGAAGTGGGATTGCCCCAGCATGCATTATGCAAGATCTCCCCTCCCAGCAGCTCCCACTATCCCTGTGTTTCCCTTGCCTCCACCAGTACCCAGTGGTGCCCTAGGCAGCCTCTCACTGCTCCTTTTCCTCTGCTGTCACCTTTACATGAGGGAGGCCACAAAAATCAGAGAAATTAACTAGCAGAGAAGTTACAGACATTTGGACTGTACAGGTTTCACCTACCTCTTGCTGCTTGCTGTGACCCAGAACAGAACCATTTGCATTCTTTTTTTTATGTTGTATGGAGGTGGATGACACGCTTAAAACAAATTACCATTTCAACAGGAGTTCTCTAAAGCCCTTGGCTATTGTAATACCTGTGAGCCAGCATCTTTTCCAGTCTGGAGGTGCACACAGGATGTGCTGCTGAAAAGCAGAGCCAAAGAGTAAATATATTGGGTTGGTACCAGCAAGGGCTTGACCAGAGGGCACAACTGATTCATTAGGCCAGCTCCTGCCAGGACTCCACTTTTCAGCCTGTGTCTCAGTGCCCCAGTTCCAGACTGATGGTGACTCTGATGCCTGTGTATGGGTCACTGGAGATTAGGCTTTAATTTCTTTCCATTTCAGCATTTCATAGCTGTCTGCATAAACAGAGTCAGATACAAACCCACTGCCTGGATCATCACCTGCCTGTTCTAAATCTGGGTCAATGTAGCATTAAAAAACATAAACAGCCAACACAGCCCTGGCAGGCAGATGCAAAGAAGAAAAGTAAACATGCTCTTGATGTCAACAGAGAAAAATACAGAGACAGAGGGCATGAGGCTTGTCTTTCTCCGGCATTTAATTGTCTTTGATACTTCCTTCCCATGGGCATTCAATTTTAACTGCCTCTTCCAGGCTGATGGAGGAGATCAAAAATGGCCTGTGGTGATGGCATGTCTGGCAGAGAGCCTCCTGGGAGCTGCATCTTCCACATCCTGGGACATTTTCTTCTGTCAAAGTGACCACAGAAGTAGCCTGAGAAGTGACTCCCATGGTGATAATATTTTCAGGGGTTGTCCACACCCCAAGACTTCTCTTGCCCTGGCACTGACTCCAGGGATTTTCCCTCACTGCTCCTGGATGTCTCATAGCCTTGGCTACGAACCCAACTCATGTGTAGCAGCATTTGCTGAGGTTATGGGACCCTGGGGCAGAGCACTGCCTCTGCTCCCCCATGGGTAACACAGAACATCTCTGGGGCACACATGAACCAGGTGAAGTCAAAGCAGAACCTAACAGCTCCTTAAATACTTCAGCACATGGCAGATACTGAAGAAGACCTCAGGACCTCTACCCTGGCTGCTGATCCCATTGTGGGGGGAACAAGTCCTCTCCCATGCTCTAGCATCTGAGAATTGCCTGGGAGTCCCCTATTCCCAAAGGCAGGACATTCAGCAGCTGCTGGACAGCCCAGCAAACAAAAAAGTAACTTCTGCAAAACATGTCTGGACATCAGCCACATTAACCATGAGTGCTGCTCTCCCCTGTGGATACAACAGCTGCCCATTGGAATAAACAGGAAACCATTTTATCCTCCAAGGAACAAGAAAGGTGAAGGGGTCATGACTGTAAATTGTGTCTCTGGGTTTGGGGCATGCAGCATGAGCCACAACAAATAGGTCTTCTGTTTTTTCTCATAGAGGAGGGACTCGAATGCTGGCCTTCTCCTTCTGAGCTGCTTCTCTGACCTAGCATTACCCTTTTCTCCAGTGTAAGAGATGCAACAGCAGAAGCTTCACCCTTGTTGCATGTGATTTATCTATTACTGTAAGTTGCATTTGTATCTGAATAGGGCACAGTAAAGCAATGCTGGTGCAGCGTAGCAGTAGTGATGTTACTGTGGAAACCATGATATTTTAATTGCCTGACTCTGGAGAAGCCAGGTAAATCAGTCTTTGTAGTTCCCCCATTGCAGCAGCTATGCTGCCAAAAGATCTGGGCTGACCATCAGGTACGTAGGACTCTGGCACTGAGCAGTTTGTTAGAGCCATGTGGTGGTGTCAGAGCTGTTTTCCTCTGTGTCTTTGGTTCTCCCCAGCTCATGTCCTCTCCCTTCACCTGCTGGACCCACATGAATGGCAAACTTCCCAGACTGGTGACAGTCTCTGCACTCCTGGGCAGACCACCAAACACCTCCTCATTACAAAACACAAATGGAAGATAAATGATCATTTAGAATGTGCACCTTATTCTGGTGCAAGGCTCTAGGACAGTGATATTACCTGTATGCTAGATGAGCTGTCAACTGTTTCTCCAAAAACCTTAGAAATATCTTTAACATTATGCACTTAGTTCCAGAATCCTGGTGAAATACTGAAGTTCACCTTTTAATCATTTGTGTCAGAGTCTAAAAAGTACCAGGTGCGGTTTGAAACCTGACAGACTCTATCAAGTGAAGGATTTCCAGAAAGGAAGGATCTATTCATAGATGTGTTTTTAAACTGCAGAGGTGCTGGCGGGCACACAGCATGAAGCCAGCTATGGATAGACCTGCTTCCCACTCAGCAAGCAGTCCATGGGTGCTGGGATCAAGGCAAGCAGGACAGTGCTCCTGCTTTTGCTCTGAGGGTCCAAAAGGCTTACAAACCAGTGCTCCCTGGCTTTCCTGGCCAGAGATCTGTGGGATTTCTGGCCAAATTGCCCACACACCTGAGAAAAAGAAAAAAAAAAGTTTATGAAAAAATAAAAAAGGAAGGCAAGATAAGGTGAAGATAAATAATGAGGAGAGAAGGTAGACAAACTTGGCTGGGTGAAAGCTGAAGGGCAAGGAGTAGAATGGACAGGAAGCAGCAGATGGTCCAGGGGGTGTTCTCTGAGGAATGTCCCTTGGTGTCCTGTTCCCAACAAGCAATGCTGAGAGTTGATGCAGCAAGTTATATTCTGATGTCCTGCCTGCCTGTGAAGCAGGGAGGCTTTTGCTAAGCACTCTGTAAAATGGCATGGGACAGACCTCAATGGCCGGGAAGGGAAATAGGAGGGGATGACCATGCAGATGAGAAGAGAGAGCAGGCATGAGGCATGAAGTGGAGGGGAGGAGGAGTAAAAGGATGGCCTGGGATTGCTGGGAGAGACCTGGAGCAGTGGTGTCCAGGAAAAGAGCAAGGGATGTTGCAAAAGGATAGCAAAATGGGACAAAGTGCAGTAGCAGACCATCACTGCTGTGGGAGAATGAGTGGTTTGGGATCTTGAAGGAACCTAGCCCAGAATTAGGGGATACAGGCTGTTAACCAAACTTAGAGGACTTGAGACTCAGCGTGAGAGCCCCATCCAGCAGAGCACTTCAGAAGCCCCCTGACCCATGACACGTGTGCTGTTCCACATGGCAGCACAGCATTTCTGCACCATGGTCTTCCTTGGTTTCTTGATCTTTTCTGGCATTGTCTAGAGCAAATCATGGCAATCTCTTTGCCTGCAGGAGATAGTTTCTCATCCTATCAAGGGCTGGAGAAGCCCTAGAATATGTTAATGTTACTTAAGCCAGCAGGTAAACTCTGCCACTGAGATTCGGCTACTGGTTCTGCCAGGCACTGCACAAAATCATGGTAAGAAGTGATCTGTCCTCTAAAAGGTTTATTCTCCAGAACAGGCAAGGAGATACCACTTGCTCAAGTAGTCCAGTAAGTCAGCAGCAGAAAGGGGAACTGAGTCCCAGCTTAATTTGTCTGAGATTGATGCTTGCTGGACCAGATGAGGTTATTTCTCACATTGCCCATATCAGCATATCCCACTCAGCAGTGTTTATCTCACATCCTTGAGCAATAGCCCTCAGGACTCTGCAGTTCGGTTCTGTTTTATTTTATGGAGGAAGTGACACTCACAACATGCTCAGAGGTTATGTTGCTGCATTGCAACAGCTCTCATCCTACACAGAAATGGAAGAAATCTAAGTGGTGCAGATGTGATGACTCAGCTTTGCTGGATTTTACAGTAGTGGAGCTCCACTGACATTTCACAGAAATATTCTGATGAGCTTCACAGAATCACAAATCAACTAGATTGGAAAAGACCTTTGAGATCATCAAGTCTGACCTATGACCTAATACCACCATGTCAACTAGACCATGGCACTAAGCACTATGTCTAATCTTTCCTTAAACACCTCCCTGGGCAGCCCATTCCAATCACCTTTTCTGTGAATAAATTCCTCCTGATGTCCAGCCTAAATCTTCTCTGGTGCAGCTTAGGGAAGGTTTTCGGACAACCAAAAACGCTGCCAAGAGCCCAGTGGACTGGATCTCTTTGGAGTGATGCATTCACGCAGATTAACCCATCTCATGCAGAATTAGATGTAGTCTGCAAGTTCTTCAGGCACTAATTCACTGTGGCAAGAGGTCAAAGTCTTCTACAACAGCCCAGGCTTTGAATCAAAGGTGCCTAAGCATTGTTGGCAACTGCGTGGTTTGGGGTGATTACATTCATCCAACTTGTGCAAGGGGACAAGCCAGGGGTAGGGAAGGGGCTTTCTGTGCCAGAGACAGCACTGAGGTGAGGAACGGACAAGGCCAGGTCAGCAAGAAGTGGCTACACCTGACTGGTTTTTATCCCAAATCTCAGCATGCCAGAACTTCAGATGAGACTCCTTTCACCAGGAGGATGATGGTCCTTTATGAAGTAGTTATCATTCGATTTGAGGAAAAATCTGGTCATCCTCACCAGCAGGACCAGCAATCCC
Organism: Cisticola juncidis; assembly: GCA_013400215.1. NCBI lineage: Eukaryota > Metazoa > Chordata > Aves > Passeriformes > Cisticolidae > Cisticola > Cisticola juncidis. Next base: position 13,087 of record VXBR01005272.1, read on the forward strand.
TTATCAAGTGTGCCATGCACCTATCCAGCTGAGAACTGCTGCTCCTCACAAGAGTTCCACCTGCAGTGCTATGCTCAGCACAAGTCAGCGCTAACTGGTGATCTCAAGTTCCAAACAATACCAGTTGCGCAAATCCAGGCTCTGCTCCCTGTAACAACACTGCAAGCATTAATTGCTAAACAATGTTGTTTCAAGTCGTGTGTACACTTACATAACCTCATACCATATAATCAACGCATTTCTTAGCACGAAGAGATCAATCATTCTGATCCCCATTGCAGAAATCTACCTTAGCTCTCTATCATGTCACGAAAACTAAAAAATTAGAATTTCCAACCTCCACACCTGCCAACGCCCAGCACAGTTTGAAGTTCCTGGAGATGATGGCTCATTTAAAATCTCTGAATGACACATGACCACGGCTGGGACCCAGCAGCAGCCAAAATCCAGCCATGTCCTATTGCTCCACCACAGAAAAAAACCTGTGATGATGAGGGGGTGTCTGAGGGAAGGAAAGTAGGTGATGGAAATAGAGCACTGTATTCCCTTACCTTATCTCCATCTCTCTCCCCACACAGCCTCATCACTGGGTGTTCTTTTCACGCCTGGGAAAAGAGGCTCAGTCTCCTCCAGAGGCAGCATTAACTGCAGGCTGTGGGTACACTGATCTCATGCTCCCACTCACTTCCCCATTTGCTGTGCTCTTGAGCACCTCCAAAAGAAAGACCACAGACAGATACTGCCTGCACCTTCAAAGCAAGGACAGAGGTACATGTGGGATGGTGGGAGGGGCTGAGACACCTGCAGGACCCATCACAGCTCTGCAGGGGCTATGGCTCATGGCAGAAAACCAGCAGGCCTGTGTTGCCCCTGCTCTGAGAGCCACTCCTGAAGCTGCAAGTTTATGAGGAGGGCAGGATGCTTTCTAAAAGACACTATTAGTTTGGAGAACTTTGGTTTCTAGGGGAGGATGTGGCCATTGTTCCCACATTCACTTCTCTTCCTGCAGGTGTTCCCCTCCATGGAGCAGCAACATCCTTCTCTTATTTTTCCATGCAGGGAGCGCTGTGAGTACAGAAGGTGCCCTTTTTTTTCCAAAGGGGAAAAGGTGCCTTTTGCCCCAGCACTGCTTGCTCCAAGAACTGTGAGGTTCTTGGCACAAGTGAAAACAAAGGGCAATAAAATCACTAGAATGAGACCTATCCCTGCCTCTTCTTTGGGAGTCTGGGTCAGCCTTCTCTTCCTTCTAGCCCTCCACAAAGGCTGTCCCCAACCACAAAAATTGGAGAATGAAGAGAAGGCCATTTCTCTAATTTGCAGCCAATCTCTCCCATACCACCACCACTCCAGTCCCTCCAGATTTCCAACTCCACAACCACATAGGAGTGCTCCGTGTCTCTCAGAACCCAGAAGCAGAAGGATGTTGTTGGACCCCCAGGTGTTGCAGTGGGGCCCAGCCCTCGTGTGGCAGCTGCCAGACTGAGTGCACACCACAGCCCACTGGGAGCCCTTTGTTTCCCCTCTAGGACAGGGAGACAGTGCCACAAGCAGGGCTACAGCTTGGCGTCCTCGGTACTCTGGTACCCTCTGCTGGTCCTGAACGTTTCTGTTGCTATTGAAACCTCTCCTGGGATTTGTCAGCCTGAAAGGAGACACAGATACCAACCTGTCCAAGATGTGTAGCAGTTTTGCTCACCCAGCACTCTGCTCTCTTCAAGGGTCCCACCTGTCACAGCCAAGGTGGCCCCAAGCTGCTGAGAGCAGGGAGCTACCAGCACCATACATCTTTGTGAGAACACTTAAGAGAGCCAGTAATAATTTGCCTGAAGTAACAAAAATCTGCCAAGTTTCTAAGTGCAGGTTGTGCTGCAAATGCAGAATGATACCTGCACAAGGGCACCCTGGGGCAGCGTCCAGGAGAGGCTCCTGGTGTGTGGGACAATCCTCCCCAAAACTACTGGCAGAAAGCAGGAGGTGGCAGGGACTACTTAGAGCTCATGGGCATTATCCTGCATCTGCATCTGCATCTTCACTGGAGCAAGCAGGGAACTCTGCCCATGCCTCCAGCAAGACTTTCACACAGCCCTTTAACACTGCAGGGTAAAGGGTTTCCCTGCTGCAGCCCTAGGAGGAAGCCAAGAGGGATTAGCAAAGAGCAGGTAACACAGAGCAATAATTTCCTTTACTGCCGCTGCCTGAGGGGGAAGAAAGCAGCAGACTGCACACAGGGAGTGGGTAAAGTGCCTCCTGCACTGCTGAGCCCAACTGGACAGCCTATGCCAACAGCCTTTATGCTTAATAGACAAACCCTGAGTGAGAAATGAGTTTCTGCCTTCAGGGCTGCTCGTGCTGCTCATGAGGCTGGAGTCTGAGTGAGAGTAAGTGCATAACAGAGGGCAGGCAGGAGGGACACCTTTCTATCCAAAATCCTGCACTCCTTCAAAGGAGGAAGGGGATCCATCCCCTCTACCCCTCAGGGCCAAAGATCTCGAGCTACCAATATCAGGTTTTATTTTAATACAAACTAAAAGCTTTTGGAGTTCAAAGAAACATGGACATGACACAGCAACAGAGCACACAAGGGACTTCTGACCACCCCAAACCCTGGTTCAAGATGGAGGCATCGGGCTTTTTGGACTTCCCAAGGAAAAGCTTTTTTCAGGAGCAGGCCCCAACTCCCAGGGGCACTCTGCCTGCTCCTGGGCAGGTGTCAAGCAGCAGCAGTTCCCTCCTGCAGCCCGGGACAGGGAAGTCACTTGATGCGGTACAGGACCTTGCGCTGCATGCGGTGCTGGATCTCCCCCCGCCGCATCATCAGCTGCAGCACCTTGTAGATGGCATGTTCTGGGTATTTCTGCAAGAGGGGAGAGCGTGGTAAGATGAGCCAGCACAGAACAGCAGACAGGAGCTCAGCAGGAACCTGCAACCCCTGCTAAAGCCTGGCTAGGACTCCCTAGAAGGAGTAAGCTCAGTAGTCCAAGACACTAATGCTCCCTTCCCCTTTCACTATTTCAGATCTGACTGCAACCAGTGTCACAAATCAAACAGCTCTGGTTTCAAGGGCAGGACCCCAAACCAGCCCCAGACCTCAGAGCTTTTGCAGAAATTTGCCAGAGTCCCCTTAAACTATGCAATCACTTTGCATACCATTCCCTACCAACAACTTCAAAAGCATGACCAAAAGGCTTGCCAGTGCGCTTTTGAGGAAGGGGTTACATGGCCCCAGCAGCAGCCTGGGGTCCCTGGTTTCAGAGCCCAGCCCTGCCCGGGGTCCCTGGCCCACCTGCCGCATGAAGTCCTGGACGATGCTGTGCTCGGACACCTGGGAGCCGATGGCAAAGCGGCGCTTGAGCTGCTTCTCGATGCGGGACAGCATCTCTTGGTCCTCCTGGGTTGTGAAGCCTTCAGCCCCTGCAGAGAGACACTGGGTGAGCTCTCTGTGCTGCTCAGATGTCACTCTCCAAGACAAAATGCTCATCTCCTGTATGGTCTCCCACCATACCTGCACAGCTTAGAGACTTTAGGGAACCCATGGACAATTTCACTGTAAAAGGCTGTGGAACTCCAACCAGACAACTGAACGTGGACCTGACTGCTGGAGCTTCCTTTGAACCCTTTGTTCCATGCTGCTGCCCAAGGAAACATTGTCTTCACCCCCCCACACAAAGATGTTGGAGGATTAATCATTTGGGAAACCATATCCAACACTAGACTCTGCCCTTGGGACCACAAGGGGCCAGACCAGCTCTCCCCTGAGCAGCCCAGGAGACCCTCAGTGTCATTTGCCATTGCCCTGCCTGTGAGGCACAGCCCCACAGCCACGACGGCCCCTTGCTGCCACAAGCATTGCTTTGTCTTAGCTCAGGAAGGACGTCCAGCACCTGCCCCTGACAGCCAGGTCCTGGGAGAGGAGCTTGGCTCTCTGTGCTCTGAGCACCCAGCTGCAGCATGTCTCCCCTGCCCCCAGCACAGAACATCTCCTCACCTGCCAGGCTGCCCGACATGGCCGCATCGAGTGTGGACACGTGGAAGAGCCGCAAGGCCTCCTCCACGTCTGCCTCGGTGGCAAAGGGCTGCAGCCTCATCTTCGCCAAGGACTCGGCAATGCGTACAATGGCCTCCAGCTGCCTGCAGCCACAGGAAACATTCCCTGCTTTCTACTGCAGCTCCAACAGTGTTTGCTTCCCTCGACTCCTGCCATCCCCACCTGCTGCACTCTGGGTACCTCCTGCCTTCCCCCACAGCACTTTCAGTGTTCAGGGCTGCACCCTCACATACCAGCACCACTCCAACCCCCTTCCTGGATTAGCCCAGTACTGCAGCCCCAATCCCAGAGGTTTTGGGGGATGAGGAGGGGGTGCTGCCCACCGGACAGTGATGGGGATGCTGGAGCGGCGGTCGCTCTCCTGCTCGTGCTGCCGGGTGCCGCTGCGCATCAGGATGTAGCGGTTCTTGAGCTTCTCCGCCGCCCCTGCTGACAGCCGAGGGCCACACTTCCTGCAAGGGGGGACAGGAGCTGGAGGCAGTGCCACTGGGGAGGGTCCCTTGGGCACCCTTCCCTTCCCTTCCTTGGGTGCTGCAGAATCACTGCAAGCTCCTCTTGCACCCTCTTTTCAAAGCAGGAGTTAACAGTCAACCAACGTGTTGGGTGGTTGGCCTCTCACCACTGCCTCCTACTGTGCAGCCCAGGTGCTGCCAAAAGCCTCGCCCGTCACTCACGTCCGACAGAAGGAGATGAGCTTCTTCAGCTTGTTCAGCTCGATCTCGCCCTCCACGGCCTGGGTCTGCGTCAAGGCGCTCACGTGCAGGGACATCACGTGCTTGGCCAGTGTCTGGGAAGGCAGAAGGCAGTCAGAGAGCAGGAACTGCCTGCCTCCTCCTCCCAAGGAAAGGGGCACTGCGAGTCCCAGCTGCTCCCGCGCGGCTCAACGCACCACGTCTCGCTCCTCGTTGTGCTCATCCCTAACGATGAAGATCATGTCAAATCGGGACAGGATGGTGGGCATAAAATCAATGTTTTCCTCGCCCTTGGTCTCATCCCAGCGCCCAAAGACGGAGTTGGCAGCTGCCAGAACCGAGCAGCGGGAGTTGAGTGTGGTTGTGATTCCTGCCTGTGGGCAAAGGCAAAAAAAGGGATGGTGTCAGGAGCAGTTCCATGTCACAGCAGGTCATGAACTCAGTGAAAGGTTGAAAGCCATTTTCAAGGACTCACTGTCAATCACCTGCATTTAAACAGAGCCCTGTTAAGTAGCACCCAACTGCTCTGTATTGATGGGGCAGCACCCACATGTCCTTCTGGAGGGGACTAACTTCAGCTGAAACTTGAGCACTGAGTAATTTCACTTAAAACCCCTTGTCAGGGGCAGAGACACAGGAGACTTCACCCCGGGTTTGTGATCTGAGACAAACACTGGGCAGACAGGGCTGAGTCCTCCTGCTCCAGCTCTGGCACAAAGCATGGGTTTGCAGGTGCAGCCTGACAGCCACCAGCAAGGAGAAGCCATCAAGTTCAGGTTGCCCAAAGCCTCCAGGCAGGGCTGACTGGTCTCAGACCAGAGACACCAGCACCATCAATACCACTGCCTGCACTCTAAATGGGCAGTTCTGCCAGAAGATGCGTGACCACTGGTTGCTGTGCTCTCAGATCCCCACCTCAGGGCTGCATGCATCAATCCACCGCTCACCTTGGCAATGGAGATGGTCTGCTGCTCCATAGCCTCGTGGATGGCCACACGGTCATCCTCCCGCATCTTTTCATCCCAGGGGAGAGAAACCAAGCAAGGAGAAAAAGTCACCGTCAGTCACCTCTGCCAGACCTCTGCTACACTTACTGAAGTGACCCCCAACACAAAGCTCTGTGAGGACCTCTGCCAGAGAGGGCAGGATGTAACTGAATTCCCTTGCAGCATTCCCTTCCAGGAAGGGAAGTGAGGGGGAATCTCAGCGGAGTTGCCCTTCCTCCTGCAGCTCTGGGCTGTCCTGACAGGCTGGCATCCCAAGGGCTCTCCTTCCCACTCACACACAGGCGGCCCCACAGGTACCTTGTCGAACTCATCGATGCACACCACTCCTCCATCTGCCAGCACCATGGCTCCTCCCTCCATGAAGAAATTCCTGGAGACAGGGTCACGGATCACTGAGGCTGTCAAGCCAGCCGCGCTGCTGCCTTTTCCTGAGGTGTACACCTAGTGGCATATGGGACAAGGAAAGGGCCTGTACATCAGCTGCAGCAGCACCCAGGAACCCATTGCTCCAGCTGAGAGACAAAGCACCCCCGGCACTGCAAAATCCACAGCTCCTGGGGGAAGAACCTCCAGGAAAAGCCCTCAGCACACATAAAAAGCAGATGTGCTGGGTAAGAGCAGGACTATTCCCTCATCCCAAGCCTCGGACTAAGCAGCTGTGACACACTGGAGGGCATGCAGACACAAACACAGATATTAAGTACAGAAGAGGGAGTGATTCATTGTTTGGTGGGCTGCTGCATTAGCTTTGTTTGCCCCTGGAGGGAACAATACAGTCAGAAGCTGAGTTTAATAGAGACTACAAAAAAAAGCAGAGCTGGAAACAATTCTGTGCCTGGGCTCAGGCTGGAGGTCCGTGCCTGAGATGCTGTCAACTTAATTTGTCCTGATCAGCCAGCCCCTCTGCTGGATCAAGTCTCAACAACAAACAGCAGCACCAAGCACGTCTTTGGACATCTGCAAACAGCCTGGGTCACAGCATAATAAAAGGCATGACCTTGTTCCCCTTCCCTCTCTCATTCCCCATCCCTTCTAAGCTAGTACTGAAAATGGCAGCTCATGCCTCTGCCAGCAAGTCTACCTGTGGATGCACAGGCAAGTGTCTGCTGTGACCACGGTCTTGTCTCTCGGGCTAGACAACGAGCAGAAGAGAGGAAAAGGGGGGTGCTACAAGTGGGCACCTCAAGCCACGTACCCCAATGGGCGAACACTTCTCAACAAACTTCAGCAGTTGGGATTTGGCTGTGCCAGGGTCCCCCAGCATCAGCAAGTTGATGTCACCTCTGCGGGTCAGCCCGTCCGGGAGCCTGGAGCGATGGGGTTGGGAAGAAGAGAGGGAGGAGAGATGGTGAGCCTTTATTTTGATAACAAAGCACTGCCTTTGATAACAAAGGCTGACTCTTCCCCACCTCTTGCGGGAGCCTCCAAATAAGAGGCAGGCGATGGCCTTCTTGATGTCAGTGCTGCCGTAGATGGAGGGTGCGATGCTCTTGGCAATGGTCTCGTAGATGTTGGGCATGGCAGCAAGGCGACGAAGTTCCTCCTCTTCTTGAGGGGTCACCGAGCCGGTGAAGCTATGTCCTGTACAGGGATGAGGGGAATGCCGCAACAGTGAACAAATGGAGCTTCTAAAGGAAATTGTATCATTCTCCCCATTCATACTACAACCAGAATCCCCTCTTGAAGGTCATGCCAAGTGCCACCAGGTGGGAAGGGTGAAGAGGGCAAGCATCTGCTAACCCAGCAAGGCAGACTGTGTCCTTAGAGACAGGTAAGAAAAAGGAAGGATCTTGGGCAAAGCAGCTCTGCAGGAACCAGAGGGAGAATTACAGTCAGGACCATATTTTAAATACAATTTTAAGCATGGACGTCAGCTGGGAGCCTCAGGGATGGCTTAGCAGATTCTAATTTAAACACCCTAGAGGATCAGGCTGAGACCTCCTCATTTAATCTGACTGAGAAACAGCCATACAGGACATGACTATAGAGAACCCAGGGCAAGCTGGACCCCTAGAATGGCTTGAACCTTCTGTTATATAAATAGCAGAGGAGGAGCAAGGCTGTGATTTCAAACAGTTCTTGCTGAGTGATCACCTTGTTCAGGAACAGGGTGGAGAGTGTCTCTCAACACCAGACTACCAACACAGACCAAATGCACACCAACAGCAGCCCTCACCTGAGCCCTCCGTATCCACCTGGATGCCCACCACACGGATGTAGGCGCTCCGGATGCCCACCCCCACATTGTAACGGCTCTTGTTCTTGCTCTGCGCAGATTTCTTGATGGAGTAGATTCCCATGATAGTGACTCTGTTCCCTGGGACAACTTTGTCACACAGGTACCTAAGAGGAACAGGGGAAAGCAGAGGGTGGTGGTGGGAAATGATGGCACCAGCAGCAGCCAGCAGGGGCAGGGCAGGAAGGCTGTGCCAGTACCTGTCACAATAGAGCTGCAGGTGCCGGGGCATCTCCCCGTGTGGCACGGCATCCGGGGACTCCTGCAGTTTCAGGACCTGGAAATCCACACACTTGCACTTATCTGGCATGATGAAATAAGGATCCAGAGGGCACCTTGGGCGGCCAGCTTGTTCTCTGTGCAGAGAGATCAGTCAGGGAAGGCTGTTAGCACTGAGGAGCCACCCCTCAGGGCATACCTGTGGAGGGGACAGCAGCGATGGCAAGGGGCAGCTTGCCCCTTCCAAGCAGTGCTACATGAGCAGGTAAGAGCAAACACACGGGGCCAGACCAAAGGCCAAGCCCTCTGTCTTGTCTTCAACAAGTGCCAGATGTGTACATGAAAACAAGCCAGAGGCAGGGTGACACTTGTCTGAGCACTCTCCCTGCCTCCCACCCCATCCCTGCTAGCTACAGGCAGGGAAAGTAATTTATTAATTACACAGAAGGTAGCAGCACAGACTCAGTGACACAGCAGGGCATTTTTTTTACAACCTCATGCACGAAGCAAATGTTAAGTGGTTTCTGGTGAGAAAGCAATTAGCAATATGACAAGGCTGACATCCACCTCCCAGTCTCTCAAGGCATATCTGCCTTGCTAGATTACAAGCTCTCTGAGACAAAGAGCAGCTCCACGTCCTGCTGCTGTCTCAGAATTACACAACTGATGCCTGACTCCATGCAGGGCTTTCAGGGAGGGCAACACCAGTGTGCAGATGCACTCATGGAGTCAGGGATCAGGAGTGAGGTGCTGTACAGACTACACACAAGAATGATCCCTAGCCCTCTCGAGCTGCATTAGAGTTCAGGTGGAGAAAATAAATACTGGCAGGTATGAGCCCAAAGACACAACCCACCAGGACTGGCTGCCTCGAGAGCTGCAGCACAATGGCAGCCTAATGCTCACAATTCTCAGAGGCACCAAGAGCTGTAGAGCGGGATAAAAAGGCTAGTAGAAAAGCATTCCTAAGATAGGTAACACAAACCAGCCCTCTCAAGAGTGGGAGTATGAAGCAATGAGCTTGTTTGGAAGATGAGAGCAACTTAAGATAGCATTATGGGATGGTTGGAGGCAGGAATTAACCTAGTAAAACTCGCTATGAATAAAAAGAACTCCTTGGACACGGTCACTCAATGCATGTGCAGTGCATGCATGCAGCACTGACCATGCCAGGTCACAACCAGCATGACATAGATGGACAGCTAGAACTTGCCAGCCAGAATAGCAGAGGGGCAGTGCAAGGGTGGAGGCAGAGTGCAGACACTGCTACCTTATGGAACAGGGAGCAGATTCTGCAATGCATAGGATGGAGCAGGAAGAGGGAATGCAGTCTTTTCTTGCCCTCTAGGCTGCTGGTGCTTGCCCTTGTCAGTCCTTACGTGTTGCATTTCCTGGGCAGAGCATAGCCCTCCAGGCCCGGGCGCACTGCGATGTTGCTGATGGTGTTGCGGCAGCTGCGGCACTGGATGGTGATCCTGGTGGCTTTGGCTCTCACGGGGGTTGCTGCAATTACAATCCCAGGGATCTTCACAAGGTGGGACATCTGGTCAGACTGAAAAGGGAAAAGCAAAGGGAAGGTGAGAAAGCCATCAATGAAAGATGGATGAGAAACTAGAAGGGATGAGAGCAAAGGACAGAACACTCTGTGCAGAGCACCACTAACAGCAGTAATGTCCCTGCAGCAGGAACCAGCAGTAACAGCCCTTTGCCATCAGATCTGAGCTGTGTAAATTAGTGAGTGACCTGTGTCCTGAGCCATGTGACCAGGCACCAAAAGGGTGCTTCCCAGCGATCACACCCAGACACACACTGCTCTGCATGACAGCCGACTCACTTCAGCTCACCTTCAGGCTGCGGATGTTGGCTGCGTTGGCATCCGACCTCAGCATCACCTGGATGTCTTGGAGAACCTCCTCCCCTGAGGGACGAGGACGAGTGACCTCATCTGCAACTTCTTTTGCTGCCTCTTCCAACTAGAGAGGGAACAATGGACTATCAGTGGGTCTGCTATAGCAGAACATCAGAGCTGCTCTCGTGACAATGTTCTAGGTTGCCAATGAGGTTGCCAACCTCCATCCTTACCAGCTGCAGGTGCTCTGCTGGTTGCTTGTAAAGGTAGTCTGCGAGATCTTCATCAAAGCTGGCCAAGTCTTCCATCTCCACCTCCACCCAGTACTGCCCAAGGTTGTAGTGCCGTTTGAGCTCATCCCTAGAAGGCAGGAAGCAGCAAAGGTTTGCAGGGCAGAAAGCACCACTCACCCACAGTGGCCTCAGAACAAGCAGGGATCAGAAAAGGCAGGTTCTGCAGGGAGTCCTTGGTTTGCAAAGTAAGCAGCGAAATTAGGTGAGTTCCAGAAGTGCAGGGGAACCTGGGCAATCTTTCACCCAAGCCTGCTTTGAAAGGTGACATAAGACCAGGGACAGCAGTGCTTGCAGTGGCAATGTAACTGGAGTTACATGACCAGATAAACTAGGAGAAAATTTCTGTGTAGGATAATAACTACAATACATAAGACGTAGTTTAAAACAAAGGAAGTAATAACAGAACAGAAAACATGTTCCTTAAAAATTGCAGGATTCATGAAATTCAGAGGTGAAAGACTGTTCTAGCCGTTGATTATGATGAATCTTCATGTTTTCATAATGTTGTGTCTCCGAACTGCATAGGCAAAGAGTGGCCAAAGGAATTTCATAGACGTGGAAGGCACACATGGAGAGTGGTGCACTGGTTTAACGGATACAGACGGTTCTCCAGACCAGAAAGCACTACACCTTCAAAGGCAGACCTTGAATCTCAGAACTAAGTGCAAGCCTGACAGCATGGATCTCTCTATTGCTACCTTTTCCACTGGCTGGCTGCCTAAAAATTTGTGAGAACATCAGACCTCTGCTTTTCTATCAGATTAAATATGAACATCTCTTAATACTGATCTTTTAACGGCCTGCGAGAATAGACAAAGTGGCTATTGTGTACAGCGTGTGCACTGCGGGAGGGAGGTGAAGAGCAGACTGGATGTGCAGGTGGGGATGGGTAAGGCTCAGAAGGAGAAAAGGGGCCACAGCAGCACCTGTATTTGAAAGTGAAACCAGTCCTGTCCGTGCCCACCCGGTACTGCCGCAGGAACTCCTTGAACCGCTTCTGCAGCTGCGACTTGCGGACCTGTCCCTCGTCCACAGACGCGTCTCCCCCAAAACTGTCGCTGTAGTAAATGCCGGGGTCATCGAAGCCGGACATCGCGGCTGCTGCTGCGCTGCGGGGGCCAGAGCGCTCGGTCAGCCCCAGCCGCCCCCTTTCCCCGCCCCGCACCAAATGCCGAGCGGGATCGCCCCTCGCCGAGTGCCCCGCACCGCACCCCACGCACTGGCCGCGCTCTTTCGCCGCCACGCCCCAGGGACATCCCGACCCCGACCCCGATCCCGATCCCGATCCCGATCCCGATCCCGATCCCGATCCCGATCCCGATCCCGATCCCNGGCTGCACCATTGGGGCGGGGCGCGGAGGGGGAGCGGTTGATACCATTGCGAGCGGGGGGAGCGGCGCGGTCGGTGCGGGAATAAAGTGAATTAATTACTGCTGTAGGCTTCCCGGGCAGCTGGAGCCCGTCACTGGTTCAGGGCCTCGGGACACGAGTTCTCCGGGCTGCCTTCCTCCTGGCTGCTGGGGAATTTAGGGGGAAGGCTGGCAGGTCGCTGCGTGCGCAGTTTGGCCCTTCCAAAGCGTGGTAATGCGCGCCCTAACTGCAGAGTGAGCCGGGAAGCGCTGTGTGGTGGCAAGGGAGGGTTCAGCTGCAGCCCGTGAGAAACAAAGCTGGTGTTGTTGCAGAGAAGCCAGATGTATGCATACAGATCACAGACGAGTACAAACAAAGCCTTAGTCTACACGTCTGTGGACTTGAGACTCAGTCTGCAGTCTTCAATGAGTGACAACAATGGCTGTTGTCACTCAATACCCAACAATATTTTCACAACAATACCCAAAGCACCATGTCTCTCCTGCCAGGAGCAGAGGGTATGATACCAGTCAGAACCATGTTTTCCACCCTTGCAGTCAGGCTCTCTGGGCAGTGCAGAGGGGCTAAGTGTGGTGCAGAGTGATTCTGAGCTCCTGGGCATTCGTGTGGCTCTTTGGGATCTTAGTTACCTCAGCATGCTTGAATGAACAAATTTGTTTAGTTGGGGTGGTGTAGAGGGACTCAACTGGGAGAACTCAATTCAAATCTGGATGAACAAATTCTTATATTAAATAACTATCAAGCCTCATAGCCTTGCTTTTCAAACGCACAACTATCTTTTTGAGAATTAACAATGTTTCTGGCAGGTGGATCCAAAGAGAGCATTACTAAAGGGGTTGGGGAAGGGATGCAGTGTAGAAAAGAGCCTGACAATGATGACAATCCTGTTTTCCCATTGCTCATTCTCAGCAGGACCTGCCTTCTGATTCTTGTTCTGTGGGCAGGTTCAGTGCTGGTCATTAAAACTTATCAGTAGGAACATGTGTCTTTGGGATTAAGGTCACAGCCAGAACAGGCAGATCATGAAGACAGGTTGATCACAGAGGCTTTCTGGCAGAAATAAAGGACTCTGAGGTGATAACACAGCAGTTTTATCAGTACCTGCAGTGCCATAGTCGAACTGCAGCCTCTCTGTGTTGGGAGAGCTCCTGGAGCAGGCAGGGCCTGTGGCTGGACAAAATCCAGCCCCCCAGATCTGCCTCAGCAAAAGACAGGGAAAGCAAGCTGTGTGCATGGGCTGCTCCACCAGTTCTGTGTGTTTGGAGTGCCTTCAGCAGTGCCACGTGTGTGCCAAGCCCTGGGGGTGAGGGGTTGGTTTGCTGCTCGGGTGAGGGCAGGGGTTGTGTGCTTGATGCCTCCCATTCAGCTGCCTCGATCCAAACCTAGCATGCTTTTAACTTTTGGGTGGTGAAAACATACTTGCAGTTCTCATTCACGCTGCAGTTCTTGCAAAGGCAGCCTGGTAATGCAGCCCTTTGCTGGCAATTCAGGGAGAGCTCTTCCTGGTTTCAACCAGCTGAGGGTCCCATCACTTTTGCTTGTGATAGAATAACAACCAGCTCTTATGTACCACTTCCACCCCTTAAAATGACTTTGCACACTCACTGAACTTCATGCTGTTTCTAGAAATAGAGGGCAGTGTGTAGGAGCCGAAGGAACCTGCCCCACCTTCTAACAGGTTATTGTTAGTGCTGAGTGGGAGCAGAGTCTGCCTCTGATGATAGCTCCCACTTCTGTCTATTGTCATGTCTGTGCAAGGAGCAGCTCCAAAAGACATAAAACCAGGAGGAAGAAAGATACCTCCTTTTTCCCTGGGTAAGGCTTTAATAATAGGAAACACCAGACCTGAAGACTTTACATTGAAGTTTATTATGTGTATAAATTATACAACCAGACAAGAATGACACTATATCTTCAACAACTGTCTTTTGTTTTTCAAAGATCAAAAATGATTGGAAAAAGAAATAACAAAGACCTACTAGTGTTGTGTAAAACTGTCTGTAACCCATGGGAGCCATGTGGCTTCACAGAGAAAGTGATCACAGTATTATCTAGCAGTATAAAAAAACTGAGCAAACAGAGCTCCGAGGAGCTCCATCTTTCTGAGGAAAGACAGGTATCAAAGCTGTGTTTCTGATCCTGTAGGGTTTTGTAGGCACTCTGTAAAGCAATGACAGTTCTTGGCCATTGTTTTTAGCCTTTTCTACCCTTGGTTTCTGGTGATAAAGTTAGTCTCTGAGAAGAGCTCACACCAAGCACAGGAGAGACTTTGCCTGAACCCCTTTACATCACTCTTTGATTTCTGGGGAGGAAAGTTTCCTAGTATTAGTGGCAGAACCAAGATCACAGTACCCAGTCAGGGGTCATTTCTCTCACAAGGACTGGGGATGGTGGATTAGTTCAGGGTGAGGGAAGTCACAAAGAGAAGGTGAAGGTCCTGCTTTTTCACATGGCGAATAAGCCCACGGCGACTGTCATGGCGAGGAAGCTGAGCGCCACGATCCACCGCACCAGGGAAGTGGTGGGTGCTGTGTCTGTGCTTCTCATCTTTGTCCTCTCACTTTCTTTCCCAGCTGCTGGACCTAGATCAGATAGGGAGAAAGAGCAAATAAAGACAAGTGAGAAGAGGTTGTGGGAAGAAGCTGCTAATGTGTGGTGTTTGCTCTCCCCGGTGCCAGAGTACACCGTGCTGGAGTCATCCAGGGAAGAAGGAGAAAGCCCAGCTAGGAGAAGCAGTGGCAGCAGGTTCTGCTCTCCCAGTGGAGAAGGGAAGCAATAGACTTGACCTGGGAATCACAAAGGCCCACAGCCCTTCTACCTGTAAGTAACTACCAGCCTCTTCCCTTGTCTCCTTAAAGGCTTGTATGTGCACTGCCCAGCTCCATCAAAACCCTGATGTGTGCAGAAGACAGACAAATACTGAAGCTAGATTTTTAAAAGACATTTTGTCTCCTACTTCTCACTGATTTAATTAGTTAGGTGTCTAAAGACAGTGAACAGTCTTCATGACTCCAAGCAATTTTTCCAGATGGATTCCTCATCCAATACCAATTTTTTTTTCTGAAAATCTTACTTGTATGCATGTATTGGAAAAGGAATGGCAAAGTTTCACAGAACTTTTAATGCATTTCCCATGGAAGCTGCTTTAAGCTTCACTATCTAGAGATGCTTAAAGAAAGGTTTGCTTTTCATCTTTGCCATGGAAAAACTGTGGTTCAGTTCAGTATGCACTGAAAACAAATCTCCATTTTAGTTTCAGAATGGGTATGCCGTAAGGGTTTTTTTATTTGCATTGCAAGTCATAATGGAAACCACTCTGCTCTGTAAACATCTGAGCTCACTCCTCAGGTACAAGCCTGAATTATAAGCTGATTACACTCCACTATCCAGAGCACTGCTCACTATAAACCCAGCACACTCTCTGGAGTGTTTTCAGTTAATACTACTGGAAGGCAGGAAAATGATCAGAGGGAGATACAGTCCAAAAGGAGAGGCTGCTGGATAGGAATGTGTCCAGAAGAACCTTCTGTCAGCATCACAGCAGCACAGCTGATGTGCAGCACCCAGAATTGATGCCTTTCCTTCTGTGAATTCATAGTCAGTTTTCCCTGTGGTGAATGAACCATACATTTGTTAAAGCCCTAGAGGTGGAGAGAGGAGTCATTTTTGTAAAGCTTCCTCACTGACACACTTTGTGGAGAGCCCACATGTGTTACCCTTGCTCTGTCATGTCTAGAAGAGGCTTTGCACACAGCAGTACCTCTCCTTGCACTACCTGCTGATAGCTGGAGAAGAGATGGGGCAAGCACCTCATGCTTGTTTCCCAATGGCTTTTACAAACAAGGACAGAGGAAGGGAGGAGAAGGAAAGGAAGGAGCACTGTGAAGCACCTGCCCTTGCCAGTGTCTTACCGTGCTCGTGTGATTTGTTGATGTTCCTCGTGCGAAGAGGCTCTGCCTTTGGCTGCACAGGGTGACCATTCTCCTGGCCCTTGGACACCAGCTCCTGCAGTGCCTCGAACACCTGAGAAGAAGGAACACTGTCTCATTATGTGGCTTCTTCTTGCTCTTTCACTGGACCACCTGCCCTTTCCCCAGGCACTTTAGGAACTAGAGGAAGACATGAGGCTTCAGTCTAAGTTTCCTGGCAAATTTTGCATAGAACAAAAGTTGCCTTTGAAGTCAAAAGGATGTCTTTCAAACTCCTTGTTTCCTTTATGGGTTCTCCCCGAAGCTTTCAGCTAGGGAGAAGGCTATTGCCCGTCTTCTGACAGGAAGGAAGGGTAACTGTCACCTAATCAGAGTGTACAGCAGACCTGTGGAACTTCACACAGAGGCAGGACAGATACCAGATGGTAATCTCCACTCCCAGTATTTACCCTCATTCATATCTGAATATTGGCACTTGGAAGAGACTGGATTCAAACACTGAGGGAGGGAGAAGAGCTTTTCAGAGACCACTGTTTTATTTGGCTCCCAGGTTGGAGATGCATGGCCATCCAACTCTGACCAGCTCACCCTGATCCGCAACTTCTCATAAGCTCCCCAGAGGAAATACTGGCCTTGTATTTCCCCTGCATCTATTTTCTTGTTTGAGAGAGGATGTGGGCTGGCAGGCCTGGCTGGTTGTTACTCACATGTATATTTAACAGAAACGCTTTCTTGGCCTCCTCCATGACTCTTTTCTTAGTGGCAAGGTCCATCTCGAGAGCATTCATGCGGGAGCGGTAGAGCTGCTTGAACTTGGTGGCATTGGAGACCCCATCAAAGGTGAAGAAAGCCAGCCCTTCCCCAGTGCTGGGAAGCTGGAGGGCCTTCTGGGCAATTTTCTTCAGCACCTGCCCCCCAGACAGGTCTCCCAAATATCGAGTGTAGGCATGGGCCACCAGGAGCTCTGGCTCATTCTTGCCTATGTAGTGGAGCCTCTCGACGTATTTCTGAGTAGCCTCAGGACAGGGGATCTCTTCCCTCCAGTTTCTGCCATAGAAGTACTTCAAGTCTTCCTCCAGGGCAGCTTTGCGGTGCAGCTCCGCTGGAAAATACACAGGGGCGTAAACTGGGTTGTTCTTGTTCCGTTCAATCTCTTCCTCCAGAGCAGAGTAGATGAAGTACAGGGATGCTGTAACCAGCTGAAAGAGAAGAAAGAGGATGAGCTACGGATGCATCTGTCTGTCTTTTTCAAGTCTGTGGGACAAATCGTACTAACAAAAAAAGTACTTGTGGGCACACTCACTGAGTCACGAACGCAGATTCCCCATGTGGAAAACAGTGCAAGGTACAGGGAGATACTGTTTAGCCCTTCCCCTTCTGCTTGAGACAGCAATCAGCTGAGCCCTTTCCAGTAGGTATTGGTCTTACTTGCTCTTAACGTCACTGCCTTGCCTTCCAGTTGCAGCTCGATGTAATGTAAACTGGAGCCCCATTTAAGCATTCCTGGGCTCTTCCCATTCCCTCAGTCAATAGCAGGGTATTCCCAAAGGTATCCTTTCTAGTACATTGTTCAAATTTGAATGCTCCAAAATGTGGCTTCCCTTTGTGACGCCTTCTGAGATGATGACACACCCTGGTTATTTTTCAACATATTCATCCTGTCAGCATCCCACTGGGGAACTGAGGCACCACCACTCTGCTCACTCAGGCATGCAAATGGGGTTGCCTCCTCAGTTGCCCCAGGGCCATGGGGATCTGAAGACACAGCCTGCCTCTGAAAGATGTCTTTGTGAAGGAGTGCTGTGAGGCTGTGTTCTCCCCTCTATTTTGAAACCATTGTTATTGTTGTTTTTCCCAGCTTATGTGATACTTTCTTCTATCTGCCAGCTTTTCCACGTGGTCTGAGACAATACAGCTGTGTTCCTTCCCTCTCCAGACATTCTATTTTCAGAGGCTGTTACACCTACACCACCCTTTCCTTACCCTGGGACCCCTTGTGAGCAGCAAATGGTAAAAGATGAAGGTGTTGCAGTAGAGGTGAGTCAGGTTTGGGTAAGGGGGATTATGCTGCTCACAGGAGAGAAAGCAGTTTACTTTCTCACAAAGCAGTCTGTTCTGCAGTGAGAGTTCCTGTTTCAACCTTTCCCCACTGTGCCAGCAAATAGGACTTTGATAAGCACACGGGCAGTGACTGGTTGTGGCAACAAATACCCACCATCTGGGGAGTCAGGTAGCAGGCCAGATATATAGGTCTGCCAAGAGAGTAAACAAAAACAGAGTTTTTTAAACAGTAACCTGTTACCCAGCTTACTGGAAAAGAAACAAAATATGGGAACATTGCCTTTAACAAAACTATAGCTCAACTGATTGTTTTCAGAGGCAGGTAGTGGTTTAATGAGAAACATGGCTTTTAAAAACTTGTCAATTTTTAATGTCCATGTCCCATCTCATTCGCCCGACAGCATGTAAAACTCATCTTAGAAACAAAGTTTTATTCCTGAAGGTTTTTTCATCCTTGCCTATCTCAAAGTTAACCAACGCCATATTTCTAACAGCAGGAAGTCAGGACCTGAGATTGAATTTATGCTTGGCTAAGTAATCTGAATGTCACCTGTCAGAAATAAGTAGTCTCTTTCCTACTTCTGTGGATTTATTTGCCAAGGAACAATTCAACAACAAAGTAATTAAGCCACAGGTTGAATTGGTAGGTGTTATTTGCAAGTCTATGTGTCACATCCTATAGCCTCTCAGGAATTTCTGGCCCAGGTGTTTGCTTTGGTTTTGCTCATGGCTTTGTTATGTTGCTCAGATCCCAGGAATTGTGTCTAGCCAGGCTAGGCTAATATGTGGAAATGTTTTTTATCTTGAAAAAAGCCACAGGCTCCTGCTTGTTAGCAGCAGACATGGATTTCTCAAACTCTGTCTGCTTTTGAGTTATTGTTCATGATCTCAGCTGTGGTATAACTCAAGTGACAATCCAAAGTTCAGTGCCAGCAATGATCCCATATCCTCACTTTTGCACCATCCCATCATTATTTCTAGCTGCAGCTGCCTAATATGTTGTAAATATAGAATTCCCCCTCTTTTGGGCATTTCAGCTGCTCAAGTATCTGAACACGGTTCTATCTCCATTTACTGTGACTGGCAGTAATTAAAATGCAGGCATTTATGAAGAAAGAGGAAGACAATAGCATTAGTTCCATCAGCCTCTTTGTCCTTTTTTGCCTGTTTCAGCTTGGCTGCCCATCGTGATATGCACAGTCCTTCCCCACCTTCTGCAAGAGGAGCCAGTAAGACCTCAGGGTGCAGAAGTTTGATGTTTTTCGTGTTTTTCATAGCAGCTGCTGATACTTCATGTCCCCATCCTCCTTACCTGTACTGGCCCCATCCTCCCCCTTTAATCCCCTCACAGCCCATCTGAACTGACTGGTGAAGAAATCCCATCCCCGAGCAGTGCTGCCATGAAATACCTTAAACTCCTGGAGTGACACCTGTCCCTTTTGGAAATTCCTCATGAACGGTGTGTTCTCTGCCTGCTCGTGCACCTCCTTGGTAGCTTCCTTCAACAGTTCTGACAGGTCTGTGGACATTCTGGGGAAGAACAGTCAAACAGGTATTAGTGCTGTCTCCTCTGACAAAACAGATTTTAGCTCTCTAGGACAAAATGGGGAGCCTGGAATGGCAGAAAAAGGAGCAGAACATTCCTGAGAGATGTGGATGGGAACCAGAAAGCACCAGCTGTCCCAAGCAAGGAAGGCTGACAGACTCCATCCAGAGGTGGAGGCAGCAGCATGCCTTTCCCTGCAGAGCAGGAACAGGAACAGGAACAGCATGCCTAAAAGCAAGGGGAGAAACACAACCCTCCTCTGACAAAACGCTTCCCTCTCACTCCCGTTCTGCTCTCACCTTTCGGAGCTGTGTGACTGGGAAGTTTCCATGTTTCTCCACGTCGTTTCACTCCTCTGCTTCCCTGCTGTTGCTCGTGCTTTCCTTTCAGCTCCCAGGACAGTGAAGCTCTGAGCTGGGCAGCCTGACTCCCACATCCAGCTTTATATTGCCAGGCCACGTGAGCAGCAAACCGCTGACCTCAGTGTGAGTACAAACTTCTTGCAACACAACAGCACTTCCCTTCCCAGCCTGGCTGTCACCCTCTCCTGGCCTACAGCCCCAAGAAACCAGAAGGAAGTCACCTGATGCATCTTGATAACTAAGCAAAAACAAGAGGATATCCAGAAACTTCTCTTTTAAGGGTGCCTGGCTCTGTAACCCTTTCAGTGCCTTGTCTGTGGCAGGCAGAGCTTGGGTACTGCAAGAGGTGCTCATTGTCCTGGGGATAGCTGGGTTGAACAAGGAGGATGGATTTACAGGGCTAATGCCTGGGGCACAGAGGGCAGCCTCCTTGCCTTACACCCCAGTCTGTGTGCCTTACACCCTGCCTGGAGAGCTAATCCAGCACTCACCATCACCTGCTCTCACACAGCTCAGGTATTAACATCCCATCTCCCATGTCTGTGCTCATGCATGTACCAGTTGTGCCCTGCAGGTGCCAGAGCTGCTCTTGTGCACTTGCCCCTCGCCCCAGCACTGGGCAGCAAACCCTGTCCCTTTGCACAGAGCCAACACAGGTGTGCCAGCACCGATGCGCAGCGAAATCCATTCCGTGCTCTCCTGCTCATGGAAACAAAGGCATCTCATTTGTTTGACAGCTGGCTCCTGTTGTTACCACAGCAGTGTGCCACTTAGGAAAATAGCATGTCATCTCCTAGATACCCAGAAGGCTGGGGTAGCTGAAAAGATGTCATACAAGACTTGTGGGAAACTGAGGAAGTCCACAGAGACTTTCAAAGGCAGATAATTTCTCTGATTTGGGAAAAGAGCTGGACATGGTGCTTCTGCCAGTAGCTGTTATTCTGCTGTTTCAGTTTTTCTTTTTATAAAGTGATCAGTGAAGCTGCCAACAGGTGAAGCTGGGCTCTTCTTTCCCACCTGTAGCTATGCTGGCAGCTGGGCTAGCAGGGACAGATGAGGCACTGGCTGGCTGTACTTTGCAAAAACATACATTTGTGCTCAGTCCAAAAGAGCAGGGCACTTAGAACCATCATTCTCCTGCTGCTGAGGGTGTGAAAAACTCCTGGTACAGTGGTGCAGGAGGTGGTAGGAGGCAGAGCCTGGGTAGGAGAAGCACTGTGGCTTCTGCTGGCCCTCAGCAGCCAGTCCCCTCTGTGGGTGCTGCCATCCAAGCCAGCACCTCACCTGTCTCCCTGTCACTGCATCCACACCAGCCCCAGCAGGGTTGGGGGCTGTAGGTTAAAAAGCTGTTCTAAAAAAAAATGTGCTTCCACGCCTCTTTTTTTGACTCCAGCAGACATCTGGCATGCAGCATTCAGGAAGGATTACTCAGCATTTCCATCCTGACTCAGCCAGACTCTTCCTGTCTTGCTTTTGTCTTTTAAAGCAACAGTGCACGCTGGCAAAAGCTGACACGTTCCATTCTTACTCCCATGCCATTGCAGACACATTTCTTGTCTTTCTGGAAGGTAAAATAAATGTATCAGGATGTCTGAATCTTCAAAGCAAGTGTGACAAACCCCAAAACATCTCCTGAGAGTGCAGAGTCCATGTGTAGAGCAGACAGCCCCATGGCCAGTCCCTCCTGAAAATATTGGTACCAGTTTGCCACAGGAATGGCCCCAGAATGAATGTTCCCCTCTGGCATAACTCTTTAAAGCTTTCGTTTTCTGTAATTTTCAGTGAGTCCTATTCTGACAGGGAAAGCTACAGCACAAGTTGAAACTCTAGTTCTCATGGAGGGAAGTAGGAATTATGTGAGAATTATATAAGAATTAAGAGAGTATTATTATTCATTTTGTGAAATAATATGAAAAACATCCAGTCCTCAAGCCCTGCCTCTCTTTTCCCCTGTGGCCCTGCCAAGGCATCCAGTTCTTCCTGAGGACTTTCTGGGTGCTTTCAAGTCAATGATTTTGTCCCCAGCTTGCCCACCTGCCTTGTTACAAGAAGCTGCATGCTTGGAGGCTCTATAAAAGATATATCTAAAGCTCCTTTTCCCTTTCATCCAGGATTGTGGTAGGTCTGAATGAGACCTCTGAAAGAGAGGGCGTATAGTCACATTGCTACCATTCCAGGTAGGTTTTCTGGCTTGTAACCATACTGCCCCATGGAGCAGTACCTCCTCTGGCATTTGGGGCTTTACCTTCCCCTGGGCAGGTCACGAGAGATGCAGCTCACCTCTGCCAGGAGATTTGCAAAGGTGAAGACAAGCAAGCCATGCCCCAGAAGTGATTTATGATGTCTGATCTCTTTTCTGATTTGGGTTTCTTTGGAAGGAGCAGTGAGACTGAGCCTAGTTCTCTGGAAAGGCCCAAATACCCTGCAGCAAGATGGAAGGAGAACTGAAAGTGGGGTGTCATCATCTTTGCAGTTGCTGGTCTGGAGCATTTCTGGCTCCTCCAGTTCTACAGAAAGGGCTTGAATTGCTTCTGCTGTGCTGTTGCTTTGTGATGGGTGGGAAGTCAGTGACACCGAGTGAGCCAGTGTGCCAGCAGGGATTTGTGAGGGACCATCTCTTCCACTAAGAGAACTTTGGAGGTTGGCACTTGGGAGCAATGAACAGGGAGGGAGGTGAGTGCTTTTAGTAGAAGGAGCAAACTGGCTCCCAGAGCACAGTGGGCCATGGGAAATCAGAGGCCAGCCCACATCCAGGTCACTAGGAAATTCTGCTTGAATATCACTAAAGTGTCAGAGCTGTGGTCTCCACTGTGCCTGACAGAAGTCCTGCTGTCTTCTGCCCTTCCAGTGAGCTGTGGTTGGGTGGTGCTACAACTCCTCACTGTGAGGATGCCAGCAAAACTGCCCAGGAGATTTCTAGCAAAGATGAATAAAGTAGCCTCAGGCAAGATATTTGTAAAAGTTCCTGCCAGGCTTAAAAGCCTGTCTGCACATCCTACCCTCTGAGAAAATGCTGAGTCACGAGATGGGAGATGAATGGTTAAAAACAACAGATAGTTATTGAGGGGTCAGTGTTTCCATGACAAACAGGGAAGTGGGGAATTTTCTCCTCTTTGTACATTAACAGCCTATTTTGCCAGTAGATTTATGGCCAGAAATGTCTAGTTACACGGGCAGTCACGGGATGCAAAGTCAGCTCTCCTGAGTCCCTTGTGGGTAGCGCTGTTCCACGCTGGGCTCTGGCAGGCACCTCCCAGCAGCTCAGCTTGGCTTGGGAAAACCAGCCTCAGCCAGCTCACAGGGGCTAATGGGCTCTCTCAAACCGTGACACAGCAAAATGCAGCTGCCTCGTTTGCACTCGGAGAGCTGACTCAGTGACCAGGATTTGCTGTGTAATGGTAGGGAAAAAGGAGTTACAGTCACTGCTTAAAATGACTCGCTGGAGAATGGAGCCTGTGCTGGAGTGTACATCCTGTATGTTGTGTTTACCAAAGGGAGATTACCTCTCCCAGCCCCGCCTCGGCACAACTGACTGAACTCACTGCTCTCTCAGCATCCAAAAATCCCAGTCTAGATCAAAGACACAGGTGGAAAAAAAAGGAGGCCAAGAGTCCAATGCACTGGAAATTCCTATGGAGAGCTCAGGTGCTGCAGCTGTCCATGGGGCTGGCACTGCTGGTACGTTTGGAGGGTTGTATAGACAGGCATGGCTGTGCTAGGCAAACCTCCCACACAGGACCCCTGGAAAAGAGTGTGGTGGGAGATGGAGGTGCAGGCAGATTTCCCAGAATGAACGAACCAGCATGACAAAAACAGGAAATGCTGATTACAATAAATATTTTAATAGATGTGTACTGCAGCACATAGGTCTCTCCAACACATAGCTATGAGCAAGGAGAGAGCCTGGGCTGTCTGGAAACAGAGCGGGGAGAAGGAGGGAGAACAAGTGCCCTGCAAAGCATGTGCCTGACCAGAGTCAGGCAGTGACCTTAGGCACACAGCAGGTTATGGGTACACTGGGCTGAAGTTTGGGGAGAGGGTGCATAGAGCCCACCACGCTTCCTAGGGTCTTGGTGGTCATGGAAATCAATCCTGTGTCCAGCTAGGAGTTGCTTTGGCAGCCAGATGGAGGTGTGGAAGGGAACGCGGCAGACTTAGCCATTAAAAATCCCATTTGTGCAAATGTTTCAATCAGTGCCGCCGCCTCCTTTGTTTCAGTGCTACAACCGTGGAAAACAAAGTGTGCCCTGGCTGCGGGACAGAACAAACTGTGAAACGTTGATTTTGAAACCTCACACATATGCAACAAAGAGGACCTTGTACCACACTGCTCACACCCTTTTCTCAGGAAAAAGAGGAAGGGGAAGCCAAATTTTTGCACAGAAAGTGAGATTCCCAAGTCCCTCCTCCCCGCAAGGTTTCCAAATCACCTCCGTGTGGTTCCCTGGTCCAGGGTACGGGAGAAATGCTGGGCCGCAGGAAGGGGCTGTTTCTGGAGATTTCTCGGGTCGTCCGCAGAATTGGGCGCGGGGCCAGGAGCCGCAGCTGCAGTCTGAGCGCTGCGGAGGGGCCGCCCTGCCGAAAGCAGCCCGCTCCAGCCTGCCCCAGCCCGCTCCAGCCCGCCCCGCCGTGACTCAGCAGAAAGCCCCTCGCACAGCCTGACTCAGCAGAAAGCCCCTCGCACAGCCTGACTCAGCAGAAAGTCCCTCGCACAGCCTGACTCAGCAAGCGCGGCCCGGCCTGGCCCCGGCTCGCAGGGCGCCCACGCTGGGAAAAGCGTGACTCAGCACTGGCGGGAGGCGCCGGCGGGGTTTGGGGCTCACGCCCTGGCGTGCATCCCTTGCAGCCACGAAATGCTCCCCTCTCAGCTGTCCTTCCCGGAGCCGCAGCGGCTGAGGCAGGAAGAGCTGGAAAAGCTGGTGTTCCAGACTGGGAAAGCTGCACGCCTCTCTGACCTGGGGACACGGAGGATTGCTGTGTCCATCCGCTGTGGGACCGGGATGGTCCCTGTGTGTCCATCCGCTGTGGGTCTCTGCTCTGTACGGGGGAATCAAAGCATGGGAACACTTGGGTGCCGGATGGGCACCCAGCTTTTTACCTGTGCTGGTGGAAAACAGCAAATTCGGGAACAGTGTTTGGGAATGAATCCATTTTAGAGACTGGCATTCAGGATGTGCCGAATTTCAGTGACTTAAGACACACATAGGGTGTCAATGGCAGAGAGTGTGCTCCTCCTTCACTTATTACCAAAGATCGCTCCAGGGCAGGCAGGCACGACCTTATTTACCCCACCGAGCTGCTGTCTGTTTTGAGAGGGTGACAGGTACATGCTGACGTGGTGAAATAAGCCAAAGAAGGGTTAGACACGGCAGATATTACTTCCAAGACCTTAGTTTAGGGCAGAGTGGGCTCAGCATTGGAGAGCCCTGTGCACGGACTGCGAAAAGAGCCAGAACAAGCCCATTTTTGGGGGATGCATTTCCTAGAATCCCAGGCGCCGAGGAGTCAGGGCTTTGGGCTTTGGGCTCAGCCCTTCCCCTGAGCAGTGCTGGGCACAGCAGGACCTCGGGGCGGTGGCGGCAGCTCTTTAGCTAAATAATCATTAACAAGGCAACGTGGGATTTGAAATGTTCGGCTGCCGGGTGCGGTCCGGCAGAGGCTGCGAAGGAGCCAAAGGTAATGGTGAGGCTGAAGGTGCCTGGTGTGGGGCGAGCCTGCCCTGCTGGACCTGGTGGTTCATGGTGTGCATGGCAGCATAAAACATGTCCCTGCCCAGGGGCAGTGGGCACTGCTGGCACATCACCCACACCTTGGCCTTTTTTTTTTTTTTTTTTTCTTTTCTTCTTTTTGGACTAAGATTACAAAAGAAAAGAGCTCAGAGAAACTGGCACTGCTCTCTCACTGAGACTGATCTTGGCTTTTTTTTTTTTTTTTTTTTTTTTTTTTTTTTTTTTTTTTTTTTTTTTTTTTGGGGTTTTTTTTTTTTTTTTTTTTTTTTTTTTTTTTTTTTTTTTTTTTTGGTCAAGCAGCTAAAAATACCATTGAAAAGTGCCTCACAGCACAGTCTTTCCAAACACAGATTTTCCTACCACTCTGTGCTGATGAAAGAGACTGCCCTAAAGCTGCTGGAAAACCATGTCCTTGCCTCACCCTGCTGTCAAATTTGCTTTGTGCCTAATCCAACCTTTTCTGCTGAGATTAGCCAGGAAAACAAGTGCTTGGATACAGGCACATGTAGCGTTTCTGTGCTGCGGGGAAATTCCCGATCCCCCCAAGAAAATCCCTGCTGCAGAGTCCCCAGGAGTCTCCCTGGCAGGGCTGAGCCCCAGCCTCTCCATTGCACAGTGTAACCACTCCTGCACATCCAAGAACTCCTGGCAAGGGCCGATGTCCAGCCTTGCAGGAAGGCTGCTGCAGACAGCAGTGCAGCAAACCTGTACTCATGGCGAGTGATCCTGTCACTGGCCATCTCTATTCCCTTGCTCCTGAGCACTGGAACACCTACCTTTCCTCTCATTTGTTTATATTATCTTCATCCACCCTTAGCAGCACCAACAGTAATCTAAAATAAAGGGGAAGGGAGGGAGAATTTTGTTATTCAAAATAAGCTTTCAGGAAGTTTTGACACAGCAAAACAACATGAAAATCCTGTGGAATGGAGAACAGCCTTCCCAGTGTACTGGCTCAGGACACCTCTGTGCTGAATTTGTGAGACAGTTCTGTGGGAAATCAGGACAAATTTTTGTTACCACCTTTAAAAAAACAATCATGTACTATTTGGAGGTTAGTGGCTGGTAAAAGAGAAACATCTATTTTTTTGCCTATGAATGTGATGCTGGCATGCCAAGTATCACGCTACCCAAACATCATGGAAATTCTCATTAACTATTAGTGTATATTTAGTTTTTAGAGATGCCGAGCAACTTTGACTCAGTACAAGGAAGTTATGTCTTTCGTCATCTGGCATAGCAACAGCTGTTCTGGGTCGTGCAGAATATCTGTCCGGGTCAGGATCCTGTTCCCAGTGTGGTTATTAATGGATGCTTAGACCGAGCACAAGCACCCCTTCCCGTCCTCCGTGCAGTCACAACGTGTGGATGAACGCATCTTCTGCGGTGGTCGCTGTGCGAGGATGCACAGGGGTGGTGGTTGCAGCATAATTCTGGAATACGGAAAACCTTTGTTTTGTTTCTGTCCCCGGCGGAGGCAGAGTCTGCTAAGCAGGTCACTGCCAAGGGAGGGGCCGTGCTCTGCAATCGGGAAGCCCGGGCTGGGTGTGCGAGGAACCACAGCCATCTGGTGGTCAGAGGGAGCACCCAGCGCTGTTCTTTTTAAAACAACATCAGAAAACTTTTTAAAAGGGAAAGGCGTTTAAAAGAATTCCTTACAGTGTTGGTTTGTTTGTTTTGTGGGGTTTTTTTGGGTTTTTTTTTGCAATCATGAAGCAGTTTTTGCCAATGCAAAATGCCTAGCCTATACTTAAAATGATCCCTTGCAGACCTAGCAGGTTTTTTTTTCCCCCAGGTTCCTTCTCAAAGGAAACCTTGCAAAATTATTCAAGCTATTACTGAATATATATTCAATCTATAATAAATACGATAGTTCTAATTTGGAATCTTTCCATGCCTTTCCCCCCATTCTTCATATTTTCAGTTACTTGAAAAAGAGATACCTTGTCACTGTTGGATAAATCTCAGTGGAAATGGCTGGCTGCACGGTCGGGAGGGGACAGGTTCACCCTGGGGGCCACAAGCAGCTCTCTGAATTTTCACCTGTTGGCCATCGATTCAAACTGACCTCTCTTGGCAGACACCAAAAATGCTTTCCATCTTGTTTGTCCCTTGACAAAAATAGCTGCAACCCATTTCTGCTGCACTCAGGTTTTCTTTGGGGACAGTTCCCTCTTGGCTTTGCTAGATCCCATGCCAGCTGTTCTGGGAATTAAAAACAAGGTGAGGGTGATGATGGGGTCTTTATCCTGAGGTGGGCTCAGGGCATCCCAGAGGCAGTAAGGAGTTTGAACTCCCCATACTCAGGATATTCATTCAGGGATGTCTTCATTTCTCCTTTTGAAGAAGTTGCAGGCAGTGCTTCGAGGGAGCTGGAGGCACTGAGAACTTTATGAGCCAGCTGAGGCATGAACCAGTGTTACGGCATCACCAGTGTGAAAGGCTGGTACCCTTCATAAACCCTAATGGGGTATCAGAAGCCCTTCCCTCGCAGCTGAGCCAGGCAGCCCAAGGCCAGGCACTGGCCAGAGGGCTTGGCCTTGCTTGTTCTGGAGGCCCTTCTGGCCCCACAGTTACAAAACCAACCTGTGTTCTATCATGACCCTGCTCTTGCTTTCTTTCCTGCATGTGCTCCAGCAGGGGAAGCTCAGCCACTTGGCCCTTTTGCCTTTCTTGAGATGACATTTTCAAATCCACTCAGCCTCCTTTCAAGAATCCTTCCTATAGCTCACACTGGAGAGATGGTATAGGGGCAAGTGAGGATGTCCTGTGGATAACAAAGGGCCCTTTAGTAGCAACTGTATTTCTTGGATGTTTTTGTAAGTGGCTTATGAGCTGCAAGGTGGGTGTTCAGATCTGATCACGGGGCAGAGAGGAGGTAGCTCACACTCTTGCTATTTTGAGATGGCCTGTAATCACCTCCCCACAAGACTGTAGTAAAAAGCAGGGAGCACCTGCCTTGGCTCCCAGCACCCTCAGCCCCCATGCTGTTCTCCCCACAGAACCAGTGCCCTTGCCTTTTCATGGGCAGCAAATGTAGCTGTATGGTTTCATCCCTCTTCTCCCCACAGCACCCTCCCCTCCCCACACCAGCACTGACAGCACACACCATATCTTCAAGGGAGGCTCAAGTCTTTGCTCCTTTAATGTGCAGTAAAAAAAGACAGCTCTCCCACGCTCAACGGAAATCCCACGAGCAGGAGCCCTGAGCTTGGTACCCTCCTCCCTGGCTTTCATTTACAAGTGGGCAGCATGTGCAGATTGCTCTGAGGGGTTTTTCTCCCATGTGCAGAGGAGCTTCTGGCTGCTGCGGGGCTGTTTTACTGGCATGAGATGTCAGATGTCTCGCTTCCCCTCTGTGCTTGCCAGCTGAACAGGATTCCGCAGCAACAGCACATTCCCACTGGTGTCCCAGTGCCAATGGAAGGGCCTCCTGCTCTGGGGGCACGCAGCTCTGTGGCCCTGGCACACACAGCCATCCTGAAGGAGTCTGTAGCATTGGCCTGCCTCAGAGAGACTCCCCACACTGCGGCACGGTGTGGTGGAAGGCATCAGTGGAATGAGAGAGGGAGGTAGGATCACATTGGGAGAAAAGGACGACAATGGAGCATTAAATTAACTGCATATAGTTTGCTGAAGGCACGTCCTACCCCATGGGACACAGCCCCTTCAGCCTGGGGTACTGCTTGCAGTCCTGTGTGCTGCCAAGGGCTTGGATGACTGGCTGTCATGCAATGGAAACATCTGGGCTGTGGGTAGGATTCTGGATAAACTGACAGGGAAAGGGAGGTAAGGAAGAGGAAGAGAAAGGGTTGTGAGTGGGAGGGTGTTGCATACCACAAGCACTTGTGCAAGAGAGGTTAGAGCAACAGGGTCCCTCTACCATTAGTGTTCCTCCTTGGCCAGTAATGCTTCACATCCCCATGCTTTCCAGTCTAACACTGGCCGGCAGAGGGCTGCAGATATATTCTAGGGGAGGGGTGAGGAAAGAGGCAGGCAGGAGTGATTTCAGCAGCTGACTGCAGCCTCTCCTGTTTCTTGGGCAAGATCTCTAACTACCTCACTGCGAGTAGGAGGGGGAGCTTCTTCCATAGCTTCTTCTGCTTTGCCCACACTGTACCATAAAAAGAAAAGCCTACTGAACTCCCACATTCTCTAGCAGCTTTGAAACCCCCCTTCATAAGTCTATTGTATGACATCCCTAAACACAACAAAGATTATCTGAAGTCTGAAAGCAGCTTAAAAATAAAAACAACTCAAAGGTAAAACAGGAAGAGAATGGAGGAAGGGGAAAGAGTCCTTCCTCTGCTGGCCCCTGGTTGGAGGCAAGCAAAACAGCACACACAGCCTCTTGCTCCACAGCACACTGGTCCATAGCATTCACAAGGCAAACATAGCATCATCTTCCTTTGCTTGCTTCCGATGATGGCTGGCAGCAGGAGGGGACACAGACCTCCCTGCTGAGGAGCTGGACAAAGTGGGGAGACGGTCCGCAACTTTCGCTCGCTCTTCCAGAAACTTGTCAAACTCTGAGGGCAAGAGAAGAGCAGAGCATTAGAGAAGAGGGAGGGTTGTGGAAGAGCCAAGGTGCTCTCAGGAGCAGTTAAAGAAAAGGGTTGGCTGGTACCTCTTACCTTCACTGGTGACACCTTTTGGATCCTCTGATTCTCCCTAACAAAGAAAGAGAAGGGCATGGTTAGAAGGAAGGTAGGTAAAAGCATCTCACAGATGTGATTCTTTGCACATGGAGAGACAGGATAGTGTTCCCCTCTCTTCTGCAGTACAGACATGTTAGAGGGGCCCTGAGCCTCAGTTTATGAGCTATGGCTCCCAGAAGGCTGATGACACTGTTGTGGTATCCCAAAGCCTGTGTCCTGGCTTTTCCTTCCCTGGTCCCTCTCAGCAGCCTGTGCCACACATTCAGCGATGCCAGCACTCTTATACACTGCCTGAAGTCAGCCCCACAGACAACTCTGGCAGGACTGCTGGCTCCAAGAAGGCAGCCCCTCACTTACCACATCAGTAGACAGCCACTTTTCTATGTCTTCCATGAAATTGGCTTGAGGAACTGGTACCTGGGACAGAAAAAAGATGACGATGAGTCCAAGAAAATAAAGGATGTCCCAGTAAATCCACTATGCAAATGAAAGAACCCAGAAATTCAGACTCTTGCTCCACTGTTCAGTCAGCTCAGGCCCATCCAAATCCAGACAGTGCCACTGCAAAGCTCTCCCAGCTACCAGTGCCACTGCTTACCAGATTCCTCAGCTGTATCCATGCCCAGACATGCAGTTTCCAGGACACATACCATTGGAAGCATCTGTGGTTTGGTGGTTGGCTTTAGGATATTAGGACTGGACCAGACTTTGCTTTTTGGTGAGGATGCACTAGGTGGACGTTGGCTGCGTGTGTAGGCAGGCAGAGAACAAGAGATGTGCATTTCTCTACACCTTCTCTCTCTACAAACCAGTGACAGTGTGATGTCAAAGTGTGCAATGCTGAAGATATTGGAGGTTCCAGGTCTGACAGCATAGTAAGGGGGAAAGACACCTGTGAAGAACTGATTCCCTGGCATGATCATGGATGATCATGGAGCACAGCAGGATTTGATAACGCACCAAACTACTGAAACAAAGTCATTTACAATTAAATTTTACTTCCAGTAGGGATGAGGCTAGCTCAGAAGAATCCATGGTCCTGGTCAATTTAAACAGCAAAGAGATATTTCTAGTGGACAGAGGTAACCTTGAAAGAAACAAAGTCTGATTTAAAACCTCAGATCCTTTTCTCCAGTCATGAGCTCCTGAACAAAGCTGAGAAGGAAGCAGCCTTTGCTAGAGGCTCCCCAAACAGAAGAATGAGAGAATATTTGTGGGAACTTATTTATTAGTTTTCTAATATATATAGCTCCCTTTCCCTCAGGAAAACACCAAGACCAAGAAAAAGAGCAACACCTTCGTACCAAAGACAGGCAGATTTTCTCAAATCAGGGAGCAAGCGCAGATAGCTATCACAGCTGGCATGAGTGGGAATGGAAGAGGATGTGTGACGTAAAGGCAGTTTCAAAGCAAACTGGCTTTGCCTACCCAGAGAGGATCTCTCTGGAGTAGAAGAGCATTCAAGCTGACTGTACAGCACGTGGGGAAACTTCCTAGAGCAGACATCAGCCTGGGCTGTGCCCATTACAGGAAGACAGGCTAACAAGTTTCAGACTCATGAGCTATCAAAGCCTCTGTGTGCCTGAGGGAATGTAACTGTAGGAATTCCTGCAGCCAAAAGACCAAATTCAATTGCCTGAAAGCTCAATGACTAGCTAGAGGAGGAGGCCTTCAACAGGGTTAAAACTGGAATGTGTTCCCCTTAAAATGAGGCACCTCATGCTAAGGAGAAGAGACTGCAAGGAGAATGAATAGCAGCAGCCGCCCTCATGATGCCACCAGCTATTGCCTCTGCCTCAGACACCCAAAACAGGCCATCCTCTAGCTCAGAGTGGCACATGCTCTCTTGGCCTCAGAGCTCCTAGGATTTTTTCCTACACATATGTGTACTTGAAGAGGGACTGGCACACTGCCTGCTTCCTTCCCAAACCTGGTCTCCACTACTGGCCCAGCCCAGGGCTGCTCCCTTTCAGTTAGCAGTATCTGCTGATGTCTGCTGTGCATCCTCATGTGCTGTGCAGTGACACTTCTGTTTCAGCAGCCCCAGCCTCCTTGCTCCCTGCTGGCGCTCCACGACCTCAGATCTCACCATTCCTTGACGCATCATCCACTTTGTCAGCTGGGCTCCATCACCAGAGGCACCAGACTCGCCCTGGATGACAGAGAGTCTGCATTGCAGTGTGAGGGAGAGGGGGGGCAGTGGGTTTAAGGTGAGGGAAAGAATATACTAATACTGGTGGCCTACTTCTCTGATTGCAGAGAGAAAGCGACTGGACTTGGAAATTTGCTGAAGAGGAATAAAACATACATTCCCAGGTGGAAATTTCCCTGGGGAAGGACATCCTTCAACTGCCTCAGGCAACCCCAGACTTTTCACAGCTCTTCACCTCAGGGCTTTAAAGAATGAGGTATGCAGCCCAGCTAGGAAATGCAGGTTAGTGGAGACTGGGAGTTATCATCGCTTGACTTTTTCCAAACACCCTTCCTGCCTCGGTGAGCCAGGAGGTTACTGCCATTCCTGGTGATGCAGTAACAGCTGTGGCCACTTACCGCTCCCGTGTTCTGCTGCCGGGCATCCAGGGCACCAGCGAGGCCTTTGGTGGCTTGGGGGTCTTCGTACTTCACCCTGGTAGGAGAAAGAGAGACAAAAGGTTGATGAGATGCCTGAGAGTGAAGAGCAGGAACTCCTAAACATACATTCAGTTCTTCTGACTGCACCATTTTTCATGCCTTGTCATTCTGCTCCCAGGAGCTTCTGGAAAGGTGTGCAAAACCCTTATTAAAGGTGTAGCCCACCACAAAACAGACTGATCTACTCACTGGAACATCACTGTGGCAGAGAACAAGAGATGCGTTCATCAACAGGCCAGCCCTGGCACAGTGACAGAAGGATGACAAGGACTCATATGAAAACTAAGACAGACTTACAGAGCTAGGTGCACAACACTCACCTTCTTGGGGGTGGACTATAAAGAGAGAAAACTAACACAGACTGACCAGAATATTACAGATATTTTAGAAAGGAGTAATAAGCCCCTACATACTCACCTATCTTCACAGACACAAACAGCTAAAAAAACATCACTTTAACTAATACCATGCAAGAAGTGATGGTGGCAGAGGTTCACTGTCCTATGCTGGCCATAGGTGTGTCTGGATGATCAGAAGAGCCTAGTGTTGCTTCCAGGTCTCCAAATGCACCACTACAGCAACCTCTGTCCACACACAGACAGGTCTCACCCATAATTTCCCTCATTCCAATCTTGTGTCCCCTCTAGGCTGCTACCACACATGACAGTGCCACATCACCATTTGATCCATGTCGAGTGGGGAAAGCTCTCCATGCTAGGAAAATGAAGCCTTTCACAGAAACTCTCCACAGGTTTCCTCTCCAGATGCTCCCAGGCCCCTTTCCACAGATCCAGCAGACCATCAAGTGGAGCTGTTTTTGTTGGGGGGCAGGGGCTTGGGCCACCGCTGCTCAAACTTCTCAAAGAAGTGCTCATCAGTGAAGGGGCCGCTGTGGACAATGGCATCCAGGATGAAGTACAGCGCTGCTATCATGCCACTGATGAGGAAGAATGGCAGGAAAGGCTTGAAGTGCCTCAAGCACTGCCTCACTGAGACACACATGAAGCATGGGGGGTCAGAAACAAACCCCAGAGGCTCTCCCAGCATGTCCTGTTTGGGAGCTGTAGAGCAATGGGTCTGTTCAAGTGGAGGGAGACACTGAGAGCAGAGGCTTGTGAGTGAAATGTGAAGCCTAAGCCACTAGAGGTTACCTGGCAGGAGTGCAAGTGCAGGCAGATGAAGGGCAGTGAGGAATAAATAGAAGATGTCTTGTTACTTGTGCAGAGATCATAAGCCTCAGCCTGTTAAGGACTGCACTACAGCAGGGAGGATACAATTCCACCTCTGTCCGGAACTCCAGCACTGAGCACATACCAGTGGCTCCGGTTTCAGCCCCAGATTGGGTGCTGTTGATACAACTGTTCTTGTGCTGGGCTGCCTCTGTCCTCAGGCAGCATAACCCATAGTAAAAGTGGTGGGGAAACCCAGGGAAAAAACACATGAAGTCATGTGTAGGCCATCGATTTCCCAACCACATTTACCAGAAGCAGTCTGAGGCAGAGGAAGGGAAGCAGACATCATTAAGAGATCTGAACTTGACATGTATCAGAGACCTTAACTTGCTACGGGCCAGGTGCAGAACAAGGCACTCCAGTGGCTGCAGGAATGCAGGAGCACAGGCTTGGGAGGGCTGGAGGCAGTGATGTGCCCATGGGCTCTACTGCTTTGTACTCTGTGGAGAGCAGTGAGTGGCTCTGCCAGGCAAAGCAGCGTGAGATCAGCCACAGTCTCTAAACCCAAGGGATCTGGTCAGCACAGCTCGTGTCAGCTCCTCCAGAACAAGGATTCAGGAATCCACTCTGCAGTGAAGACCTCTTCAGTTCAGCCAGTACTATGGAGACCCAACTCTTAGTGCTTTACACCAGGTCTGAAACGCACCATGGAGGAAGAAGCAACAGTCCCACTTGCCAGCAGGGAAGCTGAGGCATAGAACAGTGCCCTCTTGAAATCCACAACCAACTGCACTCTTCCTGCACTTCAGCTCAATACTCTGTTAGGCTGAATTACTACTCTGCGATCCCCAAATTCAACATCACCCCTGTCAGGGCACATGAGTTCAGAGGCAGACAAGAAAACTGAGCCAGTCCCACTTCACACCTTCATTCCCAGACATGAATCTCCAGAACATGCAGCAATGCCCACATGGAGGGACCAATTCCTTCACCCCAGGAGGATTCCATGAAGGGGAGATGGTGGCAGCAGGAAGAAGGACTGGGAGCACAGGGCTCATCCTACAAACACTGCGTGTGCGAAGAGTACATTTTGTTGCATCCTACTGTCTCCCAGGAACTGCTGCTGGTCGGGTCATGGCCTCACTTTCCCTGAGCCCTCATCCTCTGCAAGAAGACAGGACAGGATGGAGGGAGCACCACTCACCCTCTGCGCTGCTCAGCCAGCGAGCTGCCACGGGTCAGGGCAAACATGTCAAAATCTTCTTCCAGCTTGCCAGAAGTGTCGAGGGAGTGCAGCCCTGCACTTACACTGCTTGAGCCCAGGTCTGTGGGAGAGACAGAAGGGTGAGCAGGCAGCACAGAACAGTAAATGGAGACCGTGGGCTTCAAGAGCTAAACTACTCTAGGCCCACTCTTCATCCTGCCCCTCAGCTGCAGCACAGCCTATGCATGTGTGCAGTCGTAGGTGAAGTAGAAGCTGTTTCTTTGCCCACTCACTAGATATTTTTGGCTCAGTTTCAGAAGCAGCAGCATCAATTTACTGATGCTGAAGGCTAGATGTTCCTGACCATTTTAGACAACTCTGGAGGGAATTGCTTCATAACCTGTGGAAGAAAATAACCTGTGCTTCTGGGCAAGCACCTCTGAGACAGATGAGTGGATTTTTATGACTCAGGCATCATCTGAAAAAAACTTGACTTGAAAAATAGCTGGCTTGTCTGTAAAAACAATCTGGTGCCTATTTTCTGCAACTTCATCCAGGCAGTGCTATGTAGGCTTTTGGTATGTCTTGAAGAACCCCCAGGACCCCCTCAGGGCTTTTTTTTTAGTAAACAATCTATCAAATCCTGGGTCCTGAGCAAGAGAGGCAAGCAGGCAATGCTGCCAGACATTGCAGAGGGAGTAACTTTATCCCCAGTCCTGCTGGAAGGCCAGGTCCTTAGCCACAGCCTAATGCTTAAGAGGTCCTTCTTTAGTCATGGCCACCTCGTGCACAACATGGGGTGAGGATTCCAAGATGTATGCTTGAGTACCTTGGAGCATATACAAGTTTCTTCATGAGTTTATTAGCTGAAAACACATGGCATTTTCTAGGTTACTCTAGGAATCTGACTAAATAATTTTGGGAGATGATTCAAAGATGGGAAAGGATTTTCAAAGCAGCACAGGAGAAAGACTGAGGGAAAAACCACATGTCAACATACTCATTCCAGCCAGCTGAGAGGAAAGGTTGCTGGTGACTTCAGGCTGTTTCAATGCTGAAGGAGTACTGGGTCCCAGGTCAATCAAGCTGTTCTCTGACTCATTTGATGCCTTTGGAGGAAGAAAAATGAAGATGGTGTAGAATTTCTGAAGCTTGGACACCCTGACTCTACAATCCTAGTTCACTGATATGGGAGAGGAAAGCCCTTCTGCACCCATTAAAAGATATCAGCTGTGAAGAGAGAGAAGAGAGACAGTGATCAGAGAACTGGCTGGGAATAGTGTCCCAGGGCAGGATATGCCTTGGTAGCCAGCCTCCCAGCTCTGCTGGATGTCAGTAAGTAGGGTGGATGCTGGTTCAGAGGACAGGGTAGTGCTCAGAGAAGCCTCATATGGGAATTGGTCCTCTCACTATTCAGTATGGGAAAACCACAGCTGCTGCTGCTCTGCTCTTGCTCTTTGGAGAGTTGGAGAGGTTTGCAGTGGGAAATGGGGTGTCCTGCACACCAGGTGCTCTGGTGCAGCAAAGCCCACCATTTCTATGTGAGTCAGATTGAACCTCCCTCCTGGTCACCAGGGCACTGCTACACTGCTGCACCTGCAGGAGGCAAACCAAGCTGCACAGAGGGGCAGGTGCTCAGAGTTACCTTAACAGGCTGTCCTGTCCGAAGTCGCTCAAACCTGTAAGAAACATGGACACATTTCAGTAGTGTGGGCTCACTCACTCACAGCAATAAAAAGAGATTTCTTATCTTGGCACAGTCTGCCCTTTCCTACCCACTAGGAAAGAGGAACTATGATTCAGGGCCCAAATTCCCCTCAAGATACCCCAACGAGACCCACAGAGTTGATGTCTCCTGAGAGGTGGTGTGAGAAAGTTTCTTAGGATCCTCCAGAGTTACTCCTAACCAACAGCTCTCCACACAGTTCATTTGGGGATGAACACCCCAGAGTTCATCCTAGCAAAGAGATATGTCTGTTGAAATGGAAGGGGGAAAAAAAGGAGTGCTGATCCCACCTGGGCAATTTCTTTCTGTTCACATATGCCTCAGAGCTAGAAAACCAGCTCTTTTCATACATTTGCCTTCTTTTGGGTTATGCCACAGGGTCATCCTTTATATCCCATCAGGAACTTACACAGCAGCTTTGAAGGGACAGGAATAAGTTAGCAAAAAATGAAAACAGACTTTGTTCTCAAAAGATGGATGATACAGACTGATACACCTTGAGTATGATACTCATGGGAGATCAAAAGGGTGGCATAGGCAGCCTTCAAGGGCAGTAAAATCTTGTGGGAGAGCAGGGAAGAGGAGGGAGCAGAGAGGTACCTTTCATGGCGCAGAAACACGTTATTGAGGTTGTCATTGATGAGGAGCAGCTCCTCGGTGAGTTGCTCATGGAGGACACGGGGAATCAGCTCCAGGACTCGCTGCTGCATGGCTCTGCATGTCCGATTCAGCTCCTGTTCAAAGCAGGACAAGTCACCACAAAAGTCACACTACGGCTGAGCACTCACCAATTTGGAAGTCTATCTGGAACACAGACCCCAGAGGCTAGTGGGACTTATCAGGAACTGTTGATGGGCAACAAATATTGGTATGACAGGTAAATTGAGTCTGAACTTTAATAACTGTATGCTTTTTGTGTAACACATCACCCAGAAAGAAAGGCCCTTGGGGACTACAAGTTCCCTTGTGAGATAATTCTAGCTTCGGCACTGCAATTTCCATCCACCATTAAAACCCTACCTTCCATCTCCCTTATCCCTTCACTCCCTGATAAGCCCCACACTAAACTATCCAGTCATTCTCCACACATGGCATGCATTGGGCCTCAGTCCATCAAGTAATTGTTAAATTGTTAAATTGTTTTCTGCCTGTGCCAGTCCTCCACCCAGCCCAGTGTTCCTTACCTGCAGCAGCTCCAGGTCAGAAGGCTCAGCCTGGGACGGCACCAGCTCCGTCAACATCTCCGACATAACCTTTGTGTTCCCGTTCACCACCTCCAGCTCGCTGCGCAGCTTCCCAATCTGCAGAAGTGAAGTGACAGCTCTGCCAGGGGAGGCTGGGGACATAGCTGAGGTAGCTCTGAATGGCAGGGAATGGCACCACGTGTGCATGCCCGTTCACAGAGCTGGAGGGAACAGCCACCAGGGAGTTTGTCACCACTCATTTTACCTCTCAGGAGCTCCCAGCAGGAAACCCCTCCATTACTTACCATCAAATTAATTTGCTGGTAGCAGACGCCAGGCCCTCACCTGGGATCTTTGGCCACTAGTCTAGCCTTGATTTTTAACAGCCAGCACACTGCTGTTATGATTCAAATCTCTCCTCATCTAACAGCTCCCATGTGGTAGCCATTTAAATTGTTTTATGTCCAAAGTGGTGTAAGAGAGGGGAAAACAATTCACTCCCATTCAAGAGGAGAGCCTCAGCTAAGTGTGCAGTTGAAGCTTTAGTCCTCTGATTTACAGGCTGCTGATGAGCCTCTTTAGAACAGTTTCTACCCTCTGTTCTGCAATTGAATTCAAAATACTGACAGCTAGGGGTTTGGTGCTGAACAGGGTGTCATATGAAGTCAGGGTGAGGAAGGAGAAAAGAGGATGGGGAAACAAGTGAGGAAGCCCTAGCCTTTGGAAACCACATAGCCAGTCAGGGTTGATTCATATAAAATAAGCAGTGAGACAAGATGAACAAAGATGATAAGGGGCTGATCAGCTCCTCACTTCCCTCTACCTGCAAACAGCCCT
Source organism: Cisticola juncidis (assembly GCA_013400215.1). Classification (NCBI taxonomy): domain Eukaryota; kingdom Metazoa; phylum Chordata; class Aves; order Passeriformes; family Cisticolidae; genus Cisticola; species Cisticola juncidis. Next base: position 51,838 of record VXBR01005272.1, read on the forward strand.
GTCTTAGGGAAACATAACCACGCCATGGTTGCAGTATCCCAGTTCATCACTGTGACCACAATGGAGCCCTGGGGAGCTCTCCAAGGACTGTGCTTTAGAGGAATGGCTCCTTGAAGACAGAGCCTGGGGCAGGACCAGTACTGCAGTCCCAGGCCAGTGTTTGTGAAATAGCCTCAAACACAGGAAGAGTCAGCAACCTCCTGGGCCTTGTGTTCAACTCACCTGCTCTGGTGTGGGTGTGATGGGCGCGTCGCTGGATGTGCCTCTCCCAGGGGGCAGGGTGACAGGGTGGAGGATGGACTCCATCTGCTGAGGGGAGTTGACTGCAGGTGAGTTCTGTCCAGATTGAGAGTTGGAGCTATACACAGTCTACAGACAAAGGTGGGGAACGTGAGAAAGAGAAGATGTCAGACACTCACATGTGACAGAGCAGTGCAACAAGAGGAAAAATACTGATGGCAACTCCCTGTAAGGTTCCAACAGCTCTTGGCTGTCCTGGAGCTTCTCACCACCCAAAACCCCTCTAAATTCAAGACAGAGTTCCTGAAATCCCCCCATTGCTCCAGAATGGCAGCTGCCCAACATTCTTCTCTTCAGCAATACTCCCATACCCTCTGTGGTGTGTGGATGGGTGACAGCATGTCCAGATCAGTCATGGGGAACTCCAAACCCTTCCGTCTCAGGTCTTCATAGACAGCAACAACACCAGTCAGGTCCGGAGAGCTGCGGAAGGCGTCCGCCCAGGACTGGGGAGAAGGAGGCATTAGAGTCCATCACCACACACAGCAGCCTTCTGTACAAACACCTAAAGACACACACTCTGCACTGGTGCACAGCTCGCACTTCTTGGCTCACCTGGATGAGGGTCAGCACCTTGTCATGCACTATGGCAGGTGGATTGTTCTTTGGCAGGATTGTTCTCACCAGGACACCTTCTACAAAGTCCTGGCTGGACACAAGGACATGGAAGCGATGGCCGCAGTTCTTGACACAGGTCTCCAGGACCTTCAAAGGCAATAAAGCATTAGCTGTAGCCTTCTCTGCACTCACGTGTCAGCCTTGTTGGCTTTAGCTACATGTGTCTGTTTAGCATGTGTGCTAAAACTTGTGTTCAGCACTCAGCTTTACAGCAGAGTGTCACAGAGCACAGAAAGAGCCCTGAGTGCTCACCGTCAAAGCCAGCATAACTTCATGGAAGTTCTTATTCCCTACAATTCTCTTCTTAATGGCTCGGAAGGCATCTTTGGGCCTGAATGAGAAATGAGATGAAGAAAGATCATCAGAAGGTTGAGGCAAAGCAAAACAGCCACAGGTTCTGGATGCCTCATACTCAGTGGGTGTCCCTCCTCACCATGCTTTCAGGATAGCTTGTGCCTGGTAAAGCAGCTTTTGCTTGTGGCTTTGCAAGAGGGGTGGGGTTCACTGATCATAAAACCATTTAGGTTGGAAAAGACCTTTTAAGATCACCATCAAACTAACACTTTGAAGTCCACCATTAAACCATGTCCCGAATTACTGAAAGTTAGAGGCCTCTGTGCTGATATCTGCAACAGCTCAAGGTGTTCAGGACACAACAGAGAATTGAGTAAAAACAATGCTAAAAACACACTCCTGAGGGGTACAGCAAAATTCCATGGCAGAGAGACCGAAGAGGAGGAAATCACAGAAAAGCCTGGCATGGGTTAGAAACAGGAAGGAGAGACCAAGCTGCAGCAATTCCTGTGTTACCCAAAGAGGAGCTGCTTAACATTTCCCTGGAGAGGAGGCTCAAAAGCTGCAGGGGAGACACAGTGGCAAACTCTTGCCTATACTGCAGGTGGGTAAGAGAGCAAGAGCATAGCAGGACCTCATTACCATTCTCAGAGGGAAAAAACACCATGGTGTCAGACCACTGTGGTCTTAAAAGGGTACAAAGGAACCAACATGCAAGACAGCACAGGAAGAGAAGCTGAGCTGCAAGAGCAGCAGTGCTGCAAGAGAAAAGTGGGGTGGAGACACAGAGGCAGTGAGGAGGGCAGTATTGACCTGTGGGGCAGCATGGTATCAATGGATGGGCATTAGCAGGGCGCTGGGACAGCCTGTCCAGCTGTGTTATCAGGTGCCCAGAACTGGGGACAGAGACAGGTGTATTTGCACCGTGGGGATAGTGGAAAAGGAGTGCTGATAGATCTGTTAGTAGAAATGTTTGACTTTGTTTCCATACAACTGTGAAGCTGAAAACTGGGCTTGCTAATCCTCTGTCAACATCACTGTGGGGTAGGACAGCAGGAGTGAAACCTACATGTTTATTCCATGTAGCACCTTCTTTTTTACATGCTGCTCTTGACATTTCCACTGTGAGAAGGAGCATTCTCCCTCAAATTCACTGCCAGATCTCCAGGTCCTGAGTTAACAAGTCTGGCAGACTGATGAACATCTTTCTGCAGGGAGAGGGAGACAAGAGCTCCCCCACCCACTTTGTGTGTGTTTGAGTGACTGTACAGAAAAATACCTGAGAAAAAACCCAAGAAAGACTGGCACAGTGAAAGGAGTGAATAGCAGCCTGAGATTTTCCCCTCAGTCACCAGCCTTTAGATTTTTTACATTCCCAGAGAAGAGAAAGAGAAGGGTATGAAGGGGGAATAAATCAAAGTGGAAGAAATGCAAATATGCCTTCTGGAGATGGGATGCAGCCTGGCTTGAACAGAGGGTTGCCTGGGGACCCTGAAGACCTGTTTGAATGGCTCCTAGTGCTCACCAAGATTACAGAGAAGCATCTAATAAATGCTGTGACAGCTTTGCTATGTCTCCAGGTCTCCCAGCAGAGCCTTGTCTCAGGGATTGCTGGGAAGCCCAGTTTATTACCTCCACCAGTGCACGCTGCACTGCAGCCTGGGGATGTGCTGTTACAGGGAATGCTGGGACCTGCTGCTGGATATGGGCCCTTGCCAGCTCCCTTACCCTTCTTCAGTCTCGTTAATGATGTCACAAATCTCCATGTTGAGAGCCCAGTCCTCACTCCGTAGTGACCCATCGGTAGCTCTCTCTGGAAAACAGAAACCAAGACAAGGTTAAAAGCAGCCCTGGCACTCTTAAGTTCAGCTCTCACAAGACCCCAGACCTCAGCCTGCTTCTCCCTGGCTGCCACTACAACGTTCAAGGAGGCAAATCCATATACAAATTCCAGGTCACCCTCCTGGAAAGTGCTCCCCCTTAGGTGTCAGTATGGCAGAGCACACTGCTGGGATGGTGGGTGCCCAGCTTCACCCATGCCACCAATGCTACTGACACACAAAGGCACTATGTGACCTCTGGTGTCCTGCACATGAAGGGAAGGGGCTCAGCATGACTTCAGCTCCACAGCTTGGGAAAAGGGAGCTTATTTGCTTTGGTACTATAAGGCCAGGAACCATGAGTTCAGCCTCCTCAGATACAGATCTAATGCAAATAGCTCCAATTCTTGGTTTGTACCACATAAGGTGACAAAAGAGTCAACTCCCCTCTTTTTTTTTGTACACCAGCTCTATAACAACAAACAAGCAAATATAGGAAACCAAAGCAGGGTTTCTCTTGTTTAACATTTACACCTCTCCCCTGAATTTCTGGCCTCTGGGGAGTGTGGGCAGAAGCAAACTACAGGCAGAAGTCGAAGTAATATTGTTCCAGCTTTGTGTCCCCTTTAATTAGGAATTCCTCTGTCAGCCTTGATGTTATTTATTTAAGGCGGAGATTTGGGAAATGAGCAGCTATTACTGGGAGCACCAGTGTCTCCACCCTATAATCATCCAAGTCTCAGTCCTGGCCATGCCATTGACTGATGTCTTCAGGGACACCACCGGTAGCTGGGGGAAAGAGAACTGCCAGTGGGGCCAGCAGGACCCAGCCACTCCCAAGACCACAGGGAAACACAGAGATGCAAATGGCAAGCAGAGGACAAGAACCATCTTTTCTAGCTCTCTCATACTACAAAACACTTGACTTAGCACTGGGGCAAGAGAATTAAAACTGGCCAGACCGGTTTAGCACTTACCAGGTGCTCTTCAGGAGAGCTCAGTCTCAGAGAGGTACTTATAGAAGTGCCTGCATTTTCAAACTGCTGTCCCTGCAAAATCTAGGGCTGTCCCTTGCTGCTGTGGGTCCTTCATCTCTTTTGAGAGGTCTGCAGAACTGCCTTTTTCTGCCTTTGACCCAGCAGCTAATGATCCCTGTGTGGGAATGAAATTAAATGCCCATTTACACAGTAGGGGGAGAAGACCATAACACATGAAGATGATTTTTTAACTCCTGCCTGAGTAAGCACATCCATCATGTCCTGTGAAGGATCAGGCACAGATCTATTCACACCACTGTGCAATGCAGCCTCTTTTACATGTGTCCCTCCCACAGATTGCACACCACAGTGTGCAGCTATCTGCATCTTATCACAATTCAGCCACCACCTTTTCTGTTGGCTACAGAATGCATTGAATACACAGTGATTATGCTGATGACATTGTGGCCACAGCTAGACAGAAGAGGGCAGAGAGGGAAGGAGAGTGGCAGTATGTTCTTGATGCTCTTCTACCTTTCTAAAGGTCTGGCTATTACTGGAATAACCGTAAGGCTTCTTGATTCAGGTAAACTTTTGTCACTTTGAGTATTAATTTTACACAGGGATCCTGATCTCAGGCAGAGATCAAGCTTCCAAGCTTCCTAACCTAGGTTAGGGTTAGGATGATATGGAAGGAGGAAGCATTGCACTGAGTGATGTGGTGGAGAATACATCCAAGGCAATAGGTGTGTCTGGTGCACCAGGGCATGTACCAATCAATGGGGGAAACTGTGGTAACACATGAGGGAAAATGTTTTCCATTTGGGCTCCTTTGGGATCAGGACTCAGTAAAATGTTGGAGCTCCAGGTTTCTTTCTGCCCTGGGACACCAGCCTTGCTGGCAGGCAGGTTGCAGCTCAGGTCAGTCTGACTGGGTTGGCTCATGTGGTCACAAAGACCCCCTCACTTGCACACTCCTCTGGGATCCCCTGTTCATGACACATCGTGGTTTGAACAAGCCAGAAGTTTCCCTGCGCTGTTTGCTGCCACTGGCAATAAACCACGGAAATCCACTATACAGGGGTTGCCCTGCTGAAAGGGAAGTCTACATTCACTCTTCTTACTGCACATGGAAGGAAAAACCCACAACTTAGGAACAGGGCTGGGCCTGCTTTGAAGCTCTGAGCTATAGAAGAAACAAAGGAAAAATAGAACCTGCATTTAATCATCGATCCTTGCTGTTCAAATTTCCCCAACTTTCCTTTGCATTGTACACGAACATGAACTGAATCTGCAAACACCCTTTTCCTCGCTTCCCAATGTCAGGTTGTACACTGTAACCTGCTCCCCACCATCCTTTCCCTCCAAATGCACCAATCCTGCCAAGGTCGAGCAGCAGGTTTGCTTTTCAGAAAGGAATGTAAATAAACCATGTGTGCTCCTTCACCTGGCTGGCCACTTAGGGGAAAACTGGGCTTCCTCAGAAGTGACACACCCTGCCTGTGTTACCCCCAGTTTGGTGGTCATCCTGCTACCATCACCCCAGTTCATACACTCATCAAAGGACAGCTGCATTAAAGCAGCAAACCTGCCATAAACACAACACAGTCACAAAATGCAAAGCTGGAAGAGCAGTATTAGAGCATAGGGAAAACAGGAATGTGACCCTAAGGCAATTCCAAGGACAAAATGCTTGAATGTAACCAGTACAAATTAAGGCCTGACCTAGCTGGCATTGGTAAAGCTGGAGCTAATGCCCTTCCAAATCTCCTTGTTCTCTTCCAAGCTGTAAGGACTGTCCAAGCCTAGTAAGATTCGGAGTTTTCTCCAAAATCCTGAACTTTGCCCTTTTGTAAAGCCTGCAGAAGGGAAGGAAACAAAGTCTTATTAGTCACATGAAGGATCAGGGTGGCTGGCCCCATTTCATGAGCTGTAATTAGCACATGAGCTGTCTGCTCTGCACGAAAACTGAGCCCAGCATGGCTGGGGACAGCAACAAGTCCCTAAAAAGAGCAAGCACAGGAGGCAGGGCACTGCCACACGCCCAGCACTCTGCCTGGTGGGACTCATCAGGCAGCACCTACTTCTGTGTGTTACCAGCTGAGCCTGATCTGCAGCAGAGAATTCCCCTGGCAGAGGTTATCGTGAGCCTGCAAATGCCATTCCCCTCCAAGCCCCAAACCAACCAGCTACTGAATATACAGGAGGCCCTCCATGGGGCTGCTCCAAAGCCACATTGTTTGGGCAGCCAGTCTGGCTGCCCGGGTGTGACAGCATTGGGGTTTGTCTGATTCCATTCTGCTGCCTCACAAATTGCTCAGATCAACCCAGAACCGTGCAGGACTGTGGTATGGGTTGGACCAGAGCAGCTCTTTCCCTGCATGGCACTGGATGTGCTCCTGCTGACTGCAGCTGGGTGATAAAAGTTATTTGGAACCAGCAGGCAGCAAAAATGCCGAACACTTGGCATAACTGGCGCAAAGGAGCTGTACTTTGCTTTGTGCTATGAGTACATTTCACAACTTTGCTTCTTTTCAAGGTTATTGTCTCTGTCCTGGTGGCAGGGGAGAGTGCACTGTGGGGCTGGGGATCCCACTCAGATTTCCCTGCAGCAGCACACATGCACTGTAGTCAGTAGTGTGGGGAAGTACAGGAGCCAGGGACGGAAAGTACTGTGTAGGCTCCTGTACCCTTTGCTCCCATTCCAGATCTGAAGCGCCCACACACAACCAGCCAGCTGCTGCTCAGAAATCCTTTGCCCATGATATGCTCTGCCCCTACAAGTGAAGGCTTCAAACAGTGTTCCCTGCAGTGCATCTTGCTGGCTCTAAGTTCCTCAGAAAAGCATCAAGCACCTTCTCACCCATTTGAGGGCACCAGCAGTTCATTGCATGAGAGCTTAGGTTTGGCAGAAAGCAATGCAAGACGTCCCTTCTCCCAACTTCTCTTCAGTTCACAAACTCACACGCCCAAATCATCCTGTACAAGCCTCATGCTTTTACTTCCCTCGAGGGAACTTCAGCACCAGCTCTGTCAGGACTTCACCATTTAGCTGTATCCTTCCCCCAAAGCGTGAGAGGACAATGTGCATTTTAGAGAGTTTGGAGATATGGCTCCAAACCTAATTCAAGGATGGTGATGGATACAGACTGCACTGACATAGTGGTGTGGGTATTTGTGTCTCTGAACTCCTGCTCCTTTCCTGTGAATCAGCTCAAATTCTCAGGGATCAAGTGACTCTTCAGCTGCTGCCTTTGCCCCTTTTCCTCCAGACAGAGCAGGCACAGAAGACAAGGCAATAGTTTTTTGAGAAGCACAACCCTGCAGGGACCCAAAGAGGGGTGTGGGAACACCTGCAAAGTGGGATCCAAAAGGTTGTGGGGATTTTTCTAGCATATTGTTTTGCATCTGCCTCTCTTCCTTATCCAGGAGTCTTTCTTACTTGCTCCCTCTTTACAGTCTCAACTTTTCCTGGTCCTCATGCTTAAAATAACCCCCATCCATAAAAAAATCTGTGTCATCTCTGTGCTACACCGTTACTTCTAGCCCTTGCCTGTCCTCACTCACTGAAATAACCTGCCTCTGTCCCTTTTGGTATTGCTATAATTACTAGTTATTTTAGACTTCCAGGTGAGGAGCGAGCATTGGTGGTTTCTTCTCCATTCTCTCACTTAGAGAGAATTCACCTCCTTGAAATTAGATTTTCCATTTTGAAAATGAAAAATGCTTCTTGTGGCTCCTGGAGGTGTAGTGGATTTCCCTTTCGAGGGGGGAATCTGAACTAAGATGCTTTATCACTCTTTGGAAATTTTCCCACTGGTGTTTGAAAAAAAAAAACCCACCACACAACAGAAACAAATACAAAACCCCCCAAACAAGCAAGTCTGTATTCCTCTTATTTGGAAAGAGACATCATGGTGCCAAAACAGGACAGAGGCAACTTTTGTGACTAAATCTCAGAAGTGTGACTAAGAAACTAGAAAACCTACTCATCTGCAACTGACTCATTCTGTCACAGATCACTGAGATTATCTGAGCATTGCTTTCCTAGTCAGCAAAATAAATGGGTCTTACTAGATTAACATTAATGAAGGAATTTGAGAACGTTGCTGCAGTGTGCCACACAGGATTTCTTTTTTTATTCCTTAGCCTTCATCTAAAGCTATTTTAGACTTCATAAACTATATCAAGCATACATGACTTTGCCCAGATAATTTACAAGGACGCATTATCTTTCTGCAGACAGCCCAGGGCAGCAGCAGGTTTGGTGATCACTGTGCAGGCTCACAGGTTGGACACGCAGCTGCCACAGACCTACCAAACGAGTTTGGGGAAGTTATGTTTGTGTCCCAAATTAGGCAGGGAAGATAGCATTTATCCATGTTCCCAGGATGTTGATAGGCAATGTTCAAAAGGAGAAAACCCTTTCAAGCCCTCCAGAATTCCTTTCTCATACACTCTAATTCCTCCACCTCTTTGGACTCCCATAATCCAAATAAACCCCAGTCAGTAAGATCTCCCTAGTATCACAGGTCTGCTTCTCAACTCCTCTCTGACAACACTTTTGAAAAACCCTTTTTTCTCTTTGCTGTTGCTTTGTTGCTTGGGAATCCCTTATTTAATTGAAACAAAACCCAGAGGTATAACCCCCTCACAATCTGGTTAACTAAACTGACCAGAAGATCTGTGAGGCAACCTTCAGATTGCCTTTACCCAAACACAAGGACATATCTGATACACTTACTGAGGGAACAAAGAGCATTCATACAGAAAAGGGCAGGAGATGGCTTCTTCTGGAACTTGTGATGAAACACGTGATATTCTTCTGGGGGTACACTGAAGATCATCCAGAGGATTTTGATAACACAAAGTCTTCCCTGATGATCCTCCCACCACCTGGCTGTAATGCATCTCACCTATCTGTCCCAACACCAGAGTGGCACATCACAGTGCCCCTGACACACTTTGGAACAGTGTTAGGGTAGCCTCTGAAAACATAATAAAAGCATAACCTAAAACAGCTGCTTGCTCCCTTCTCACCCCAGGCACAGCCTCCTATTGACTCATGCAAAGACACCAAAAAGACTGAATGTGGCACCGATGTTCACAGCAAAGAGCAAAGGGCTGACAAGCAATGAACAGCAAGAATCAGCAAGTGCATAAACTTAAAAGTGGAGACTTTAAATGGGCATCAACATTCAAGCACAACTTCAAGGCCCTTAGGCAACACAACATGGGATCAGAGTCTTCATCCTATGCATTTTAAGAATTGCATCGCTGTTCTGACAACAGTGGGGCTGTACACGGTCTTCTTTTCTCAAACTGTGGCGTCTCTGCTCCACTTTCTCAGGCCACATCCTTTTCCCATGTTCCCCAAGCTGCCCTGAGCACAGCGACTGCAGGACGCCACATGCCCACGGGCCTGCCAGGTCACAGGGTGGGTGTCGTGTTCATTGCTGGGAGCTGGTGCTCCATGCCATGAGCCAGGGCATGGCACTACCGGGCACCACTTGTCCTACAGCTCAGTGTAGGCAAACACCCGCAGCTGCCCAGTGCGTGAGTCCGTCGGGTGGGGGACACTGATCTGACTGGGAGAGCCATGTGCCCCAGGGCCAGCCTAGCCTGAGGCTACTGTCCCCACAGCCCTGCTGTCCCGCAGCCCTCGCTGACCCCGCTGTCCCTGCAGCCCCTGCTCATCCCCGTCCCACAGCCCCGCTGTCCCTGCAGCCCCCGCTCATCCCCGTCCCACAGCCCCGCTGTCCCTGCAGCCCCTGCTCATCCCCGTCCCACAGCCCCGCTGTCCCTGCAGCCCCCGCTCATCCCCGTCCCACAGCCCCGCTGTCCCTGCAGCCCCTGCTCATCCCCGTCCCACAGCCCCGCTGTCCCTGCAGCCCCCGCTCATCCCCGTCCCACAGCCCCGCTGTCCCTGCAGCCCCTGCTCATCCCCGTCCCACAGCCCCGCTGTCCCTGCAGCCCCCGCTCATCCCCGTCCCACAGCCCCGCTGTCCCTGCAGCCCCTGCTCATCCCCGTCCCACAGCCCCGCTGTCCCTGCAGCCCCCGCTCATCCCCGTCCCACAGCCCCGCTGTCCCTGCAGCCCCTGCTCATCCCCGTCCCACAGCCCCGCTGTCCCTGCAGCCCCCGCTCATCCCCGTCCCACAGCCCCGCTGTCCCTGCAGCCCCTGCTCATCCCCGTCCCACAGCCCCGCTGTCCCTGCAGCCCCCGCTCATCCCCGTCCCACAGCCCCGCTGTCCCTGCAGCCCCTGCTCATCCCCGTCNCCCGCTGTGACGCCACCGTTCGCCGCCCGGACCGGCCCTGCCGTGCCACGGGGCTGAGTGAGCCGCGGAGGGGCGGCGGCTGCCGGGGTAGGGCAGTGTGCAAGCCGAGGAGTCCGTGGTCGTGCTGGCCCTTAGCCCCCGGCCGCAGGAGCCGAGGGGCTCCCGCTGCCGAGCCTCCGCCGCTTTCTGCAACCACCCCGACCCAGAGCGGTGCCCAAACCCTGGAAAGCCTGTGGCGATGGGGTTTTATTTTCCACAGCCCAGTGTGGGAGCGTACTCGTAGGAGTTAGGAAGAAATTCTTTACTGTGAGGGTGGTGAGGCAGTGGGACAGGTTGCCGAGAGTTGTGGATGACCGATTTTGGAAGTGTTCCAGGCCAGGATGGATGGGGCTTTCAGCAAACTTTGTGGAAGGTGGCCCTATCTGTGGCAGGGGTGTTGGAAATGATCTTTAAGGTCCCTTCGAACTCAACCCATTATTTGAATCTACACAGGGTGGTTAGCACCTTCTGGGACGTGCTCCCGGCCCGAGCAACTGCCCTGCCCAAGCTGAGGCTGCAATCAACCAACACCCATACCCAGAAAATGGGGACGTGCTAATAACCAGCACAAATCCCGCTCTAATGCTGCCACGCCTGACATCCTGCATAACGCGCTTGAGTCCTGTGTACTAGAGTCACCTGAATGCCACAAACCTGAACTGAGGTAAGGCAGCAGGGAAGACAAATACCCTGGTGTTACCTGCCGTGCTCCTAGCTACATCTCCCTTCTGGGGGGTCCCAAGCAGTCAGGAACCTGAACAGTAATTTGGGTGACCAGTGCTGCTGGAAACAGTACAGCTTGCCTGCCAAGTGAGTGAGTTTAGCAGGGTTAGGATTGGATGTGTTTTTCTGAGAAGCACTAAATACAACTAATAACAACAGCTGCAGAAAACGGCACATGCCAGAAATGAATGACAATACTCCAGAAGTTGAAAAAAAAATTATATTGTAAGTACAGTACAAAAAAGTGTGTAATTGTAATCAGGACCAAACAGCAAAGAAATAACAAAAATATAAAAACTGCTAAGCCTTGACAAAGTTTCCCTATAGTACCAAATACCACAAGATACAGATTATACAAAGCGTACAAATTTTAATAAAAATACAATACACCAGGGTCATGTGTGTTTTTCACTCTTCAAGAGTTTTCTGTTTTACAGAGGACAAAGCTAAAGCTGATCCCCTTCTGTTTCTTCAAAAGCAGATGTACCCCTTCACCACAATGCTCTCAACTGTGAAGGGCTGGAAAGAGCCAGTTATTTTGTGCTGCTCACAACAGCAGATGCTTTAATACGGGCCAGGATCTGAAGCAGGGTTGCACTGCCTCCCTCCTGGGCCCTTCCTATTTGCAGGCTCATTGGGATTTGTCCTAAGCTGTTAAAACGTGTTCTGGCCTGGTGGGCTGAGAACCTTCTGCGCCTCGTCTGCTGAGAAAACCCCTCACTGCACTGAGAAAAGATTTGTAAGAGACAGACTACCTTGTACAGGCACATCTGGGGAATACGTGGCAAAGAGGCATGGGGAGAAAACCCCTCCTCCATACCCCAGGGTTTGATTTACTTCTGATTTGGCGCTCAGCCACAATCAGGGACAGCTCCTGTTCAACTGTCCTAAAAAGCAGCAGCTAGACTTATTTGGAAGTAAAAAAATGCCTCTTCTGCAATTTTAAACTTTCCTGTTACAGAGCTGATAAGGCCTTAGTCAAATGATTTTTCAGTTGTTCTGTTCACAAGATAGCCTGTTTCTACAAACACAGAGACTCTTCCTGGTGTTTCCTTACACAATGCCCATGCTTATTTCTATACACAGAGTTGATTCCTGCAGGAAGTGAGGTGAGGCAAACTTGATTCACATTTTTCACACACTGTTGGCTGAGGGAGGAATTTTTTTGCTTTTAAATTATGTATATATATAAAAATATATACACACAGAGAAATATACAGGATAAATTAAAATCTGTTACAGATACTGGTAAAAGTTAATACACGTGATATGAACACCACATACACATACATACACACAGACAAAAGCCTGAACAGGAATCAAGTGTTCTTCTGTGGCTCTGCTTCCAGAGGAGCAGAAAACCAAACTCCAAGCATGTGGCTGGAACGAAGGGAAACTGGTCCAGTCAACCCACATGTACCTTACTTGGCCATAACTGCTTGAAACTGGCCACTGGTCACTGCCTTGCAGCAGCACCACTGCTCCTGCAATAGTGCTGGTGAGAGGGATGGGGGATGAGCCATTTCACAAAACAGGTGCAAGATGGGCAGAAGAAATCCATGTTTTTCCCATCTGCTTCTCTACTCCTTTCCATCAAAGCAGGCTGACCGTGCCGTGGAAAAATCAGCAGGAGGTTCATTCTCTCAAAGCAATACAATAGGTTGATACCTTGTGCTAATGATGATTTGAATATGAGTCCACAAGGAAAAACTAAACTTGTTATCATCTTCTGCTTCACTTCAAATGCCACCTACCAGACCAGCCAGCTGACACTGACAACCTTCAGTTATTACTGACTGAGGAGCAGGGATTGGAGAAAGTGACCAAGAAGCAAAAAGCTATCCAGCTTTCCCCTCAAGAAGTGGGTTTTAAACAGAAAAAGTGTTACAAATAGGACTGGTGAAGAATTCAATTCTATTCCTTGGTCCAAAATATATCATCATCTCTACCTGCCCACAAAATATCAGAATACTTTAGTTTAGGCAGGAATATCAGGGGATCACCTGGTCCATCTCCCTGCTTAAAACAAGTCCAACTACAGCAGGCTGCTCATTCAGTTTTTGAATATCACCAAAGAAGGAGAGTCAAGAACCTCTCTGGGCCACCTGTTTCAATGACCCCTCTCACGGTGACAGCTTTCTTCTTTATACTGAGAAGTCCACTCTCTGTTTGCTTCCCCCAGTAAATCTGAATTTAAGGCAAATATCTCCAAAGCTTTCTGAATTCTTCATACAAAAAACTTTCAGATTGGAGGACTTTTCACCCACCAAGACAAAAGGGTTTTCTCAGCTTAACTTCACAACTTTTCATAAAATACAAGTCAAATAGTTACAATCCTATGTATATACTACACATATATAAAACTTTAAAAGCCTCCACATGGAGCCCTGCGGGAGCGCCGGCATAGTGCATGAACACAAGTCAGTTACACAGAGGTTGAGTACATCCCAGGATCCTTTCCCATCAAAGTCCAGGCATGATGTAGGCAATGTTGTCTAGTGTGTTTGACTGGGAAGAGAAATTTGGTGTTTTTTAGTGTCAGGTAATAACCTGAAATCCTTAAAAAATAGCACAGGTGAGGGTACAAAGCACAGTCACTTGTGTTACAAGTTGTCTTAGAATGAAACAACCAAATCTGCCTGTCGATCACCTCTAATAGAGTGTCAGATGGCAAAAAGAAGCGCCCTTCAGTTTTTCTTGGAAAACGTTAACAGAATTCTGAGAGTAGGAATCCCTCTCATGGAAATCAGAAAAAAAGACCCAGCTGTATGTTTATCAGATGCAGTAAGCTCAAGCCTGTGGCTGGATACCTGAAGGAGGCCTTAGGAACAACATCTTTCACTGAGAGATGGAGGCACTGGATCTGCACCAGTTGATTCTAGATTCCAGAACTTAGCAATGCCACCTACTGTCTTAAATATAAATTGCAACACAACCACTGGGGCGTGTCCGTGTCTTAGAACACCACTGTCATATCTGATGAAAATCAGATTTATTACCTGAACACCGGTTTCCAGAAGTGAAGGGTAGCTGCCATAATTCACCTAAAGCTCCATTGCTCCTTATAACAATAAGTTGATCAAGTTTCTAATAAATGCACCACTGGTCATGTGGCGTCCCTGCTCTGAACAAACTTGGCAAGCAGGAAGGAAAAAAAAAAGCACCACAGTTTTTCCATGGCTTAAGATGGGAACACCCCACTGACTCAGCTTTTGTGCACAGAGCCAGTTTGTGGGTGTTCACAGACTAAATTGTCAACTTTGTTGCTATTGTTGACAGTCCATTCTCTTAATGAATAAATGTTTGGGTTGCCCTATTATGATATGTCAGTTCATATCCCATTTTTATTGCCCCCTCTGCCAGATTTGATTTTAGTCTTTTAACTTTTACAGACTGTATTTCTTTATTTTTGCTCCTCTCCTTTGCTGCTTTATTCACATCTTCTGTAGGAAGTACGACACCTGATGGGTGCTGCCATCTTAATCTATGTCCACATCAGGCTACATAGATGCCATGAGCTGTTGCTAAATCAGGGCTCAGTATTAAGTGTAGTTTAAGAGGAAAAGAAACTGTAGTTATGCAGCTCCTTAACACAGAGACTATTTTTCTTTCCTCAGAGAAGGTTTTACCCACCTTGTAAAAGGTGCTACACCATCACATTAGGAATCCTGAGGTCACAAATTGGTTTTTGTATTACTGAAGGAAAACCAGCTTATGTAATACAGAACAGCTAGAAGGTGGGTTTTATTTTTATGGAAAATTAGAACTTTTAAAGAAATACCGGTATACTTTTATTTGATTCTGATTGATTGACTCCATCATGACTAAAACAGGATTTACTCACAGTGCAATCCATGCTACAAATATTAGGTCAGTTGCCAATGTGAGAAAAAAAGGTTGCACAATATTGTACACTGATAATATCTGTAAGAATTTCAATAAATAGTCCTCTATGAAAGCCCATGATCAAGACAAATTTTCTTATTGCATTGGAATTATAATTACATTACAGTGATTAATCAGAAAAACTCTATTTGGACTCTACTGAAATTAACAGTGCTAGAAAGAAAATAACCATAAAGAACTCACCAAAACATGCTTTGGGCAGCCATTCAATTCAGGCAGTTGTGTGGTCAGACATGTCAACGGGCCCAAAGCACAGATGATTGAATCTAGGAGTACTGACAAACTTCCTGAAACAGCCACCATTCCCTGGTAGTGAGGAAAGAAAAAAAATCAGATAGGGGTGAGTAGTAGAAACTTGGCTTTGTTCTCAACTGTATCCATTCTCACACAGATACTGTATCTTCAGCTCCTCCAGCCCACTTTCACTATTTACACAGTAACAAAATTGTGCCTTGTACTTCACAGAGAGACTGCTGGATCAAAAAATTTAGAGTTTAGTAGGCAACGAACTGGTGCAAGATGAAGGTAGGAATCAACAGAAAACATCAGAAAATTGTCAGATGCACAAAACACTGACCCCACAAAGTTCTGTAATGTATTTTCTGTGCCATTTTGTACCATCTATTTTGTTAACTACATGAGTCCTAATGGCAATAGTTGTTTTATTTGTGAAGTTAAAGAAATGCTAAGCCTGTGACAAATGCTTTAGTCATTGATATACTTTCAAGAAAGGAAATCTGTCTGTGTGCTTTTCTGGGCTCTGGTTGTTCCTCTCCTGATCTTAATCAGTCATACCAAAACCAAAATACAAGAACATTTATTTTACTGTTGATAAAATAAGCAAACATAGTCGAGTGAGATACCATGCTACTCATAAAGTCAGTGATATGGTTTCTCCTTAGAGGCTGGGCTGAGTTCTCAGAGCATGCACATGTGAATGTGCATTCACAGAGTCACTGTCACTTGACAGTAGGTAACCATTAAAACAGTAGGTACACATTATGTTACCAGGTAAGTTGGAACAACTGTAGCTCCTATCCAAAGCACTGGCTATATGATACTGCCAGAAAACTAGAGGACATGCAAAACACTTTTTGGGAAAGACTGACAGTTTTCTAAAAAGTAGAACAGTAACAAAAACTGATCAGAGACTGACAAAATAGTAAGGAAGTACCAAATCCAAGGTGAACATACAGTAAGAAAAGACTGAAGAGTCTGCTGAACTACAGACTACTTTCAAGGACCTAGAGCTGCAAAGCACTGTCTTTCTTTGATGCCTACTGATTACTGAGGCCTTTTATTTCACTGAAAATAAAGAGCAATGCATCAAAGAAACAGAGCATGCCACCTCTAGTTTCTCTTCCTAATAGAAAGCCACTGTTTAAACTTTTAAGAAAATAAAATAATCATCCCCCTGAATGCATTGTGTAAATTATAGGACATCGCTGTGACATTGCTGGTTACAAGCTCACCTCTGTTTCCTGTAGTCTGTGTCCAATGAGGCTCAGAGATTCACCCAGCAACTGTAAATGTGCAGCTACATCAATGGGATCTGTCTCAGGGACTTTGGCTGGTGAGGAAGGCACCACCACGGTGCTGGTGGGGGATTTTTTGTGAGGAGAAATCACTCCTGTTGGAGAAGCTGGAAAACACACAAATTAAATTCCATATTCCTTGCTTTCACTCTTTTACTCACAAGCCTATTTAGTTGCTAAAGTTCAAATCTTATAGGTGTGAGATGCTTAAATTGTCCTGTTGCCCCAGTCCGGTAGTCCTTGGAGTTGAAACTTTTTTTTTTTACATGTACAGAACGTGTATAGCTGAAAGCAGTTGGGGAGATTTGGTATCTGAGATGCTAAACCAAGAACAACCCACCTTCCCTCTAGAAGCAAACTAATCCCACTAGAATCTTTTTTCTACTTCTTCTTATTTTACATTTCAATCCCTAAACTGCCAAAACCAATTCCACGAATACCATTCTACGAATCAGATATGGAAATCTTTATGAAAAATGCTGACATCATTCTTGCTCTCACAGAAAAGTTGATTTAACTAGTGATTTAAATACCATGCTTTGTGAGAAAACAGGTAGGGAGGTGAAGCAGGTAAGGACCTTTGTTTGTTATTCCCCAGGCAACACTACCTTCCCTGTCCAAGAAAAGAGATGACAGAAATAAAAGTGCAACAATTACCTTTCATTTTTGGTGCACCATCTGAAGTTGATGCCTTTCTCTTCACAGTGGTGGCCTCTGCTTTATTCTGTTTGTGTTGCAGATATTGAGCTTTCTGTTTCCAGATCTGCAGTTACCATGGTAAGAAAAGAAAGATTCATAACATTAGGTAATTCTGTTACCTGATGCCAGGGCCTGGAGGCAGAATGATGTTACATAGCTAGGAGGTGAAGCAATCCCATGAGAAGAAAATGAATGCTTTTATGTTTGCAAGGGGAAGATTTCCATACTTTCCACCTTTACATGCTTTAGGGATATAGGAAACATATTTCAAGGCATTGTGGCAATGCTGCCAGCTCATCCCGATCTAAGCACCTAGTTCACAGAAATCATTTTACAAAAACATCTCACACAAACACTCACCAATTTATCCTTCTCAGGTAGCTGCTTCCACACTTCTGCCAGTTTTTTACTTAACTCTCCAAAATCTGGAAGGAAAGGAAAAGGAAATGGAAGAGGAAAAGGAAAAGGAGAAGGAAAAGGAAAAATTATTAAATCAAATTTAATCATAAAATCCTGGCGAGAACACAGGAAATTTACTGGCCCATCCATACACATTTAGGACACAAGCCATTCTACAACTGGATCTCTCCACACTGTCCTGAAAATGTGAAGTCCTGTTAGTCTTTAAAATGAAAAAAAAAAAAGCTGATAGCAGGAAGATGAAGTCACAGTGTATTTACAGGAAAGCAACACAACGGAGGTAATTCTTTCAGTAAAGAAAGAGCTAGCAAGTTATTTATCTAGATTCACAACTTGGTTAAAGTAAAATCATAATACAATCATGAAATCCACTGCTGTCCCCTTTGCCACCTCTTATTCTAAATCACATTGTCAGATTCTTTGCATTATGTCAAAATTAAGAAGTTGGTCTGAAACAGAGACATTATGTTCTGCTAATTAATCTGGCTGGTGTAAAATCAAGAGAAGAGAAGGCTGCATTATTCCCTTACCTATTCCAGGGTGCTCAGACACAATAGTTGTACGATATTCCTTACAGAACACTTGATAAGCAGACATGTTTTTCTTCTTTGGCTAGTCAGAAGAAGAAAGGAAACAAAGATTTTTAATTACGATGAGACCTTCTCCAATTTAACAAGAATTTGTCATTTATTAAAGAAAGATGTGTTACTTAGATCAGGAACCTTAATAAACAGTCCTTCACATCTTCTGCCTGAATTTAGTCTTTATGAAAGCACAGGAATCAGCCAGGACTAGTCTCAACACAGGGCTTATCCTGCAAAACTCAACAAGCTGCTATTCTAAATTCAGGATCAACATACAACTTCCTTAATGTATCTCACTTTTAAAATCTATAATAAAACCCAGTATCTGTTATACTATTCACAGTACCTATTATAGATCTGTCAAAACAATTTAGTCCTCATGATAATGTTTTGTTCCATTCCTTGCAACTTTATAAAGTATTTGCATTTGGCAGGAAAAGAGACTGTGTAGTACTCTGACAGCAAAGGTATTGCAATTGCTGGGTCATGATCAGGGAAAAATTCTCCAACAGAATAGGATAATGGCTGAACAGATTTGGGCTCTGTCTGTCCGTTTCTTCATACAAAGCATTATTTCTCTATCTCAGCATGCATAAGATGCTTTCCATCCATTTACTTACATAGCTACAGTTATCTCTTCTATGAACTCGTTCATATGCTAGCTACCATTTCTGATACTTGTATCTTTCTGCAGTAACCATGGAAAACTGAATATATAAGTACAGGACAAAATTAGGAACATGGTAGTCTATTAGAATTAGAATTTCATTTAAATACAGGAGTAAATGGGTAAATATCTTCAATCCTCAGGTAACAGCTTAATTCCTTTTTACAGGAACTCTTATCACTAGTCCAAAAGTCTTCCTGGGAATAGCTAGAGCCAGTCACATTAGAAAAAGATGCAGATGTGCTTAGTACCTGACCTGCAATAAGCAAAATCAAGTATAACTTTCTTAGAGAACCTCTGTTGGCTTAAGACTATCTGTGCTACGAAGCCAGAAGAACATATATTCCTTTTGTTAGAAATAGAAAATCACAGTGGCTGACACGTTTTTCCAAACATGCTTCAGTTAAACCATTGATAACTGGTATCAATTATCCTTTGTTTCAATTTAACATGCCTTTGTAATGGAGTGCCTATTTCACCATTACCCACCACCCAATTTCTATTTTCCCTCCAATTTTTCCTTACTTTGTCTCTTTCTCGTTCCTTTTCTCTTTCCTTCTCTTTTTCTCTTTCCTTTTCCTTTTCTCTTTCCTTTTCCCTTTCCTTTTCCTTCTCTCTTTCCTTTTCTTTTTCTCTTTCTCTTTCCTTCTCCTTCTCTCTTTCCTTTTCCTTCTCTCTTTCCTTTTCTTTTTCTCTTTCCTTTTCCTTTTCTCTTTCCTTTTCCCATTTCTCAGCCTTGTCCTTCTCCTTGTCTTCTTTTTTCCTCCTCTTCTCACCTTGACCATCTGAGTGAAAAACAGCAGGAGGAGGTGGAGGGACAACATAGGGGGTACTGGGAGGTGGTGGCGACACTCTTGTTTCTGCTACTGTCACAGGAGAGTGCCCAGAACTCTTTTTAGACTTGGAGTGTTTCTTCTCTCTGTGTTTCTCCTTGTCCTTTTTTTTCTTACTTTTTTTTGACTTCTTCTTCTTCTTGATTTCCCGGTAGGAGTCGTCTATCACCAGCTCTCCAGCCTCCAACTCTCCACCAGAAGAAGATCCAGATTCTGGTGCCACCTCCATACCTGAAGCCTCGTACTCACTTCCATGGCCCTCTGAATGAAGGGAGGTGTCAGCACCAAAATTCTCAGAAGATGGATGTGACTCTGGAGGTGGTTTGTGCTTTTTCCGGGATGACTTCAGGAAGCTCTGCAGATCATGCCCCAGCAGGAATGAGCCTTGCTCATCTCGAGCTGATTTCTTTGAAGATTTCTTTGCAGCTGCTGGTGCTGAAGAGTAGGATAAAGAATCATCATCTGCTGCACTACTTTTCTCTTTTGGTGAAAGGATGAGCTTCATCTTCAAGCCATCAGGTTCACGAAGAGTAAGTGTCTCTGTGTTCACATAAAGAGGTTTCATTTTTTTAGATTTGTGGGAGCTGCTGTCATCCACTGAATGCTCCCCACTGCTCCCACTCAGCTTCTTCTTGGGATGCTCCTTTCTGCTTTCAGAATGGCCAGAGGAAGAATGAGATGATTTTTCAGAGGTCCTCTTTGAAGACTTTGAGCTTGTGGCCAAAGGTGAGTTGATAGCCTTGATTAAATCCATGGTTGTATCAGCTGAGGATGGGCTAGAAGCTGCTTTTTTCTTCTTCTTTGATGGTAGATCCAAAGGCGAGACACCTGAAAAACATCAACAGAAATGTACATTGAGATGATTCCCTTAAAGATGGCAAAGAAGGTAGGTGAGAATCCTGTGAGCCTTACCATTACAGGTGACAAATTTAGATCCTGGCTTAAACAGAACCTCAGCCAGCTCAGCACAGCCTTACTGATACAATTCAGAGGCTGTGACACCTGAGCTAGTCAAATAATTTAAGGAAGGGAGAGACAGTAGGAAAGTTCTTGAAGTTTTGTGAAACTCCATTTGTGAGTTGTGAAATAAAATGTTTTGGTGAAAATACATCTAACTGAAATTACATCTCAAGTGCAAGGTTTTCATGACATTTTTAGCCAAGGTGAGACCAGTTAGTTGAAAA
This sequence comes from Cisticola juncidis, assembly GCA_013400215.1. Lineage (NCBI taxonomy): Eukaryota > Metazoa > Chordata > Aves > Passeriformes > Cisticolidae > Cisticola > Cisticola juncidis. Next base: position 72,716 of record VXBR01005272.1, read on the forward strand.
GATGAGCTTTTTCATTCTGTAGACAGATTTTGATCAAAGATGAAATTTCAGCTTGGCTTTCTCCTTCTGTTGGGCCAATAATATATCTTAAATGTGTTAAGCTTCTATGACCCCAACTGTCATTTTCTAGCCAGCTAATTAATTGTGAGAATAACTGAACAGAAAAGCATTTATTTTTCAACCTCAGACATCCTGTTTTTATGAATTCAGAGAAAGTTATACTGCCTGTAAGTATAATTAGTTTGCAATGCAATAGGAAAACAAGAAAAACAAATGTCAAATGTGAAGGCATGAGTTAGAAAACTACAACCTGTCAGTGAAAAGGGGATGGGAGAGGACCTCTATCCCCCACAATGGCAATTGTTAAGATAGACTCTGAAAATATAATTCCCTAATATTCTGCTGTCTGGTGCTGATCAGTGTCAGGTTTCTGATTACTTGCTCTAAGGCAGGTTGATGTATTCCCCTCCTATAAAATGCTAACCACAGAGCTTGATGACACTGGTTTAAGAGCATCCTTTCCTTAAAGTCATGACCTGCTAGCCCCTTCCCCTGCTTGATTATGACCTTACCTCGGTAGCAGAACTCATCAGAGGAGTGCTTTCTCTTCTTTTTGTGAGCTTCTGTCCCTGGAAAAAACTCACTGTCCTGGAAAAAGAAAAGAAAAAGTTGCTGACTAAAAGGAGGGAAATAATATGAGAGTCACATGGACTATTAACACAGACAAAAATTTGTAGGAGGTATCAAAAGTTATTTGTACTACTGTAACATCAAGGAACCATAGGTCTGAACCAGGATCATCATTCTAGGTGCTATAATGAAACCTACTCTATCCCCAAGAGCACACAGCACAGGTTTAAATTAAGATAAAACACGTTATAGATAGGTGGGAGAATACAAAAAGTATCATTAGCCAGGATTGATTTTGGCACAGCAGCCACCTAATTGACATTGAGTTTTCTGTAGGCATGGCAGCACAACAGGGCTCCAAGGAAACGGAAAGATAGATCTCTATAGGGAGACCCCCAAGTGAGAGGAGCAACATAAAAGAAAAAGAACATTTGCGAAGTGTTGAGATATGGGTAATGAAAGCCATCACTTAGAGATGAGAAGGTAAGTTGATAAAATTCAGACATCTACCCTTTAATAAAGCTAAGAAATAACTTCAGATGCACAAACTGGCAAGCCTTGGAAACCAAGGAGAACAGTTCATCCTTATTATGCTGAAAAAGAAGTGACAGGAGATACAAAGAGGTGACAACTAGAATGATGGGACAAAAATATGTCCTTAGTATGCCATGTCATCTAATTATTATCTGTGTCTTGATCAATTTATGGCTCTGAAACTGAAGCTCCTCTAAAGAACTCCAACTGCATGGTAGATGATTTTAATTTAAACAAAAACTTGCTTTTGAGATGAAAAAAAATCCCAAATCACTAGATAGCCACCTATGAGCTAACAGCAGAAACTGTAGCTCAAAGAGAAAAGCTTTGAAGAAACTTAAGTTGCCACTATGTGATTTTAAGAGTTAAGGCCCCAAAGAGGTAAACAGGGCAAGTTCATTCTTCGCAAGAGGTATCATTTCAGGCTGTCTGCAGAATTAGGAAGACAACAGTCCATCAGTTAATATTCTATCCATCCTTTGCTGGCTATTTATAAAACTGTAAAGGCTATTTTTCAAAAATGTGTATAAGAAGTTATTCACAGCATTTTCTGACTTGCAAGGTTCTACATCAACACTAGGACAACACTCCTGCTACCTCATTTTCTGAGGCCAGAAAAATTGGAATCAGGGACTCATCCCCTCCTCTTCCCCAGGAAAATTACTGAACAATACAGTATGTGATTAGCTGCTCTTGCTGTCTTCTACATTTCTAAATTAAAAAAAAAATCAAAAAAGGCCACTCATACCATCCTGTTCCATTCCATTCCATCACTAACTTTATGCATATCCTTACCCCTTGAACCTTTTCTCTGAGGGTTTCTACCTGAGTTGCTATCTCATCTTCCTCTTGCAAAAGGTCCTTGTAGGAGCGCTTTTTCTCTCGCTGTATCCTGCTAGGTGCCAGCCCGTCATCAACACTTCGGTGACTATCTAGGAACTCTGTGATTTATGTGAAATGGAAAAAAAGGAAGAAATTAAAACCACATGGAATAACAGACAGTGGACCACTCATAAATAAGCTAACAGAGGACACTGGCACACAGTGATGTGCAAAACCCAACTCAGGCCTAAATGGTAACAAACAGGCTCTACTGTCTGACCAGAGGGATGGGGCTCGGTGTTCTAACACAATCATTTAGATTTAGATCTCTAATCATTAGATTTAATCTGTAATGCTTGCATGTTCCTTCCTGAAGACAAGTGGATCTAGAAATGTTACCATGACTAAATGTATCATTATACCTCATCCCCTGTCCCACTGACTTGGCAGGGAAAAGCTGCAGTGGCAGAACTCCCACTCAGGGTGTCTGCATTAGGAAATACCACCCTTTTCTCTCGAGTTCTAATCCCAGTACTTTATACCTGGAAGTCAAGGGCTTGGGATCCTCCAGTAACTTGGCCAAGTTAAGTTTAAGGGCTCCACAGCACCCTAACTTCTTTCCCACTCTGAACTTTCCTACTCTGCATGGCCTGGTAAGGGCTGCAAAGAGCACCCTTTAAAAAAAATGTATTTATTTATTTTTGCAAATCCCTCTGAGAGTATGAAGCAGTCATACCTTCTTTCTTCTTGGTGCCATCATAAGCCATGGTGGTCCTGCAGGAGCCTGTGAATGAGTTGCCACGTCTGGGCTCCTTCCCCCGTTCCCATCTATAGGAAGAAGTCTGAGAAACAGAGAATGAAAATAACCTTCCCATAAAGAAGAATCACTGTCTAAATGGGGAAACTTTCTCTGAACCAAATAAGGATTCTTTGGAAGACAGTGGGAAAGGAAATGAGGGGTCACTCTTCAGGCTTGACCGAATTGGGTTTTTTAATCAAAATGGATGTTGTATTATTTTAAAGATAGAAATCACCATCTCCTTCTTATAAAATATCTGAATCACTAAACGAATTTGTTTACAAAAATAGAATGAGGGTGAGAAGACACCTGAATTTGATTTTCTTGACACACAAAACTGCATCCATACCATGTCAAAGCCATTTTTTGTCAGGAGCCACTGTAGCAAAGAGTGGGATGTTTAAAGAGACTTTGAATCCTTGAATCTCAGATGAAATTAAGGAAAAGAAGGGACCAGGCAGAAGGAATTGAATTACAAAAGATTTTTTTTTTAATTAGAGGATAACACATTTTGTATTAGAGGTGTGTATCCTTCTTAAGTGCTTCCCAATGCTAGCACTGCAGCCATTCTGAATGCCAGCCTGGGAGAGGGGCTGGAAGAGAGCACTCCTTTTAGCTAGGCCCACAGCAACCCAGCCTCTGCCCCCCAGGTCTCAGGCCTCCTCTAACTGAGTCACTGCGCCAGCTATGGGCATACAGCAGGATAGTGCTACTATGGAATCCCCACACTCAGGTTCCCTCAGAGCAAACCGCTGTTTTTCCTCAGCCAGTGACCAGCTCAGCAAGGAAAGATCGATGTTCTGCACTTACAGGATTAATCCGATCGCTCCCAGTTGCCTTTGTGTGTTTGTGTGTACGTGCGCAAGTGTAAACACCCACAAAGACCAAAGCACTCTGCTCATCCCAGCTGTCATGGTCATCTCGCCACACTGAAGCTACATGGGAATATTTTGGGAGTAGGGAACTTGTGCTTGTACATCCCCCATGCAACTCAATTTTATGAACAACTGGCTGATGCTGACAATGTACAACTTATTCACCCTATAGTGGTTACTTAACTGATACAACAAAGTCACAACTAAATCAGGCCTGTGGGTACACAGAAGATGTTTTTGTTTAAATTCATAGGAATACATGTTATTTCTTCAGGTTTTGGGAAAACACCCACTGGCAGTCAAGCCAAGTGCTCTGACCATTATGTGTTGCTGGTAGCAAATGCAAGGATTCTACCAACACACAAAAGCACTGCATATGTGAATGCAGCACTGCACTGGGCAATAAAAGAAAGCATCCTGCCACTTGTGGGCATGTGATCTTAAACCAGACGTTGTCAACATTTGGTGTGGTTTGTTTGTCATACAGACTTCCTACGACTCCAGAGCATTGTGCTCAAGACAGTAAGGGCCTAATCCAGACACTGCTCAGCAAAACAAAGCTGAAGACATTAATGAATGGATGACCTGGAGAGCCTTAGATTTCTTTGTACCTGTATGCATACCTCTTAGTCTCTTTTACAATCTATCTGCTTGGCAGGTACAAAGGTTGGTAGATACTGTCCAAAGGCGCTCACAGCCCAGACCTCCAATCCGGCAAATACAAAACATACCCTTAACTACTCTCATCTTGTAAACCTCAATTAGTTTCCCCAGCTTCAAATTCCCGGGTTTCAGCAGCGATGGCACAGGCTCAGTGGGGAAGATCTCCCTTCGCCTCTCCCGGTAGCGCACACGCCTGCGCGTTCAGGGCCCAGCCTTGCTCTTGTGCAGACCCGGGGCACCTCACGGAGCCCCGCTGCTCGGTCCCGCTGGCCGCGGAGGTGGCTCCCTCACCCCATGTCCCGCCAGCGCTCCCGGGCGGGGCCCTGAGGGCAGACGGGACCGCCGGGAATTCCGCGCGCGGCCGAGAGCGCCAGCTCCGGCACCGGCCCCTCCGCGGGCACGCACCGGCGGCCGGCCCGT
>VXBR01005272.1:77636-113179 GCA_013400215.1 Cisticola juncidis
CAGGTGTCCCCTCGGAGCCGTGCGACACACGGGTGGCACACAGAGACTAGGGACATCTGTGCCCGGCCAGGTGTCCCCCGGAGCCGTGCGACACACGGGTGGCACACACACACTCGGGGCATCTGTGCCCGGCCAGGTGTCCTCTCGGAGCCGTGCGACATACGGGTGGCACACAGAGACTCGGGACATCTGTGCCCGGCCAGGTGTCCCCTCGGAGCCGTGCAACACACGGGTGGCACACACACACTCGGGGCATCTGTGCCCGGCCCCGGCTCTGACCCCGAGCACCGCCAGTGGAGGGGTGCCCACCTTGCCCCTTGGCGCAGCCTCCTGTCCGTGTGTGCGGGAGCTGTCCCGGCACAGCTTCCCCTCTCCTGCCGTCCGTGTCCTAAGGGACTGAGCTGGCCGGGCTCGCAGCCCAGGCTGGCTGTTGGCTGCTCGTTGCTGCCGCGGTGGGTCAATGGGAAAGGGTGAAATCCTGTTATTAAACAGTTGCAGGGCCAGCACTTCCATGAGATTGGTCACACACACACACGAATGGCACATCTCCCTCAAGACTATTTGATTCCGCGAGGAACTGGGTGGATGCACTACACAGGTGGGGATTCGGGGCCGACTGGGGCAGAGATAAGCACGACTGAACAGCACACTCGGGACTACTGCCTGTGAAGGCATCACACAACCCTCGCACACATTCCTATTGATTGTCCAAGAGAAAGGCAAATTGGCCCCAGCATCTTCTAAAGGGCTCATTCATTATTGCAAAGGCTTCAAGACAGAGGTTAAAAAAAAAGGCTCAGGAAAGAGCCAGGTCAGAAAAGAATCCTTTTCCCCACTAAGTTTGCCCTTATTCACTCTGACCTGTTAGAGGTTCAACAAACCTCTTTTTGCGGTTACTTTAAATCCCATAATCTCCACTGATTCAAGAGCTGTCCTTTTATTTAGGTGCCGGCAGACACCGCTGTGACTCTTTGGCAGAGGCTGCTCACAGTCACATGCTGTCTGCAGACTACCACTCCCAGATACGCCTGAGGTTAGACCTGACCCACCACAGGCAGGCCATTCCCCAGCCCCTGCAGATCTGCCTTCTGGTCCTGCTGATGCTTTTGTGTCCCAACAAGTACAGAATAATGACGGTAATTATTTGCAGTCCAGTAGGGCCCAGAGGAATTTGAAGAGAATAGAGGCTTATGCCTGTTATGCTCTGTGAAAGTGTAGTTTGATCCATAGGGAAGGGTACAGCCTGTACACGCAGATCAGTGTCTGCAAGTGCAGCAGCTGTAACACATCAGGGTTAAAACTCACCAGCCCTCAGGCTGAGCACAAAGCCTGTGCAGATCTTCTCATGCAGGTACACTGGTGAAACCAAAATCACTCCTTGCCCTCTAGATCATAACTGAGGGAGGAATCACCAAGGTGGACAAGAGTCTCCACAAATTTATGACCAGCATCTTGCCAGAGCTGAGCCTGACATGACCTACTCCTTTACTTCTGCTTATTTGTGATGTTTTTAGGAGTCCCAGTGATGGATTCATACTCCATTTGACAGTGCACAGCACAACAAAATCACAGTTCCTGTGTTTTTATAGTTTTCAGCTTTCTTGTTCATATTACAGACTGTACAAAAACAACTGTGGACATAACAGAAACATCATTTAATTCCTGGAAGTTCCTGGCCTATGGGTCAGGTGAAGGCAGAATGGGAGCAAGTCAGAAGCCGTGAGCATGGCTGGGAGAGGCTACATGCAGCCCAAGGAAACGGGGATTCAGATTGCTTTGAAAATGGAGAGCTTAAATTAGCCTGGTATTTGATGCTAGCAAGCATCTGGTAATGATAGCTAGTAAATGCATGGGGATGGTATGTTTAATATTCTGCACCCTAGAAAGAGAAAGCATTTGAGCTCCCCTGCAGTGGAATGATTTTAGTGCTGGATGGTTTATAGTTATTAGATTGTGTCAGGGACTGTGTGTATGACTCTCATATGATTTTGCAGGTGAATTTGCAAAAATGAGCATCTAGCAGGATACTTGCACATAAAACCACTGAAGCACCATTCATTCAGACTTCCCCTGTTGAGATCCATCCAAGTTTCTTTCCTCCCAAAGAACAAACATAAAAGTAATAATAATAGTAATAATAATAGGAATTGTAACAGTAATAACAATAACATATAGTCCCTTCTACTGCAGTTTTCAGCAGCAAAGAAATGCTCAGAAAATTTCATTTCAGTCATTCCCATTCTTCAGAGCTCATAGAGGGAAACAGCGAGCACCAAATATTGTCATTTATTGTGTTCTTTCAGACAACTTAGCCTTTTGCTTTTCTAGAAAATCCCGGAATCTTTTTAGAGTATACACCTAGACTGAACAGGTCAGGTGGGGAAAATGTCAGAATGCTGATAGCTAATTTAAGACAGTCACAATCCTTCAAATCCTTAATTCTTGACAGAATTGTTTCTTTGTACTCTGGAATATAAGAGGTTGTAGCAAAGGAATCAGAAAATCAAACAGTCCCTATAGCTTGTAAGGCCTGAAGTGCAGCTTCAGTCACTCTCAGACTGTTGTGAGAATATTGCTTATTCCTCTTACTCAGAGCATCTTGCATTCTTTTGCCTACATCCCTGGGAAAGAAACTGCAAAAGGGTACATGGCTTGTTCCCTCAGGTGTCCTCTTGGCTGTGAGTTACATACTGTATAAAATGCTCTTGCCAGTGCAGAACACTTTAGGTGTGTATAGTTCCCTATGCTTAATGGAAGATTAATTATGTACTAAGGACTTACTGCCCATGAAGCCACCCAATCTGGCCTTGCTTTCCCCACTTTATTTCCACCATGCATGCTTGTTGGTTTATTTTCTCCTGACTGAACAACAGTCCAAGCTGCTAGATTTAGTAGCCCTTTTTTGTTTCATTGGGTTTTAGTACTTAGTTTTGTGGTGTCTCAAGTGCAATGAGTGTAAGAGGAATGAATAATAATATGAGCACGCGCTTTCAAACAGGTTATGTACTAAATGAAATTCAGCACTCAGAGCTGTGTGAACAATTATCAATTTTACCTGTCATAGTTTTGTAACTCCTAAATCTATTTTCACTCCTGTCCAAGTTTTCAATATTTTCCCCTAGATTCTGAGATGATTTGGCATTAACTGGAATGGGACCTGGTTTAAAACCTCTGCTCTCCACCTATGGAAGAAAAGCAGCTCACAGGCAGTGCTACTCTTGTAGCACTTGTTAGTCTTGTTGCTTGTTTTGTGCAGAGTGTTAGTCTTCTCTGTGCACATAACAAGACTTGTGTGTTACCAGCTACCAAGCTGCCCTCAAACAGGAAAGTGGAGGAAGTGACCACGATGTCACAGTGACTTTAGGTGTAATGAACCTTGCCAATTGCCTCATCCATATAATTTCCTTAGTATATTTACAAGCAATGCTGGTGTCTCCTCTTTGGATACAAGGACTTGCTTCCTTAGAGAATCAAAACTTGAAAAGATTTGTTATATGCATTGTTTCGGTGTTGGGGCTTTATTTAAATTACTTCCCATTTGTCTTGCTTTTTTGCAGGATGTATTTATATTCATGCCTCTTCATCTTTCAGTACAGTCATTAATGAAACCACAAAGGCATGTGCATTCATTTGTAATGTCAATACAGCAGCCTGAATGTTCCCCGGAGCCACAGCATCTGTCACAGTGGGGACACACCTGCTCCTCGTGCTGCACCCTCTGTGTTCATGCTGAGAGAGCTAGGGTGAGATGGGAGGTCATTGTCCATCTGGTAGGGAAAAAGTATGGTGAACTACAGTGGGATTTATGGGGTCTGGAGAGGAAGAGCCTGCTCCTGGAAGTGGTTAAGCAAAGGAGAAAGGACTGTATCAGGCTGATACACAAAAAGGAAAGGCTAAATGCAAGCAATCAGTCAGCATTGAATTTGCCTCTTTTCACTGATTTTCTGTCTCCCTTCTTACTACCTGCCAGGGAGGTAGAATTGGTTTAATCTGAGTTTCACAGAGCCATGCAAGGCCTACTGCATTGCTTTCAGCACTGAAGTCATCCTCCATGCCTGTTTCCTGGAGACCTTGCTGGTGTCTGCTCATAGCCCTGGTCCCATAAAACAGCAGGCATTCAGCTCTATCTGTATTTTTGGTTAGCATTTTCCTTTTCCCCCCTTGATTCTGTCAATTTAAGTTCCTCTTCTCATACTTTGATTCTATTATAGCCCTCTTCTGTACAGGTCAGACTGACCTGCTCTTCTCTTTTTAGACATTGTAGCAGGTTCCTTCACCTTTAGGAAGAAAAGCCTGTAACTCTGGGGTGCTTCATTCCTGCAGTTTTCTGCTTATGACAGATCCAGAGCATTGATATCTGTCCTGTACTGGGTAGCAGAAATTACCATATTACTAATATTTCTCTCCAAATAATCTAGATGGCTCATGGCTAATTCTGTGGACCAAGACTGCATATTGCCTCTGCTTCTGGCTACAGATGCCATTGCCAGAGATCAGAACTTTTGGAAAAAGCAGATTTCACTGTTACCCGAACAGCTGGAAAGTGGCAGTGGAGTTTGCAGAGGCTGGCCACAGGACAGTGCTGCCTGCAAAATTCTCAAGATGCCAGCTGAAGTAATGCCAAGTTGTGACTGTAGTGTGCCACGGGCTATGGAGCTGCTGCAAAAATATGGGCAAGAGATGACATGTGGAAAGGGCTCCAGTCCCACCAAGGCTGGGGTCCAGTAAAGGCAAGGAGTTGTACTGATGTGATGAGAGGTGAGGAATGACAAAAAGTTACTGTGGAGTGGTACATGTTGGAAGAAGCTGATGGTGTTGCAGGACATGTTATGTGTTTCATGTAACAGGTAATTTTCAGTCCTTTCATGGTCACTGAATAAGACAACATGATCTGAGTCATCAAGTGCTGTTCCCTGCTATTGTGGGCCCACTGTCATTCAATCCCTCCTTGTAAACTGATAAATCTTCATCTTTAAAGCAATCAAGTCTCATTCCCCCACAATGATCACTGGGAGACTGTTTCAGAGTCTCTTTTGTCTGATGGCTAGGAACCATCTCCTAATTACTAGCTGAAATGTATACATGGTTAGCTTGCATTCATTTGTTCTTGTGCCAACATCTTATTTTAGCTAATATAGTTATTGTCTTTTGTTGCTGTTTTTGCTCAGAAGTCTTTATAGAGAGCTGTCATACCTGCCTTCATTCTCATTTTGCAAATAGAATATGTCACTCAAAGGAAAGAAAAACTGTACTCCATGGAAACATCAACCCCTCTTTCCCCAAATATGTAGAAGCAGTCAGCCCTTGGTATAGGGATAAATATAGCTGGTCAGGGATACAGTGACTGTTTTTTGTGATTGTACTATTGTTTGTTTGTGAACTTGCTTAAGGAAGCCTCACCTCTCACTGTGCCACAATCTGAAATAAAATTAAATCAAGCTCACTTTTCTGGATTACAGGAGAACCTAAAAATAATGACCTGTGGCATCAAAACCTGGTACAAGAAAACTATTTAGAGGGGAGCTCTGCAGTCTAGGCAGTGGCTGAGTTCATGCTGGAAAAGATGGAGGAATGAAAGGCCTCTATAAAATGAATTTTAGTTATGCTTTGCACCAAGCAGAGAGAAGAGTCATAAAGCTGAGCTTCAAAGTTTTATGTGAAGAGAGTATTGGTCTGAAGTGTAAGTACAAACAAGGGATAAACTTGAAATGAGAACATTTTCTTTCTAATGCACATCAGAAACCTTCAGAAGAAGTTAAGGTGCTTCAAGATGAATCAGAGTGGAAGCTCCTTCAGCTCATCACTCACTGCACCATGCAACAACATTTTGAAATTTCTTCTTTTCTTTCATCAATTGCTCTCCAGATAGAAGTTGAGAGTTTTCAATATTGTCTGGGGATGCTGAAGCTGTGACAATCTGAGAAGCAGTTTTGACCAGCCTCCCAGTGATTCTCAAATCCTTATCATGTGCCTGGGCTGTGTACTGATCACTTCTACACAGGGGGATAAACTGTTCTCCCAAGAAGTGTTGGTTCCCAATAAGGCATGTGGGTCTGTGTGCCCCACATTTATTTTTGTGAGAGACCTAGGGAAGAGTTTGGTGGGTTTCAGTCATGATTTCAGGATGGGGGAATGTAAAAAAAAAAACCAAAAAAACAAAAAAACCTGTTGTTTGCTCCTATGCAGGATATAACACTGTACTTATACAGAGAGAAGTAGAGAGATTATATCAGTGTATATCTCAGTCTTTTCTGAACAGGTACCAACCAGGGAAGGCTCTTGAGTATTGGTGCTGCATTTGGAGCACAGAAAGAATGGGATGTTTTACAGTTCTGGATTCAATTCACAGTTAAATGTCTCAGGTAATGGAAGCATTTACCACATCACTCAAGAGCATTGTATTGTCTGCTAGATTTCATAAACAAGGAGTTTTTTATTTAGTTGAGCTGCTTGCTTTTCCTGAAGAAATAAATGACCAAATAAAATCCAAATCTGAAAACCTCCCCCACTGAGTCTATTTCAGTTGTGACTGTTTGCGTCACATTTTCCTCCTTGAAATGCATTAATTTCCAGTTGAAAGAACCTGAAGAAAAGATGATTATTACCAAGAAATTTGCAAATTAGCACAGCTCAAAACACCTCCACAGCAGTGTTCTAGTAAAATGAGTGAGGCTGGGCTAAAACCTCTATATATTTATTTCTACATATATCATTCTATATTTGTATTTAGCAATCCTATTACTGAGCTAAAATTTAGGACTCTCTAGACACATTTATCCTGGAAACTGGTAAATTACAAGCTCTGATAGGTGGGAGGATGAGTACTGTGTCTGAGATCTAACAACAAGAAGAGTAACAGACATTCTTCCATTCTATTAAGTGTGTTTGCATATTTTCAGCACATTCAACAAATGAATAGTTCTGTGCCTGGACAAAATTAGTGGTTAAAGAGAGGCAAAATGCACCAAATATGGTGTGTGGGATATTGCAGTGCTATTATGCAAATTGGTGTATGTCTTCAGCAGGAGTTTTCAGTTCAGTGTAGATCTACTCCAAAGGAGAAGAGTGTGTTTTAGTCAGACCACTGAGATGAGACTATGCATGGAAACACACCCATACAGAGAAAGATTGAAACATCAGTGAAGGGATGGAAAATGTGTACCATGTAAGGTAGAGTGCAGAAGAAGATGTGACCACTTATCACTCAGGATTTTTTGTGATACAAGGAGAAAGGAGAGCTTAGTGGAGAGGGAAATGACTGGTAAAATGAAGCTCTGTGCTATGACAAAAAGAGGCAGTGGAAATCCCTGCTTTTAGGTTTCTTGGAGTACAGGAGCCAAATTTTAAACTAGGGTGGAAATTTCTGTGTTAGTTCTAGTGTAATTACTGTAGTTGAAAACACACTTTTTATTTCAACTTCCATTCTGGAAATCAAAGCCCTGCCATATTCCAGAACAGAAGTTGAATTTGAATCTGAGAACCTTTCAAGAAATGCTCATGGGAGACAAATGATCACATAAATGTCAAATGCATCATTACGAAATGTTCCTGCTCTGGTCATTGCTAGCAGTCATGTCTCAGCAATATCTTTTAGGCTGAACGTGGATCTACACAATATTATGTTCATTATGTGCTGAAGACAACCAGCACTTTATTTTTCACCATTTTCCTCTCTTTGCCACAGGAAAGTTCACAGTTTAAGTCTGTATTGTTCTGCACTGCTAAGCTAGTGCTACCTGCCAAGATTTACAGCATCTTCCCTTAAGCTCAAATGGTTATAAAAATCACTAGATGGCAGCAGTGCCATTTCTGGTCTCCTGTTGCCCTGAACAACTTTCACAGCTTTGTGCTCTGGGGTGCTCCTTGCAGCCAGTTCCCAGCTTTGCAGGGTCTGCAAGGGCAGCTATACCTACTGAGAAAATACTTGCCTCTTCCTCAGCAAGAGATTTGTGCTCTCCATTTGGTGCCTTCCCAAAGGCTGGGTTTTAATGGATGATTCTCTATTTTTCTTCAGATTCCTTGTTTTTCTGTGAAATTGTCTCAATTTGTAGCTTGCAGACACTGGTATATACACATACTAATGGCTGTGTTGTTGTGATATGTTATATGCTTCCAAGGTGGTGCAAGCTTTGGCTGAGAGCAGGGAATATCCCTGGAATCAACAGAGGTTGGCTCCATGGCTCAGGTATGAAACTGGATAACAGGAATTTGTAAATGCCACTGTTGTTGTTGCAGTTGGCTTTGCTCAACAAAATGCCAAAAGCAAAGTGCTAAGAGAAGAGAAATACACTGGAGAATTAAAAGAATCAGAATAATTTTGGTCTTGAACAATCCTGAAATTTCCCGATTCTGGAATTTTCTGGGAAAATGAATAATTCCAGTCAGTTCCCCAGCTACAACCATTAGACTCTGAGGCTCTATAGCAGTGTGATGAATAGATGCACAGCCTAGCTGGTGGTGTCAGTGTTGTTTTGCTTCCTTTCCAAAGAAATCTTACCAAACTTAAGCAGTCTCCAGGAGCTTTCAGATGTCAGTGTCAAAACCAGGAGAAAGTTTCCTCTGGTGATCACAATCTGGTCTTTGTGAGTTCAGTAGCTCCTTCCCTGTCTGCTTCAATGACAAGCTGAACTCTGGGGCAGGGGCAAGAAGGAAAGGTTATTGTGATTCTTCTGGTTTGCTTTTTATAACAGATCCTCCCCCCACCCCCTCTCCAACCAAAAACCAACCCACACTTTTATTCCTCATAAAAAAGCTCTTTTCAATGGAGTTTTAGGTCTGTAAATGGACCAAGGCAACTGTGTTCAAATGTACTGGGAAGGACCTGGCTTTTGGCTCTTGTTACTGGTTTTCAGACCCCCTTCACCAAATTCTCACAAAATCAAAATAGTGCTGCTGTGCTCTGCAAAAAGGCAGATGGGGTTTCAAAACTGAGGATCATCAAACACAATTCTGGATAGAGATTCTTCCAAGATCACCTCCTCTGTAATTTCTGAAAGTACAAATTCTTTTTTTAAATTGACACCGGGGGTTTGTGCATGTGGAAACTCTGACAAGGTTAAGGGCTTAATTCTTATTCCCACGAGTTCCTACTACAACTTGGTAGTGAAAAGAATCCCCCAAACTGGTGCTAACCCATGCATTTTTGAGGCCTTCTTTACTAGCCAGAGTTGTGGAAAGGTAAATAGAAAAGGAGACCATTTTCTGTGTTTGCACACTCAAATACACATTTTGGGCAACAAATTTTCACTTTCTCATTCTCTCTTCTATTTCAGTTGCTCCATGCTGTCTTTCAGCAGGGGTTGGAATTTTGAAATGGATTTAAAACAAAAATACATGCTCTGCTTTATTATGAGCATATTTCAAGGGGAAATGGATTGTATTTTTATTGGACTGAAGGCATTCAATTGCAGTAACTTTTATTATTTTGAAACTAAGTTTTGTTATTCAGACAAAAGCCTAAGAAGTACCTACTATGCCAACTTGAAGCATTTTTCTACAGTTCATTTTTAAATTAGCCTTTCAGATTTACTTGACTAAATCAAGCCTCAGGAAAGAAAAGCTTGCAGGGGGGAAATCACTGCATTAGAGGTGATAAAATGAGAAATGAGAGAGACGAACATCAGTGCAAACTCATCAGCATTAGAATAAACTCAGAAATAGACATTCTACATTTCCATAATGCTGTCAGCTGCCACTACAGAGACAGGGATCTATTACCTCTGTTTATACTGCTACTAACTTAATTTATAGCAATTTATTGTATAAAAGTAGACAGTAACTTGACTGGCTGAGAAAAAAAATCCCCTTTGTGCTGAAAATAAAAATGGTAATGCACATAATAGATTTCTGAAAGTAATTTGAATGCCTGGTTAAAACACAAGGTGAGTTAGATATATTTTTAGTGAATCTCAGCACGAATTACCTACTTTCACATGCACATTTGCAGATGGATCGATAAAGGGCAGACATGGGACATTTACTTTGTGGGCCCAGGTTATTCAACACTTGCAGGCTTTTTTATTTTTCTGTGGCTGCATGGGGGGATGAAGCAAGAGCAGAAATGGGCACAATGCCCACAGGGCTGAAACCAGGTGCTTACTCATGATCAGCTTTGTGAGAAAAGAATCAGACACAGCCTTGTCCCAGAAAAAGCGGGCAGTTCATGTCATTTCTGTCCAGATGCTGGACAGGATAAGAAACACTAAGCTTTCCACAGCTTTCAGTCTAAGTATCGGTAAGATATTTTTCAGGCAGATACATCTATGCCCTCATTTTGCTCCAAACCAGCTGACAAAAGCCCCAAACTGAAGGGTTTTGTTAATGCCTGTCCCTTATCTCAGTGTCTCAGCTCAGACTCAGCCCTGTGCTCACCACTGCTGCTCCATGTTCGGTCTGGAGCTGATGGCATGCTGTCAGAAAGGCTTCAGAGCAAGCTGACATTGGTTTGCAAGATACCATAAAGACATACCTAGAAGTGGTGGGATCTCACCCCCTTGTTAAAGCCCATGGCCTGACCCTGTCAGGCCTGTCCTGCTCTCAAGAAGTGGTCCTCAGTCTCTTCATTTGCTGAGCAGGGGTCTGAACCTTCTCTGTACCAAACAAGCCTCTTGGTGAGAAGTTTGCTCTTTTTCAGGCCACCCTAGAAGTAGTTAATGAGTCTCTAGGGGTGCATAAACCAGAGACAGAAAAACATGGCTCTGGCAAGGCTAAGGAATATAATAATCAGCCTGCAGGTAAACATGTGCTTAAAGGTTTTGCTGATCAGAGATGAACTGCTGAACTGGAGCCTTGGGAGCTACCTTGCAACCACAGTTATTCCCTTTATGACAAGAAGTTATCTTGAAACTGAGGCTGAATGCTCTTCTGTTGTAGCATAAACTGGTTTTGCAGGGAACAAAAGGGAGATGTCTTGGTTTAGAAAGACAGGTGTCTGCTAAGGAAGGCAGGAGCCATCCTTGGAATGGAGAATGTAGACCTCCTCCCACCAAATTACTATAATTTTGTAATTAAGGGGCTCTCAGGCAAAGATGTGGGAATAGGAATAACAGTTCTTTACTAGGAAAATTAAAATAAAAATGTAGTAGTACAAAAAAGCAAACAAACAAAAAAGAAAACACTAACAGAGTCAGGATACAACCTGACACCCTGTTGGTCAGGGTGTTGGTAGCAGTCCAGTTAAGTCCTCCTGGAGTGACAGATGTGATTCTATTGGAGCAGAGATGATCCTGTAAAAGGTTGTCATTTTCCTCTGAAGGTCCAATGGTGATGAGATGGGTCCAGTCTTCCTCTGGGAATCCAGTGGAAACAGGCTGCACTGGTGTTCTGAATGTTTTTATCCAGGTGGGAATGCTGAGCTCCTCCCACTGGGTGGAGCATCTTACAATGGGATGATGTAGTTTTATCAATCATGCAGTGAGACACAATGGTCCATTAATAAAAGATATCCCCATGTAGGGAAGATGGGTCATGGAAGAGATAAAGAACACTGCCCCACCTGGTTTCGACAGATGATAATAGAATACATTTGATTATGTCTTGCATTGCAACCCAAGACAGGAGGATAGGACTGACAATAGTTTGTGGCAATATGTGCTCAGTATTAAAATATATATGAGCAAAATTAGAAGTACTGTCACTGCTGTGCAGATACTGCCAGGTTTGAATAAAACAGGGGATGAGGTAGCTGAGAACTGAGTTGCATGGACCAAACCACAAAAGGAGAAGGGTGACAAGGTCTGGCATATCTGATAAGGACTTTGGGTGGAGAGAGGCATGAGGAGTTTGCACAATGAGATTCTTCTGGACTAGAATAATCTGGTCCAGAAGAATCTCATGTCTCAGCACATTATCATGGGCAAAAAAGAAGTCCCTCTCACATTTGGCACCACAGTGATCCTGTTTTCTTAGTGGCATTCCCAGTGGCATCCCCAGTGTTTCCAGGATTAACAGATGTGTTTGCCCTCATGTGGATGTCACTTCAGAACTGCAAGGACTCCAATAATAGCCCGTGTTTCTCAGCCCAGCTCTTTCCATGTCTCCCACAATTTGGAGGGTTTCAATGTGGTTTCCCCTGAGCAGCTGCAGGTTGTCACCACATCCTCACCTCCTATGGCTGTGGAAATTTCTGGGCTTTGTGCTGCTGAGCAGGACCAGCCTGGGGGAGAACTGGCAGAGTCCCTGCACAAACAGCAAACTTTGCATGGACTCCCTCCAGCATGGCAGCTCACCTGGCATACTCAGAGCACCCACGTGAGTCCCATCTGGATGGCGCAAAAGGCCAGTCCTGAAGGCAGCTCTCAGGCTGCTTTGCCTGTGTCAGTGCCTCAGGATCAAACCAGTGGCTGAACTACTTTGTTGGTGCCTATGTTGCTTCAGTTTGTACAAATAGTTGATAAAACAAAGTTGGACTATGTTCAAAAGTCAAACTAGTTCTCTCTGCTTCAGGTCCTGGACCCCTTAATTTGCAGCTAGTGGAGGCTTATCCAGCTGCTAGCCACAAACTCTGCTGCAGGACTATGCTGTATTATATGTCCCTGCTTCACTCAAAAGGAAAAAAGGAGACAAGGGAAATGCTGAATTTATAAGGGCTTTTGATTTAATATTTCAAAGCTTTACAAAATACTCAGGCAGGGGTCTGTGTAAACTCCTCATTCTTACTGAAATTTTAGGTTAAGAAAAACAAGCTGTTGATTCATCGACTCAGGTCTTTAGTTCTGCAAACCAGCAGGGAATTGATTTATAAAAGGTGAGAGTCTAGGACAGTTCTGGAAGCCCACATCATGAGTAAGCATACAAAAAATTTATAAGAGCGCAAAGGGATAATGCTTCTGGTCGTTATAGGTTTCTAGCTGCTTAAATACCACAGTAGGTGTCAGAGAATCAATAACTTTGAAGATCTGCCATCTTGTACATCATTGAAAACTTCCTAATGGGATTAAAAGAGCACAGACAAATTTTCTGAAGTTTGGCATATGTCAGCACCTGTTACAGTCTCTCCAAATTCATACACTCAGGCAGACAATAGTGACATGTGCAACAGCATTGTGGGAAGGAAGGGAAATACCACAATGCATGGAAAAAGGTTACAGGTCTAAGACACAGTGCCATATGAAGCAGGATGCCAGGCTGGTTGTTGGAACAGGGAACCAGACAGGGTGAGGAGTGCCACTGAAGTAGTGAGTGTTGAAGTGCGAAGCAACACACGTGTCAAGTTGAAATCTTCTCACTGTACAGGATGTACCAACACAAAAAGAAACATTGCCTCTCATTTCAAGCCTGATTGTTGCTCCTTGAGGGCCTCAGCATAACAGTTTATTATCAATGTGAAAGCAAGAGCTTCCTAGGAAACATGGTTAAATCAAGATTTGAATCTCAAAAGCTTAGATCATAGGGATGATTTGTGTCCACTTCAGCCCAACTTACTTAATACATAGAATAGCTCATGACAGCATTTTTGATAGTAAACATTTACAAATCATTTTCTGACCACACATCAGAAAGAAATTAAGAGTCAGTTAGCAGTGCATTGTAATGCATTCAAATGCAACACATACCACACTACTCAGCCACTCTGCGGGTTATAAACAACATCACACATTGCATTCAAGTAGCTGCACTGTCAGGTCTGCAGAACTGCATGAGGTTTCCCTTCAAGAGTCATCCTGCTCTGAAAATCAGGCTCTAAAAAGCTCATTGTATGCCTCTGTGTTTATTCAATTGTTCTAGTCCTTGTCAGATCATAATGCTTAAAAGAAGATCATAGATTCATAGTAGTTTGTGTTGGAAGGGACCTTAAAGCTCATCTCTTTACAAGCTCCCTGCCATAGGCAGGGATACCTTCTACTAGACTGGGTTGCTGAGAGCCCCATCCAACCTGGCCTTGAACACCTCCAGGGATGGAGCATCCACTGTTTCTCTGGACAGTCTGTTCCATTGCTTCACTACCCTCACAGTAATTTATTCCTAGTGTCTAATCTATTTGTACCCTCTTTCAATTTAAAGACATTAGCCCTTGTCCTATCACTACCTGGCACTGTAGAAAGCCCCTCTTCAGCTCTCTTGTAGCCTCCTTTATGTATTTACAGGTGTGATAGAGCCCTCCCTAGAGCCTTCTATTCTCAGGTTGAACAGCTCCAGGTCTCTCAGCCTGTCTTCATAGGAGAAGTGCTCCATCCCTCTGATCATCTTTGGCCCCCTCTGGACTTGCTCCAACAGGCGCATGTTCATTCTTACTGTGGGTGCCCCAGAGCTGGATGCAGCACTCCAGGTGGGATCTCACCAGAGCAGAGTAGAGGGCCAGAATCTCCTCCCTTGCCCTGCTGCCACACTGCTCTTGATGTGGCCCAAGATAAAGTTGGCTTTCTTGGCCCGCAAGCACACACTGTAATGGAAAGATGTTTTCTTCTATTCAAGGAAGATGCCTTTTTCCTTCTGTTTCTTAGTTCAAGATGGGTTCAAAGAAGAAAGATAGATTGTCCTTCCATGTCAACTCAAAGAAGATAACTGATACATGAAAGATTTAATCTCATGTTTTCCACTGTGTTTGGGCAGCCCTTGTTTTCTCACCTGTTAAGACTGCTGCTGGAACATTTACCACAATATCTGCTTTTTATAGAAGCCAGCTTTACCTTCCCTGCCCAGCGTCATTTAGGTTGAGTTGCATTTCAGGGTAAGGCGGCTCATAGGTGAACTGTGGTATGGCCTCCTTCCTTTGGTGTCTGTTCTCAAAGGTCTGTCCAGCCTTAGACTCCTGGGGATGGATAAAAACCACCATCAGACACCAAAGGGTGCACATCTGCCTGTGTCTGCATGAATCAACATTCCTGGCTAACAAATGAGAGGGAAGCCAAATGAAGTGAGACTTGGGGTATTGAACACATCTGTCAGAAACATCTGTCAGAAAAGCTGAGCACAGTTTCACTGCTGTGCAATGCTCATTCCTTTTCAGTAGTTACTGACTGGGCCTTCTGGGTCTTATTTATCTCTCCTAGATAGCTGACTCCTACCAGTCCTCTTCTCCTTTCTTTCCTATCCTTTTGTGGAGGTTTTCCTCTTGTTTCAGCAGGCAGGCACAGATGGACACGTGCTGAGACTTTGGCCCTGTTGTCAAAAGAGGGAGGCAGGGGACAGAAAGGGCCTGGCAGGAGGTGAGGTGCTGTGAGCTGCAAGCACCAACACAGCGCAGTGCCCTTTTTGTGCTTTTTGGGGTGATGAGCTCCACCTCAGGGTCTTATGGTTGGGGTGTACTCAGGTGTCTCCTCCTTGTGGAACCTCTAGTCTCTATGAGGGCTGAGCTCACTCTTGAATGATTTCCTTTCAGATGTGCTGTTCAAATATTCACCACTCAGACAGCTTTTGTTCACTGATATGTTGGGAGGTAAAAGTCTCTGACCCTCTTTGTCCAGCCTGGCTGCTCTCACAATCAGCCTCTTCAGAAGCCACTCATGAGAAGGGAGAAGGACTGGAACCTGATCGTTTTATTAGATTTTTTTATTTAATTAACTTTGTTTCTGTGGGAAAGCAATGTAACAAGTACATATCCAGTGAGTTTTCCAGTATCTAAGAAGATGACTTATAATACTTATGCATCTGGTTTCTTCTGACATGCCTGTGGGTCTCATGATCTGCTCTGACAGTCTTCTAGGAAATGCTGATAATGAGCAATCTTTGCTTTTCCCAACATGCTTGTTTGTTTTCCTCCTAATCCACTCTACAGCGAGGACAAGATTTCATGTGGAGTCCTGTCTACACTATCTTAACAGAAACAATTACACTTCCTGCTTTAATTAACAATGAGTTTGACTTTCCTTTCCAAAACCAGAGGATGAACTTTCCTTACCTGTAGCTGTGCAGCTTTTTCTGACTTGGAGATCAGACAGGTGCACGACAGGAAGCACTCAGCTTCTTTCAGAGTTCCCACAGGTATCAGCATGGGGAGAGACTCTCCCTTGCTTTTTGTGAGAATAAACTGTTCAAATCCCTCCATAACCTCTAAGGCAGAGGAATTAACTCAGACATAAACACTGCCTTCAGATATAAGCTGCTTATCTGAGAGCTGAGCAGGGCTTTGTATGGGAACCCCTTAGGAGGCACTCCATCACAGGCCTTTCCAAGGCAAGCAGTCAAATGGTGAGCCTCTCAGCCAGAGACAGTGATACAGCTTAAACTACCTTCTTGGCCACCCCAGCAGCCTTAGGCAGGTTCCCCAGGCTGTTGGCACTGCTCTGGCACAGGGAGTCCCTGGCCTTGCTGTGCTGCCTCCCATCCACAGGCTTGGTGGTCAGGTGTGGCTCGAGCACTGCTGCCTTTGCCAGCACCCCCAGCTGCATGTGCTTGAGTTTTGGTGGTGGTGCTCCCTGGCCCCCATGCTGGCTGTGCAATCCAAAAATGACCCTTGGTCACCTCCATCACTGTCCTTGGGCCCTGACAAGGTCTCATCCCTGTGAGTGGCTGCAGATTAGCAGTAATGTAGGAAGAGGGAAGTCACTTGGGAAGTAATGGTCGTAAAGAAAAATAGTTATCCTCTCACTCAAGGGCAGTTTAGAGGAAGGTGAGAGCAAAGGGTAGTTTCTTCCTTTTATATCATAACAAGAGAAACAGGTAAAACAGAGCCTCTGTTCTGCCTAAGCATGCAGAGAGACAAGTGGCTATTGAGGAGCAGAGGCGGCAAAGCTTTCCTTCCCCATTCCTATTCACCCTTAGGAATCGAAAAGAGCGAGGTGCTTCAGTGCCTGGACAGGAGACTGCTGATGGCCCAAAAGGTACTGAAAACCTTCTGGGAGCCTGTAAGAGGCACAGGAGGAAAGGAGGAAAGAAGTGAATTGTCGATGACGAGTGGAACTAATGAGACCTGGGTCAAGTCATTCCAACTGAAAGTTTTTCTATGGTTGGGGCATTTAAAGTTTTCCTATCCTTATGGACTGTCCTGAGTCTAATGAGCTGTGAATTCAGCCTGCAGACTTTCCATAATTTAGACCATGGAGACGATGTCCTCTGCCCATCCTCTTTTTTTCCTATGAAATCTTTCATTTATGCCTGTCATTCCAGTTAAAATCAGCTAAAATTGCCCAGTGAGCTCAGGGGAGGGAGAAAAAGAAAGGCAGACAACTGAACAGCAAGACCCGTGTGCATTAACTCATCTGCATAAAGCATACTTGTTTGAATCCCATTTCTGTAGAAAATGTCTGATTTTTCAGCAAGTGGAAGACCCTGAGAGCCTTGGGGATGTGAAGGACTGTGCAAATGGGGTGCTCAGTTTTTATCGTCTGGCTTCCATCACTGTCCTAGAGAAGGAGAAATGGCACATATAATGCCTGAAACCTTCAGCCAGAATCTACCTACAGCTTCTCCCTTGCAATTATCTTCTGTATGGAAGAAAATTGTTTCTCTGCTCTCAATCTCTAACTCATGCTTTCTTCTTCTTCTCCCTTTTTTTCCATAAACATCATGAAATCATTATTTGAAAAGAGGGAAAGAGGGAGAGATTAATTAAGAAGCTTGTATTCCAGTTTGAGGCTTTCACTGGTAATCAGAAACTGCTTGAGTTGTACTTTCAGGGGTTTGTAATATGAACAAAATCTCTGGATAAGGAGACAGCCTGTAATTAATTTCTCTCTTCAGGACAATTACAGATATAAATAGTAAAACAAAGGTAGACAAATATCAGCAGAGCTGCCCACATTGCATGTACTCCATTGTAATGTGGCTCAATAGCAAATTATTTTCTAGTCAAGGTCAGTGATTCACACCATGAAAAGGATATGGCACAGGATTCCTAGGATTCCTAGCCTTTGCTAGCACACACCTGATAATCATAATTTCAGCCACTTTTCCAAGTGATAAAGAAACCAAGCATAGGAAAGAAACTCAGCAGAGAAAATAAACTTTTTCTTCTCATCCCATCCCTGCACTATCCTGTCCTCTGGAGAGCTCAGAATCCTCTGGAGGCAGCAGAAACCAGTTAAGCTGGGGTAGTTACAGCATGAGTACAATAGTATTGTGGGAGGCCTTAGCAAGGAGATGAAAGGGAAAGATTGGCAGAAGCCTCTGGCTGCTTTTCAGCATCTCAGGTTTCATGGAAAAAAAATAAGTACCCATCTGCCAGGATTCTGCAGCAAGCTTTGGAAGGAAGAACTGGCCTAGAGTTGCAGCACTGAAGAGTGCTGCAGGCAGTTGCAGGAGCAGCTGTGGTATGTGAATGGCATTGGTTTGTTTTGGTTCCTCTCCTCACAGCCGTCGCTGACACTTGCAGTCTCTTCAGCGTGGAATGTTTTGTTGCCACCCAAAGAAGCCTGGGGAGAAGGAGAAAGCTGGGCTCACAGAGGGGCATGTGTTTTTCTCAGGCAAGCCAGTGGCCTGGGCAATGTTTTGGGCTGTAAGACAGCAGCGGGTAGGGCTGGGGAAGAACATATCCTTGCTTTCATACCCTGTGAGGATGGGGAGATGGAATGTTCTGGAGGAGGGGCCCTTTGTATGCCCAAACAGGACAGTCCAAAACTAAGGGAAATTACTGATGTAGGATAACAGCCAGCTCTTTCCTAGAGCTCTTCATTAGCAGCCATCAATACTCTTGCAAAGCAGGACAACAGCATCACTGCCTGTTTTACAGAGAGGGACAAAGAGGCATGAGAGTACACAGACCAGTGCACTCACAATTTCTGCTAGCAGCAGACACCATCTTGACCCCTACTCCAAAATTACAGCTTATTCTAAGGGCACAAAAAGCTCCAAAGAGCTAAACTATGAGCAGCTTCCACAGCAAGTCAATGCCATAGCAATAAAAACTGCTTCTGTTGCTCTCTCCAGGCTTGTCAACAGCAATATCCAGCTCTATGTGTGTTAGCAGTAGAAATGAAGGGATAACTCACTTTGAAAGCTTTCTTCTGTGGTTTGTGTAAAGATTTTATCAACTTGTTCTTCACTGACAATCTGCCTAAAATAAAGGACTTTGCTTTGAAATCACGGACTCCAGTACCTACATTTAAATAAGCAGAAATCAAGCAATAGTCGGGGACTGGCTGAATAATGCAACAGGTTCCCTTTTAGGGGACAACAGGAAGGATCAAGCTGATGAGAGGTCAGAAATCATTGTTTGTCAGGTGAAGAAAAATGTAGGAGATATTGAAAGGTCCAGAGAAGGTCAGTGAAGATAGAAGTGTCATTGAATTTACAGATGATGAGAGATTGCAGGGACTCTTTAGCCAGAAATGATGACTAGTTGGAGGGAGCCTTGTCTGAGACATTCACAATGATTAAAGATGGAAAGTGAAATTGATTGCTTCTTCCTTTCTTTCTTTCTTTTTCTCCTTTAAACTCTGTCCTGCAACATGGGAACAAGGGGTCATTCACTGAAATTAAAGGGCAGCAGCTTTAGAGCTGATTTTTTATTTTTTTTTTAGTGCTGCATGTAGTTTATCCATGGAATGTATCACCCCTCTCCCTGTGGTCATGGATGCAAAGGCTGTGGCTGGATTTTAAAGAGTCTGGACTTATTTCACAACCCTTTACAACAGGCCTGAGGCAAGGCAAAAAGGGAAGGTATTGGATCACTTTAGGGTAAAACCTGAAAAATCCTGAGGCAAGATGGACATCTCTTTGTCAGAGCATAGCAGGCACTTGAAGTGAGCTTAAACCCCTATGCCACACTCTTTTTGTGAGGGGTTTCTGCCTCACTCTGGAAGCACTTGAAGGGAACATGAGGCTCAACCCAGCTTCTGTCATTCCCAAGATGGGATCTTAACAAAGATTGACCCTCTCAGCTGCTGTAAGCCATGAATTAGTGCAACTTCAGTTCCATCACTGCCAGCCTCACGCTGCAGGAGGCTGCAGATGCAGAGTCACAGTGATTCTGCAGCCATGGAAGAGTCCCTGTAGGGTGGGAAGTGCCACAAGGCACGGGTGGGAGGGATGTTAGTGGTGTACATGCTGCTTTGGGAATCAAAGGTTATTGTCAGACTGACAAGATAAGCCTTCTGTCAAAGAAATAAATGCATGCCAAGCCCAGTGCATAGCTTTTGAGTACTCTCTAGAGTGGGTTCAGAGCTAAAGGACAGATTCAAATCTCATGCTCATTTGGCTTTGTCTTTTCTTGAGGAATATACCAACCATCATGTTTAGTACTTTGGAAAGAGATGGTTTCATTATTCACTGGCCATGAAACTCCATCTACTAGGGAATAAAGGACAGATAAAGCTGCAAATCTGCTGTGATATGAGTCTCAGGGTGATTCTGCCAAGGATGAAGGACTCTTCATTTCACCACCTGGGCCCTTCAGGTAAAATTAGAGCCTTCTAAAGTGCCATAGATGGCTCATACAGAGGAAATAATGGGCTGGGGGTTATCTTTGGGGGCTGGGATACAGTTTTGTTTGTCATTCTGTTTCCAAGGAAAGATGGTGATGGAACATACATGTTTGTTTGAAAGACAGCTGCCCTCTGGCAAAACACAGATTAAGATATTTTAGCATTTATTAGTGGATCCTTCTCTGGAAATACCAGTGCTCATGTTCCTGTGTCCTGGAGAGAACCATCACACATTTCCAGTGTTATGGGAAACAGAGGGCTCTTAATGCCCTTTCCCAGAATTTTCTGAAGTAGAGGTTACATGTCAGTGCCCCCTTGGCCCTTTTCATGCCAGTGATTTTCTTTTTTTTCCTTTCCCAACAGAAGCCATGACTAATAGATGAGGTTATTTATTGCTCTGCTGTGCCACCAGAGTTTTCCCAATTCACCAGTTAAAATAGGGTAATGTCATCCTGTTGACAATGCTGTCAAGTCACTAAAATGTTGCATGATGCCCTTCCAGTGAGGACTTTAGCCAGGCAAAGCTATTATCTTCACGGTTTCCTGCAGAGTTTTGGAGTGAAATCCCCCTTCACCTGCACACTTTTCACATTCTGATCTTATCAGGATAGATTTCTGATTAGTGCCATTTAAATAAGAAAACCCTTATTCTCTTCCCTGTCACTTCATCCTTCACCTGTATCCTGCATGGCCAGCTGGAGAGCATGCTTTAACTAGTGATGGACTGTTTCTCAAACCAACATAGAAGAGCAGACTTCTTGTGAATTTTTTCCAAATCCCCAGATGGTGCCCTCCACAGAGATTGCTGTTGATCAGGTGGAGCTCTTTTCCATCTGGGCTACAAGCATGCACAGATACACACAGGAAGGATTATTAATAATGCAGCAGTGATTGTGATGAACCATGATAGGTGGTGACAGAAACTGGGAGATGAATACATTCAAATCAATGTGCTTGGCAGGTACGTGAAATATTATTGTGTTAGAGAGAAGACCTTTAGCACTATCATGCCAATACCTCAGGCAAGAGATCCAGAACTGAGGCTGTCAGTCAAATTTGATTTTTCCTAGGTTCCTCTCACCCATCACTGTGCTGTAGGAGTTCCTTTTATCAACCAATATCAGTGGTGTCTGTCACTGGTTCTTTCCTTTTTCCTCCTTTTTTGGCTCCAGGAGAAAGAGAGCAAAATTAAAACAGGCTAATAGAGAGGAGGAGAACTAGTGTGTCTGTGGGACTTGTGTTACAAAGAGGACTGCATGATACCACAGGCCATTTAATAACTCTATCCAGGCTCTCAGTGCTAAAGCAATTATCACATGTAAAATAAGGAAGAAAGATATTCCACTGCAAAGAAGATCACCCTTATGTATGCAAATGTGATTACTTTTTGAGATCATGAAGAGAAAATATGAAGTGAAGTTTTCCAAACAGTCTGTTCATCAGCCTTTCTTGACACTTTAGACCAGAAAGGATGAAAATATTTCTAAATTTGAACCCTGCCTTTATTGTCTGATTTTTGTCTCGCAGAAAAGCAAAATGTCCTGCTGGTCTTCTTCTCTGATCCTTCTTGCATAGAATGTTTCTCCTTTTTCAGCCCTAAGAAATCAAGGCTGAAAGAATGGTGTAGCTGACAGGTCCCTTGGCAGTATGTGAATGTTGAACTCTTGAGTGAAGGTCACATCAAATGATTTTTAGATGATCCATGCACAGTTAAACATGTTTGCACATACTGCTCATCAAATAATTTTGAATAATGAGTGCAGGTGCAAAAGTCTTGATGTGTTTGCAGGAGTTTCATGATCAGAAATAAGAGCTTAAAATTTGCTGTCTCAAGTTGCTCCTGACAGAATAATCAGTGTGCTCTGATGTGCCCTGTGGTTCACCCTCTGTTCTGTGCCTGGATTACAGATGGAAGAGATGCTCTTAGCCCTGCCCATGTAAATGTTTTAACAAGTGAGTTTTCCCAGTCAAATGATGATGCTTTCCCATCAAAAGAAGATTCACTGAAGGGTAGATTGGATCTGAGGAATTCAGAATGAAAACCAAAACTGACTTGGATTCAGAGGAGACTGGAGGTGACCAAGGTTTTATGACATGAGGCCATTGGCAGTCAATCTCGTCACCCTTTGGGTCCTTGTTTCCTCATTTCACACACAGCATTCATACTCCACCCAGCTCTGTTCTGAGGAGAGAGGACTTGCTTGGTGTGAACCAGAGATCTGTGCTGGTTCATATCCCCGAAGGCCACACCCATATGGGTGTGAAGGAGAGCAACCAGTGACCTGAGTGGGGTCAGCACTGCTCCTCATCACAGGCTGAGCTACACAGACACAGCCACAGCAAACCCTCTGTGATCCATAAGCCTCTGTGTTTGGGGTGCTTTATGAACTCTTCAGTCACGGGAAGAAACACTCACAACTCCTGTAGGAACAGATTGGACACAGAACTGCTGCCTGGGCAATCCCTTGCCTCCAAGGGACTTTATTCTCTAGGAATACTTCAGACCACCCATGGTAAAGATGTGTCCAGCTTTCCTGACTCTACAAAATCATGTCAACAACTTTTGACAGCCAAGGGTCAGCAGACAGCATGTGCTTCCTGGAGCCAAGGCTGGGACAAGTTTTGGGAGAGATTTACAGGCAGGGATTGACAAAGCCTGGCCAGAAATCCTGTTTCTTCGTGGTGAGAGGGAACTGTGACTGCAAGAAAAGCTAGTCGGGTCTTTGAATTTGTTCTCCCCCTCACACATACCTTTCTCTGATAGCAATGTGTCCTAAGATAAGGGGACCAGGTGGGCATTGCAGGAGGAACTCTCTGGTTGCTTGCATAATTAATGCATTCCAGTGGTGGGAGAGTTGAGATGTTTTCGACTTCGGTGCACACTGCCTTGCAGATGGGAGTAAAATACTGCTGGAGATGGGATGACTCAGCAAATTGGTCTCCAAAAGTTGCAGCCTGCAGAGTCCATCCAGTCTAAAAGCAGGGAACACTCACTTTTGGATAGATGATTAAAAAGCACTAATATCTGGTCAAATACAGAGATAAAATCCTAAAATAGCTACATAGATGCTTTGTTGTTTTGTAGTTGTGAATTCTTCGGGGCTGAGGACTGTAAACATGTACATTTCTAATCAACCCTTTAAACTGTTGACCAAATTGGACACTAAGTGGGCCTAGCTGCATCTGGACTTCTCTGAGAAGTTTAGACAGCAGCGGGGGGGTCTCATTGAAGCTCATGACCCAACAGGAGGGACCATGACCTGATAATACTGTAATCCATTGTAATAGATGATGAAGCTGTTGTTTAGATACTTCATTGACAATATTTAGATATTGTATTAGTAAGAAATCTAATCATAATCTTTCATATCATCTCTGTGTCCTACTTCTCACAACCAGCTGAGAGCCTTCTCTCCACTACTCTGCCACAGAGAGTGGTTTGACTCAGACATGATGATGGGAGTATGAGGTTTAATCCATTTCCCATCACAGCTGGGGATTTGGATTACCTGCAGCTGCTGCACTGCCATGCCTCTGTCATGGGACAGATCCTGCATTTGAGCTGCACTTGAATTGTTTCTGAGTCTTGACTCAGAACCACGGGCTGGTGGCTTTGGATTAAAGGTCAGAGGTATAGACATGGGGATAGATGTTTTTGATTGGATTATTCTAGTGCCTGCACCAGTGCTATACGGTGATCTAGAGTAGCTGCATCTCTGATGGACAGGATGAGGCTCCCTGAGAGGCCATCTGTTCCCTGGATTGAATCTCTTTTATTTATAGAGAGGACAGCAATCTTTAGGGCTGTGGGCTTGGCATATTACAGGGGTCCTATATGTTAATGTAATTATAAATATGAAAATCCCCTGAGAAAGTCCAAATAATTATTACATTGGCACAGAGACTATATTGTTAAAGGTGGTCAGCCTGCTGGCTGGTGCATTTCAATTACCTTTATGTTCATTTGGTGCTACTGAAATGAAGCCATTTTCACTGATTAGTGCCAAGAACTGACAGATATGTTACTCCTTTTTGTTTTCTCTTTTTCAAAATTGTTTTTAGTGCTGGTGAGCAGTGCCAAAATTACAGCTCTGCAGGCTGTAGTGTTTTATTCAGCCAGGGAACTAATTGTAGTACAGTATGAGCAAAGGATGCTTTGCTCAGGAATGGATGCACCAAGGAAGCAGGAATCAGTCAGCTTCACCTCCTCTTTTAGCTGTGTGGTGCATACTCCCAGTGCTGGAGATGGAGTGGCAGCTTTGTGAATTTTCACAGCCCTAAATCAGCTACATGAGGCACATTTTGACTTCCCTGGGAAAAGGCATCATTTTTGGACTAGAGGGAGTAGGTGGAAGAGGATCCTACACTTGTGCAGTGCTCACAAACTTGTTTTGTGCCTGACTGTGGTAATGGGGTGTGCATACAGGGAGCAGCAGAGTGAAGAGAGTAAGTCTTCTTCTGTCAGAGACAGCATTTAATCGATCTCCCTATACCCATGCAGCATATTTCCAAGAGGGTGAGGTTGTGGAAATGCTGCTGCCCAGTTGGCAAGGGTCTGTGCCTGCCTGCGTAAGGGCTGCTCCTTGTATCTTGGGCACATTTAGATTGAAAAAGATCCTTAAGATCATTGAGTCCAACTATTAACCTAACACTACCAAGCCTGCCACTAAACCATGCCTTTACTGCCTGGATGGGAACTGTGGATGCTGATGCTCCTTGGTGCACTCTCATGGACCACGTGGATGAGCATTCTTGTACCCCTGTTAATGGGGCTGGCAAAAATCAGGCTGCACAAACCACAAAGCAAAAGGTGGGGTAACAGTGATCTCCAGCTACCTGTCATGCACTTGGGCACATTGACACACAGAACTAGGCTATGGTCCTTTCTGTGCCCTTGTAGGCAAAGGAAAACAGTGACATCAAGTCTGATCTGGGCTTCTTGGTTTGCTTAAAGCACAATCAAGCAATGCAGGGTTTTCAGGATAGGCCAAATGTTCCCACGAGGAAAAAGAAAATAACTCCCAATGCTTTTGTATCATATCACTTCCCATCTCCATGAAGCTACTCAAAACATAGTAATGAATGACAAGGGCCTCAGTCACCAGGAACACCACAAACAGCCTTGCTGCTTGCATCTCACTCCCTTCTCCCCACCCTGCCATCTCTCTTCCTGGAACCATAAGAAAAAAAGGAGAAAGGTGGATGTTTATGAACATGTCAGGGATAAACAAGTGGCAGGTGTGCTCGAAGCCATGCTTTTCCTCTGACATTTTGCTATCATAATTATTATTTCTGTTGTCTTTGGAGGATAATCAACAGTTGTCTCCCCATAAATGTGCTTAGTAAAAATGTCTCAAATGCACAAGAGAAACCATTTATTGCTTCTGTATTGCTGGAAGCTGAAATTATGCTTAAATAACCTCTCAGTTCAAGTGAGGGTAAATCAATGCTGACCATGGAGAACAAACAGTGCAGATTTTACTCTTGCGACCCAAAGCTGCACACCATCGCAATTCATCTGATCTTCTCATTTTGCCAAATGAAAATGGAGGTGAATTATCTATCTTTTTCCAGCTGGTGTCCCAATGATGTGGACAGGAGCTGCAATATTACAATAGTTTAAGGGATTTTTTTCTCTTCAGTTGCCTGCTTGTACATTAAAAAAGGAATAGAAAACACCATGATGCTGTCCTGTTTAATGTGCTTGTGTATATTGCCTCTTGCTCAAGGTTTCCTCTAAAGGAGAATTTAAAATCTTATTAAGCATCTGCTTTCTCTGTTAAATATTTCACATCATTATGGACTGAATAGTGCTTTCAGCCTTGCCTGAGCCATCTTCCTACATCTAAAAGTGTATGCAGTGAGAAATGTGGTCAAGTTCAGGTCTTCTCAGTTTTCATTGTGGTATATTCAACATGTGTGAGGAGCTGGTTTTCCCACCTACTGGGTTGGTTTTTTCTAACCCTGACAGAAGCCTTCCAAATATATGATTGCTTGTATTGCATCTTTATGGCCAACAAACTGCTAGTGCCTATCAAATTAGTTTTGGCAGAACATGGCAGAAATTGGTCTGGGACGTTGCATTTTCTAGATGCCCCTTTTCTACAGTCATGTTCATCTGAGATTTACCTTCTTATGCTCTTTGAGATCCCTGGCTTTTTGAACCATTTGTCCAGCCATACAACTTGGCAGACATTTAGCCATGAGTTTCACTGTTAAAGCCGGAATTGTAAAGAAAGCCTTTTCTCCATTTCTGAACATTTAGTGAGTAGCAGTGGGTTATATCATTCCTGTGTGCTGGACTTCCATCATGGTTATTTTGCCAGTTTGATTCCTACAGCAGGTCCAGAACAACAGTGAAGAGCAAGTGTAGACAAGATGCCTACATGTTCCAGGGATATTCTAGCACCCTGGCATTGTCTGAGAAAAATATCTCACTTGCAGTTGTTTGCTTTAGTTTCATAAGGCTTTCAGATCTTCACAAGATCCTTCAAGATGCTAAAGAGTCCTTGAATTTGTTAATGGCATGATGAGTCAAGGAAGCTTATCATCTTCCAGACAAGGACCTTTTCTAGAACAGGCATTTCAATTCTACTGCATATCGGTGCAAGAAGTAGAGGGTGAAATTTATGATCTGTCATGTGCTTGAGTGAGATTAGTGGACTATAATGATCTCTTCTCTGACTTTAAATTCAATTTCCCTTTTATTTTTAATTAAAGTTGTGTTTCAGTGATTTTAGTACTCACTTAAGCAGGGGTTGAAAATGGTCATGTGAGAGGGTCTTGGGAAAAGCCCTGGAAAAGCTGTTAAATGAGCAAAAATTCCTCAGTGTGATGCAGGCACTAAGAGCTCACTTGTTTGTGACCGAAGAAGGTGTCACAGAAGGGTTACCACTGCGTGTCTTCTGGAACATCCTCTCTGGTCCCCACTGGTCTGAGAGCAGAGCTATGGGCAAAGGAAAATTTACAGGACAGAGAGAGCTTTCAACCACCTCCAATTCAGCTGGACAGGAAAAATCAGTTTCCGTGGATACCATCTACATACTTAGACCCTCCCATGCATTTTGAATTAGCAAAACCTATCTCCAGACTGTTGGATGATGTTAATTAAACTAAATTAATTATTTATTCAAATAAAATAAGACATGCCAAGATCTCCAGGGAGGCTATAAGGACAATAATGCCTCTTATTAGAAAAACATGTCAGTACCTCACACAACCTGGGTCCATCTTATTTGCCTGGGATCCCATTTTCAGAAATTCTTCAGGACTCAAAACAATGATTTTCCATTTGCATAAGGCAAAACCCCTCCACCCCTCTCTTGCCATTACTTTCTTCCTACTGTGTGTTGTGGAGATGCAAATACTAGACTGACATCTTTCTTAAGAAGCTTCTGGCAGATTTCACACAGACTTTTAGGATCGTTTCTACAAAGAGGAGCCTAGCAATGCCAAGAAGATATTTCTTTTCCATGACACATTGTGAGTGATTCTTGCATAAAATTGCCAAAGCACTTGACAAAGTCATAATCACGAACTAATGATCCATAAGGCAATTGCTGTAATTAGTAGCATTATTGATATTACCTTACTAGAGTAATTGGAATCTCTTAACCTTTGTTTGTAGCAAGAGAAATTGGGATATTGATGCTGACAAGGACTGGCATCAAGTGGACAATAAACACTCTGTACAGCAGTTATTTGCTAACACGCCTGCAGCCTGGTCTCTGCTGCTCACCGAGGCTGCGTGGTTGGCTTGGAGGTGCAGGAATTTGGAGCAGTGCAGAGCCCTTTTTTCACTTCAGCCTGCTCTGACCTGTCAAGGCTATACCTCGACTGAAATGTTAGGTGTGCTATACATCCCATGACGAGTGGATTAAGCCTAATGTGTCCATGTTGTTCATGGAAAGAGTCAGTTTGAGGTATCTGCTGGTGGGCAGAGCTGGAGTGTGCCTGGCCCCCTGCACAGAGGTGAGTGGGGTGATGCATCCCCGCAGTGGTCTGGACCTGGAGGGACATCTGCAGGGGATGGGGGGTGCTCCACGTGCTGGGCATTCTTCTGTGTTCTGCCAAAAGCTGGGGAGCCCAGTGGTGAGATGTGATTGTTTTCCCCCAGCATGGAACCAAGCTGAGACAAACACCCATCAGATGGCAAGAGCTCTGGCTGCTGAGAGGCTGGGCTGGATTCAGTGTGTTGTCATGGAGCAAAGGGCTGGCTCAGACTTCACTGGGAAAGCAGCAGCCAGAAAGAGGAGTTTGCTCAGACAGGTTGGCTCCAGTGAGGGGGTGAAATGACAGATGACAGATGGTGGTCATGTGGCACAAGGTGCCAGCTACTTTGAGCTGAAGTCCTGTAGTAAAGCCTTCAGAGAAATCAACATCTTTCTCTTCTTAATGACTGCAGTATATTATATTGTCCTCCCCCTGTTGTTTTTTTTTTCTTTTTTAAATAGGAAACATCCACCAAACCTGTCCATCTGTGCACAGGCCTCCTCTCTGAAGGCTGGTGATGAGGATGAACACCACCTCTGTTCCCTCTGCCCATCTCAGGCAGGCACTGTAATGATGTTCTCCTCTTGGCATTGTATCTGTGTAATTTATGGCAATGATGATGATGCTGGTATCTGGAGGAAGAAACTATCTCTGTATGGTACTCTTACTTTCCAGCCTGAGCCCCATTTTGAAGGACACAGTGGGGACAAAGGCAGAAGTACAGAGAGGGGTTCCTTTCTTCTTAGCAAAGCCATCCCTCCCACCAGCTCACCCCAGGGCATGGGCAGGAGCCTCTCAGGCTGCATGGCTGCGCCCAGTCTCCCAGAGCCTCACAGGGCTGGGTGAGTGTTGGAGTCTAGAACATCTCTCTGGCCACCCTGGAGGGTTTGGAGACCGGACAGGGGGATCTGGGATCTGTACAAGGGGGGTCAACCAGCCTCACACAGAGCCCAGGAGGACACTGCTCTGATCCCTGTCCATGGGAGTGAATGCCCACATTGTATGAAGAATCACAAGCTGAGAGAATTCAAAATAAGTAGTATGTAGTTTATCATAGAATGTAAATGTAGAATCTAGGATTTTTAGTATATAGGATTGAAGAGACAAGATGGAGGAATTGGGGAGTGGCCCCTGTGCTCCTTGTTCTTGCTCTCGTCCCTCATTTTCTGCTGAGTTGGATTTTAGAGATTGGTTTAGAGTAGAAATGACATGTTAGCATAGGTAGTAGGCATTGGTAAGATTTTGTAAATAAAAAGTACGTTTTGGACGGTGCTTGGGTCAGTACATGAGGTGCGGGGCTCTCTGATCCACCCAGTCTGCCGCGCGCCCTGCTCTGCTGGGGATGCCCTGCAGAGCAGAGAAAGAACTAAGATAATGTACCCTGCCAGGGAGGCCTGGCAGAGCTGAGAAAGAACTGAGAGATAATGAAGAATAAACAGCCTTGGAAACATGCACTGGCGGACTCAGCTTGTCGTCTCTACCTTCGGTGTGAAACTCTTAGGGCCAAGAGAAGACGAAAAACCTGATTACCTCGGGGAACAGCAACCCCGAGGAAACTCCCAGGGAACAGTAACCCTGAGAGGTGAGGGCCAGCCTGATTGCTCTGTCTTCCATGTTGGGCCAACTACTTGGTGCCATTCCAAAGTTATCTTTTAATTAACCTTGACACAAGCCTTAGCTTTTCAAAAGTCTGCTGGACCTCTGAAAAATTCAATTTTTCCTCTGATGAGATAAATTCAGATGAGTTTCAGTGTATCAAGGCCAACAAACAATCTCAGTCCCTTAAGTGGACAGGTGGATGCTTAACTGTACTTGTCATCTTCATCATAAGGAAAACCTTCTACGTGCCCCAAAATTAATTTGCTGATTTTTATAAAATCTATTTATGCAGAAAAAAAAAATCTACAAAGGGGAAATTAGATTGAAAACTGACTCCAGACACCACTTAATAAGAATTATTTCATGCCAGTATATATTAAATTCAATATCTATTCCACTCATGCAGTGTAGTTGATTAAAATGAACAGCATCTCAAATATGCATTTCTACATTCAGTTACTTCAGCCTAGTCTTGATGTATCTATTACTGCTGAAGGATACAAATTTCTGTCAACTGTGAGAGAGTTCACAGCCATTTGATGGTACAAAAAAAGGAGACAAAGTTGAAGGCATAAAGTGCCTCAGCCTAAAAATAGCAGTAAGAAGTAACTAGCAGGAGACCCACTTCTGAGTAATATATAGGCTGTCTGTGGCCTTTCTGGTGACAGAGCCTGACATCACTGCTAACATGGTTTACTATGACCATTTTCCGTGGGAAGGAGGCATTTTTCCAGGCCTATCTCGGGAGGTGCAGGAGCTGAGGTGCTCTCAGCAGCCTTCAAAAGCATCCTAGGTCATGAAGGTTTGGTTTTGTTTGAGCCAACAGATGAGGGTTCCCCCAAACCCAACCACAGATTTATGTTACCATCCCTGTACCTGCTCTGCCCCTGTAATCCATGACAGCAGGCACCTCTCACCCCATCTGACTGCACCTCTGGATAGGGCTGCTCCTGCCCTCCCAAAACAAAGCTGTCCCCATTTGTCATCCTGACCTCCATACATTTGTCCAGCACCAGGCACCTGTGCATCCAACTCTTTGTTTCTCACACCATCTGGCTGCTTAAAATGTCTCTATCCCATGGACAAAATTCAGTGTGCAATGCACTCCCAAGGAGCGGATGTCGTAAAATTCTGCAGGAGTAAACAAAATCCAGAGAGTCCAAGACAGCAAAAGAAAAAAAACTAGGTGTGTTGACTGATTTAAATGGGGGATCTTGGCTTCTGTGTCTGCACACATTTTCACTTTTCTAAATTTCTTGCCTCCACCTCAGATGCTTTGTTATATTTAGCCTGATAACTCACTGCATTTCCAATAGCCTGGCAAAGCATTTTGAGCTAAATGAACTTGGAAGATCCTATCAGAAGTAGTATGATGTAATTCTGTGTTACACATAGGCATTTGCCTTCCTGGGGTGAAAAAGCTTAAAACACACATGTGCCTGGTGGTTTTAGAGTGCTGCTCAAGTGCTAATTACATGTGTGAGCTAAGTACTTCCATTAGCTTAAAGTGGGGGAAAAGATGAGGCTGATGGAGGAAGAGACTTGCTAAAAAAGTCAGCAGAGAGTCCATGGCAGAGCAGAGGTTGAAAACATGGACACTGATGTGTGTTAAGTCTAATAAATCAAAGCTCTCAGCAGTACAGTATGCCTGCCCAGACATGATTAGAGATCTTGCACCCACCCTTTCTGGTGCATGCTGAACCCCTGAAAATCAAGTTCTTCTCCATGGGTAATAAAAACAAATGTACTCCAAACCATTAGCCATCATGGGAAAAGTAGATGGCTCTGGGGTGTTCTGTTATAGCTGGGCAGTGGTACCTGAAATCTGCTGTGCTGGTCAGCTGCAGCCAGAGATGTGCTGTGTGCTGGAACACACCTCTGTGAAGTGACTCACTGAGGCAGCTGGAGCTGTAGCCTCATAAATTAGGACTACTACAAAATGCTGGGTAAGGACATAAATCAGTGGGTCACCCCAGCACCAGAGATATCTTTAAAATGGATCCATTTTCTCCAGGGTTAAATCTTCCCAATCAGAGGCAGCCTTTTGGAGCCTGGCTTTGTCATAGGAGACTAACTGACAAACCTCTGTGCTGTAGTATTATCTCTGTCACCCCACTGAATGCAGCAGTAACACTGGCTTCTATGAATCAGACAGATCTTAAAAAGGAGAGTTAAATGAGCATCACATTATAAACCACAAAGTACATTCATCACACTGCTACAAACCATAAATATGACAAGTACATCCATCAATTCAGCACCTTTCTTTCAGGTCTGACTACACGGACGTTAGTGACTTAATGGCTCCAGAAAGCTTTCCCTTCCTAAACACACTGTGCAGCCTGGTCTTTCATTTACTGCAGTGCCAGAAGTGGAGCTCAACCATCTACAGTCATGTTGCTGTGCTGGGAGCTCCTGCAAGGGAAAAATCCACCTCTTGGAGGCTGCACCCAGCATGACCCCCTTGGAAAGAGTAGTTCATGCTATTACACTGCTGGTGCTTGGACTGTACAAACTGGGCAACAGAAGGATGCCAGTCTGCTATAGGCATGCAGCTACAAACTAGAGAATAGTCCAATGGAAAAAGGATAAACAGATCTAGAGATAAGTTTTCAATGATTTGCTGTCAGACTGTAAAGATTTATTGAGTGGGCGCTCTATAACACCATGTTTTCATTAAAACAGCTTCGTGGATGGGTTAGGGGATTATTAAATCTGCAGCTGAGGGTGAGCTGGAAAGGGCTCTATACATGTCTGGAGGGCAGGATTTGAAATGCCTTATGGAAAAAGTGACCCTGAAAAATAGTTTATGGTTCAAGTTGGGAGACTGGGTCGTCTTTTGGGCATGCTATCACTACACTTCAAGAGAGTTCTGAGCCAACTGGTGACATACAGATAGAGAGCATAGATGGAAAACATGTTTGAGGGGGAAGGAGTGAAAGAACTAGGCTTAACTGAGAGATGACTGAAGACAGAGATGGCAACGGTTTCTAAAAACACAAAAAGCCACAGTAAGAACAGAATGCTTTTTATTTTCCCTGCCTACTTTGGTGAGGTTAAGGAATAATGGCCTTATATTGTAGAAAGAGAGACTTAAGTTTGGCATGAGAACAAAAACTTCCTGACAGCAATGGCAGAAAAAGCAGTGGAGAAAGTTGCCTGGAAAGGCAGTGACATCTCCATCGTGGGAGGCTTTTAAGAGATGACTAGGTAAACAGCAGATGGTGCCTTGTAGAATTGGGGTGGACAAGATGTTGTTTGAGTCCTTCCATCGCTGTTTTTTATAATTCTGTGTTTGGCTAGCACCAGAGCTGTTAATCCTGTTTGTCCTACAGGATGTAACAATCCATGCTCTGCCTGCCCAATTTGCCATGTGCAGTTAGATTTTGGAGGAAGCAGAACTAGCAGTTTCCCACTTGCATCTTTCCTACCTCCTGCTGAAGAATGGGCTGAGACAAGTCATTGCATCTTCCTGCATTTCTCTTGATCCTTTGGGGTGAACAGCAGTGGAGCCCAGCTTCTCTGAGGAGAATAGATGGACTTCAGAAGCAGTACAAGTGCAAAACTTCATGGAGGCATAAAGACTAGAGTGCTGTGTACCCCTAGAAACAGCTTTTAAAAGTCAAATCCCAGGCACTGCTTTTGAGTAAAGGAGCTGATGGCATAAAGACTGGCAGTAAAGTATCTAAATTTCCAGGGAGAGTAAAGCTAACAAATGCTATGCTAGTGTACAAGGATCCTGCCATAGCTAGATGCTGGGGTAAGGGAGTGGTGGTTTGGGATGGGTGGAAATATCACTAGAAGAGATTTGGGAGAAAATTTCAGGACCTCATATTGCTTACTTGCTCTCTGTGGCTGTGAAGGTCTGTGCCTGATGCTGTGAGGCTGACATTATTCTTCCAGATTGTCAGGTTTGAGACCCTATGACACTGGTGCTGACTCTTCTTGTCTGAAGAGAATACTGCTGCCTTTCTGTCTGAGCATCTCCCTCTGGCTGTACCCAGCCTTTGTGCCACAGAGCACCAGTGCAGCTGTAGCTCCCCACACCGGGGTGAACTGGCAAAGCCAGCAGACAAACAGCACCTTCATGGGCCTGGCTGGGAAGGGGAGAAGAGTGGGTCAATGCTGTCTGCCTAGATCCTACGCCCTGCAGCAAATGCAAGGGACATTTCAGTGGGCCTTTTCCCACCTCAGCCATAAAACATATTTTGTAGTCACCAGAGAATTTTTGAACCTGAAAAAAACCAATGCCAAACAAAAATCAGCAGCTTTCTTTCCCTTCCTTCCTCCCCTTCCCCAACAAACTGCTACCACAGACAGATGTCTGGAGAAGTATAAGAACAGGGAAGTGTATGTGCTGCTCCTTCCAATAAATATCACTTGTTAAATAATTTAGGTCTAGTCAATACACAGAAATCACAGCAGCTGAATGAAGTGGGTGCTGAGAAAGCTATAGTTTTATTCTGCTTTGTTCGATGTTGCACCTGAAGCCTCAGTAAATTTGTTAGGGCAAATCCCAGGTGGTGATGTCTACCCAGGCTGTGGACAGTGTTGCAGATAAGGAGTTGGTGACCACATGAAGTGGAGCTGATTCCAGGGGCAGACAGGACCTCACCCTGGGCAGAGAGGGTCTGGGTGGGTCTGGAACCTGTGAGAAAGGTGCTGTTAGTACGTTTCTTGACCTGATGAGCTTGCTCACATGCTGTCCCATTAGCCTCCCTAAAGACTTCTATCTATGAAAGCATTTCTAGTGCATGTGTTTGACTTCATGTGTGCAGCTCCAGAGCAGGTTAACTTATGTGAAGACTCTAAACTACCCAGAGGTTTAGGGGTAGTGGACTTACCTAACTAGATCTTTGTCTCTTTTTAAAACAAATCATGCCAAAGATACACTCAGCATGTTGAGGCAAATACCCTGGATGCTGAAAATATGAAACAGATTTCTCTCCATGCTTAAGCCCAACTTTTTATTCCAGTTCATTATGATGCACTTATTATGATCACTTACTTTTTCCAGATGCCTCTGTGCACCATTTCTCATGACTAAGTTAATAACCAGCTGCTAGCAAGCTATAGAGGAAAGCATAGATGGTAAAAGTTGATATTCAAGGGGTTTTAATAGGCCAAATTTGAGCAGATGCAACTGGGCTCAGCAAATTTTGCTGCTTGAACTCCTCTCTTGCAACATTTCCAGTCTGTGATGTACAGCACAGAGGTGCAAATCTCCTACAAGCTCCATGCAGGGTTTTTAACACTGCAGAGGGGTGGGAAATTTAAATAAGGATGTTATGGAATGATATAGATGAAATGGCTACAAGGATTTAGGCAAGGAGAAGGGAGTGTTCTGTGGCTACTGTTTTTTTCTACAACCATTAGAAGCATGTTGCATCAGGCAGTAGGTCAAGAGGAAGGAAGAGACTAAATCCTTTTAAGAGGTGTAACACTCTTTCAATCTGAAAACCTTGGCTGAACAAAACCTTGGTGAAACAAATCTGAACACAAGAAAATTTAACCTCTAGAGCCAAACTTTTTGGCTAACACACTACTCTTGGATAAATGATGAAAGCATATTCTTTTTCTTTTAAATAAGGTCCAAATAGTTACAGAGGTCTGTCTTTTGCGGGGGGGGGGGGAAACAACCAAAAACCAAAA
>VXBR01005272.1:113259-133738 GCA_013400215.1 Cisticola juncidis
ATTAGCTTTGCTCTTCCCAAAGGAAAAATTAAATGAGGTGGTATACTTCTTAGTTCACCATGACAGAAAAGACGGTCTTTGAATACTGCAGCTGTTATAGATGTGTCACTTTTTAACGTACTTGAGCCTGGCTTAACATGTTTTGACAAGATATCATAACCTGGTGTGGCATGTTAATAAGAAAAAGTCATCCTTTTGGACTGGGCTTTAGATCAAATAATATTGACATAGAAAAAGTATTGGGGAAAGAAAAGAAACCCTTACAAGTGAGTTGTAGGAATGAGAAATAGCTATTTGTCAGGCAGTGTAATCTGATGGTCCCAAAAGTCAATGATGTGTTTTTCAGTAGTGTTGAAACTCCTGTCAGTATTCAGTCATTGCTGTTCCTGAAGCGTGACAGTTGAGGATCCTTAATTAATAATTAAACTAGATAAAATCTAGCCATTTTCAAAACTCCACTCAATTATTTCTTTGGTTTTTGTTGCTGCAATAGGTATTTCACAGCAATTACAAGATGATTAGGTTTTCTGATGGCCACAAAGTTGTGTAATTAACAGTGATGCTAGAGGTCTCACCTGGCTTCAGCCATCCAAAGACTGCATGTAGTGAGCATTTGGTTGTTGATTGAGTTTTCCATCAGGATGTCAACTGGGCAAGGTTCTCCATCTTCAGCTGGGCTGGAAATACTTTTAGAATCTTTGTTGTACCCTTGAGGAAAACAGAAGCATGAGTTCTTTGGCCTTCTATAGTCCAAATCTTTGATCTACTGAGAGGTCTTCATCATTTCATCTTCATCATGATCCTATGAAACAGGCCATCCCCAGTTTACAGCTGGGATGTCTCAGGCAGAAGGCAAGCCATGTGGCATGGCCAAGGCTCCCTGGGAAGCTGGTGGTGGGATTTGGAGGCCAGGAGACATCCTCACATCCCATGCCATGCAGATAAAGGCCCGTTAGTCATTAACTGGAGCTTATCACAGCAGATGGCACTGCTCCACCTCCTTCACCAGGAGCCTGCTGCAAAGCCAGCGGTGACATTGGAAAGGCTCCCGCTCACACCATGGGCTCTTGGCCAGTTCTCTGTGCTCCGCCGCCAAACGTTTGGATTTTCTTGCAGTTTACGATTTCCTCTCTCTTCATTTACCCCCATCAAGGGCTTGGCTGAATACAGCAATAAGGAAGCAAGGAGGGTCAAGTTTATAAATGACTGTGGGAAGTTTGGTTTCCATGGCTGCCAGCAATTACTGTGCAGACTCAGATGAGTGGAGATTACAGCCCAGGGCTGCTATTTTGCACACTGGCAAGACACAATAACAAATGACAAACTTAATTCACTGCTGCAGCAGGGAGGAGGCATCTCACTCTGTGAACCTGGGGCTTATCTTACAGGAGAAGCAGCTCTAAGTGGATTTCTCCTTTTTTATTTATTTTTTTTTTGGCTGTGCTGATGCCAGCTAATGCATATTCTTCAGTCAGTAGCATCATTTCACCTCAGAGCTCTTAAGTCTATTAGTCAGCCCCCCTTTCTATTTCTGGACCTGGAAAATGTTAAGCAAATAAGAAAATTTAGTCCCCAGAGTGGGCTTAGAGGTCAGCTTTATTTTTAATTTCTTTTTTCCCCCAAAGGATCTGTTGAGCTTTTTTCTAATTGAAATACAAACTAAATAGTAGCTTGGCCAAGATGCAGGGTGGCAGCTTGCATTCCACAGGGGCTGGGAGCTCACCTCACTCCAGAACATTTCCACATGCTGCCTACTGTCAATATAAATGCCAGGAACTTTATTTATAAGACTACAAGTCCACACTATGGAGCCATTTATTACTGTTAGCAACCAATTAATAGTGCACAGCCATCTGTACCAGCTCAACTTGTTATCATGGCTTAAACCACAGTACAGGATGTGCATTTAGGCAGTGCAGTGGTGCACATTGGTATTCCCAGCAGGAAGATTTTGTGAGAGCCTCTCTGGCTATTTTGAGCCTTTCCTGGTGCCTCTGAGGCAAAGGAAGCCATTTGGGCCAAAAGAGGGACTTG
Source organism: Cisticola juncidis (assembly GCA_013400215.1). Lineage (NCBI taxonomy): Eukaryota > Metazoa > Chordata > Aves > Passeriformes > Cisticolidae > Cisticola > Cisticola juncidis. Next base: position 115,294 of record VXBR01005272.1, read on the forward strand.
GCAGTCTGCTCAGTGCTGAGCAGACTGAATAATAAAATGTATGGAGCTATACAGTGAGCTAGCACTGAGGCAATGCTTGTCAGCTGTTATCTCAGTTGTTGTTGCAATGTCCTGACAAGCAGACAAGTAATGTTCCTTACTTACAGGTACAGGAGATAAATACTGGGAGTAGAGTTATTAATCAAGGACTAGGTCCAGAGCACGTATCACTCAGCAAGTTGCTACTCCACCAAAATTAATGGTCCTTTTGCTATTGATGCTTTCCTCTCTGTTGGATGCCAAAACATGATGGTCAGATCGCCCCAACAACCATCACCCTGGTAAACTGAGCAGTTTGGCACTTAAGAGTCATGCCTAGAAAGGCAGATTTGCAAATCCCAGGAATATTTCCTGGATCTTCTCTGCAGTATCTCCACCTCATCAAACTGTTTATTGAACTGAGCAGTCTGGGTCCCTGGTGTGGTTGCAAGTTTCAAAGAAAAGGTGAAATTATCTTCATACTGGCCTCAGAAGTGGTCCTGATCAGGTGCTCTACCACACCTTTTGTTGACAGCATTACATTGGATATTTATGAATGGATTTGGGTTCATAACTCCTTTTTGAAGGCATTCCTGTCTGTTTCCTGTCCTGTAGGTATCACCTACATTTTTTGTTCTTAAATATGCTTACTTCACCTTGGACTCAAACACATATAGTTCTACCATACTTGTTCCTTCACGATCACAATTAAATTACAAAGTTGTTTGTATCAGTGATGTCTCCTCACAGTTTTTTAGCCTTCCAATCTTAGTAGGACAGATTTTAGTTACAGATTTCAGTAGATCACAGGTATGAAAATAAAATACCATCAGGAAACCCACCTCACCTTCTGGGACCCAATCCATAGGATAATTGCTATGATGATAGCTTTGTGATAGCTTTTTTCCATCCTATTTTCAGAGTTAGTAACTTTAACTCATTTACTGTGTACTCTGTTTGCTTTGTATTGTTTTAGCATTTAAGTCCACCTAGTGTGTGGCACCAAGTTGAATGCTTTGGAAAATCTTTTTTTTTTTTCCATCAACACCACTGACTTCATCAAGTAAACTTGTAATCACAGCAAAGAAAGATATTAAGTTCATTTGACAGGGTCTGTTTTCCATAAACCCCTGCTGATGGGCATGAATTATATTTCCCCTATTAGCTGCTCCATTATTTTACCTGGGATCGATGTCAGTTTGACAGGCCTATAATTACCTGGGTCGTCTCCTTTACCCTTTTAAAATATTAACTCAACACAAGATTTCTGTCAGTCCTGTGGAAATTCCCTGCTGCTTCAGGAGTTATGGAAAATTACCCTTTGTAGTACAGAGAGCTGTAGCCAAAGCAGCACAGGGCAGGACAAGGCTGGCTTCTCTCCCTCCCTGCCACCTGCCATACCCAGAAGGTGTCCCTCAGCCTCCCTGGGGTCATTACAAACAGTCAGGAATGTTGCCCTGATTTCTTGAGCGCAGGACCCAATTTCCTACCAGAACCACTACACAATGCCTCTCTTCTGCTCCATACCATGGTCCTGTTGTTCACTGTGTGGGCTTCTGGGACCAGAGCTGGGGTCTCTGGCAGAGCCATGCTCCTGGGAAGTGCATCCCAGCTGTGGGTGGCAAAAGCTGAGGATTTCCTCATTGCTGTGGCTGGGCTGCTGGGACACAGGAGGTGATACTGTGTCTGGCAGATCTGCCTCCTGCCTGGGAGCAACCCTGAACAAGTGTCTCCCCCTTGGATGCTGAGTCTCCTGGCAGGCAAAATAGAGGTGGCTGTTTCTCGGCAGGGAGCTTTGTGGTCTGTACATGACAGCAGGTACACATGAATATATTCTTTGTCTTATTTTTCCTTTCTGCTGTCCCTTCTTTTCCCTGCTTTCTCTACAATCTCTTCTCTGCTTCTGCCTGCTTCTTAACCCTTGTCTGTGTCCGGGCCTCTGCTGCTGTTATCATACCCAGGCAGGGGCTGGCTAGAACAAATGCATATGCACGTAGGCACAAGAATCCACAGCCTATTGGACCACATGATGAGTGCTTGTCTTTCATGCTCTGGAGCTGTTCTTGTGTGCGTAGGCTGCAATTTTAACCAATGTCAAGGTCCCCTGGGTGAGAGACAAACATATTTTAATATATAACTAAAAATTGGCATGAACAGCAATAACTTCTGTAAGGAGGCAAGCAAACTTATGTACAGGGAAGAGTTCATAATCAATAATATCAATAATATCATACAGCAAATACACAAGCTCCTGCTCTCTCTGTTTATGTGAGCACAAAGATAAGTCAGCACATACACCCAGAACGAGCAGGTATGGAAAAGTACTGCCCACGTCAGGCTGGGCTGGATGTAAACTATATTTTAGTAGCTGATTCTTTTTTAGGTGTGTTTTCAGCACTGTGACATCTCATCCCAAAGTCAAGAAATTTTTATTGCAAAGTTCTCATGGATTTCTTATGTTAACCTCCTTCAACTTTTTCTCTGGCCTTCTGACAAAGAATGGATCTGGCATGTATAGGAAAAATCTCAAGGGTTACTGGTCTTTGCTTCCAAAAGGAGTCAGAGTTAGATAAGGAAGAAAAGTAAAAGAAAGTTATAGACCAAGAAATTAGGAAGCAAATACACCAGTGCAGAATATTTCCTCATGGGCTATTGACAAGGGACACAGAGAAGGGAGTGATCATCCTGTCAGGTCAATGAGATGGAAGACTCAGGGAACTCACTCAAATTTATGAGGACCCATGTAAGATGCTAAGCACGACTTGCATTTGGATATTAGTTTGCAGAGAAGTGATGCTTCCCTTCCCAACACAGGCCTCACAGAATAGTAATAAGGAAACCTTAAGGACTGGAACCAACTTTGGGTTATTTTATTAGTGTATGTGGTTATCAGGGAAAGCTTAGCACTGGGGATCCTGTTACCCATCACTGCTTCCTAGTCATTACTCCCAGCTTATGAGAGGAGAGTGCACTTCCCTCCTGGGGGACTCCAGATAATTGTTGATTTGGAGAGTGGAGATGAGTGGCAATGCTGAACCATGTGTGGACACACACACACACACACGCAGTGCCAGGCTTCACTCCCCATGTTTTAATGTAGATGCTTCAAGAAGAGATCAAGTCATTGATTTCTCTCTCCAGGATGAACCCTAAAGAATAGGTAGGCACTGACACACAATTTGTTTCTCTGTCTTTCTGATAGCAAATAAATGAAGCAGCACTGAGTGTGGTGCTGAAGCCACTCACTGACCATAAAGCACCCCCTAGCACACAGTGCACCACAAAGAAGGGGGTATTGTAGCATTAACTCTTACTTGCTCACAGGAAAACAAGCCTCAGCTGAAACTGGAGTCACTTAGTACCTTCTCCCAGTCTAAGCTAAAGACACCAGTATTTAATGAAGACATTGGAAGGCAGGAAAGTCTAAAACTTGGCACATCTGACACACCTGTCCTTATTTGCATTCCTTAGAGAGGAAGGAACCACTAGTAAAGTTTAACCTAAAACTTGTTAAACTTATTTGTAGCTCTCCATGTAGAACAGACTCCAGGAAAAGTTTCTGTAGGTGCAGAGATGGGTGAAAAGGTTGAAACAGTTTATTTGTGCAAACTCTGGGAGTACAGGCAAGTGCATTGTAGCTTAATCTGCAGCTCACTGTGTAGCTCAGTGACTTTATGGACATCACCCAGGACAAGAAATTTTATTTCCTTTCTGGACTGAGCAATGAATACCTGAGTCCAATCTGCTACAGCAGCTCAGCTGATGAGTGATTTCATTTCTGGTGGCCATTCTGCCATAGACATACTGCTCATCCCACCACTGTTTTAAAGGAGGGGGAATTGGGACATGTGAAAGTAAGAGGGGAAGAAGAAGTGTTTGTTGGTACTCACAACCCCTGTGGACATTGGAGTATTGGCTCATCTATGGTTCTTCACTGGGAGAGGGAGCAGGCTTTTTCCTTCCCAGATTAGATGAGCACTGCTCAGTCCAAAGAAAATGATCCGATTTTAAGAATGTCAGGGAAGTAAGCCATTTCTTCTTATGGCAGTGCTCCATTCCCTATATTTAACCTCCACTTATGGGCATCAAAGCAGCAATGACCTTCTTCTGTCACTAGCACCTCTCAGCATGTCCCGGGGCCACTTTGGCTCTCAATGAAAGGGAAATCAGCTCTAAGTGCTCTCCAGGAAGGCCCCGGGAAGCTCGGATGTTGCCAAGGCTACATAGCTACTGGTGTCCAAACTGGCCCGAGTCTGTGTGGTAGGCATTGATCCATGCAGCACAGACATCTCCAGATGGGTAGGGCCCCCCCAGGGAACTCCTGTTGGAGGAATACTCACATATGCTGCAGTATCTCATGTAGGACTGCATGTGACCCTAATTGTGCCAGTGGTTCTTGTAAAATGCACAGGCAAGGGCCAATCCTCGGTTTCACAGGTGTGGTACAGGCCATTTAACTCTTGCAGAATATGTTCAAAACATGATGTCCAGCAAGACATTCACTTCTACAACTATGTCTGACAATATAGTCCTGTGTGTTGAAGTCTGCAGAGGGCTGGAATGTCTTGCAGCCCCATGATGGGAAAGCAGGTGTGATTCCTGCCAGTCCATCACAGCCAGCACCTCTTTAGGGACCCTGTAATGACAGGACAAGAAGGGAGGAAGGTTCTCCCACTGCCTTAATGCAAACAGCAAAGAAAGACTGAAAAACTGTGAAAAATCATTTGACAGCTTGTCTTTAATTACAGAGCATCAGTCCTGTGCATTGACCTGGACTAAACAGAGTGGTCCCTCTGGGGTACAAATGTCTCCTTTTCTCCACAGTTTGTCTGGGAGCCAGAAGGGATGCCAGTAAGTCATCAGAAAATACCATGTTCTCACACACCCAGAGGGGCCTTAATTTCCATAATAATATTGTTTTCTTCTTAATTATTAATAGTCTTCCTAGATGAATATAGTCTTTAAAAATGTATTAAGCAGAGCTGTTCTGTCCTGAAAGGAAGAATAATAGCAAAACTTCTTCTTATAGCTGCCTGAAGGTTTATCCCACAGTGAGATGTTTGAAGGAGAAAGAATAATCTAACAAATAAGGCATTGGGTAGAATCTTCAGGAGCCCCACTGCTGTCCTTGACTGTGCCGTGGGTGTCCACTGTCACCTCTGCTCCTCTCTGAATACCTGTGGTGCAGAACAAGATGTATTTGTCTGGCATGTACTTTCTTTTGAGGCTTTAATTTTCTTGCTTCTGACTGCAGAGAAGGCAGTGGTCCAGGGGATTGGTGTCACATGGGGAATTCAGCTGCTGTTGAAATCCATGTAGTAAAGTGAAGAAACATTGGTGCTGGTTAAGAGAGGGTCTGGGAAACCCATGTTACTGCATTTGGGAGGTGGGTATTTCTAGACATTTTTCAGGTGATCTTGGCTGTCATCAGTTGCTAAGATAATATTCCAGTGCTGTCATAAAAATAAAACTAAGCTCTAAAAGCCAAAAATCAATGTCTCCCATCTCCAGTCTCAGACCTGTTTATGTACACTTTGAGACAGAGGACACCTGATGGCAACCCTCTCCCTTATTATCCCCTACAAGTCCTTTAATGCCGAGATCCATGTGAGGCATCAGAGAGCCAGCACAAAGATTATCCCAAAGGGAATTATGTGCTGGCATTATTATTTATACCAGCTAGTAACATGGTAATTAGCTCCCAGATACCCCACAGAATATTGTCTGTGTGGTTCAGGTAGAGAAAGTAGGCAAAGAGCTTTAGCAATTTATCCCAGAGAGCACAAGGGCCAGGAGCAGAGCGGGAGCAGGGCTTGGATGAACCTGTGTGCATGCACTCCTCCGTGCTGGCTGTTCAGCAGTGCAGTTTGTCCCCTTAAGGAGAGCAGAATCTCCCACCAGGATTGTTTAAACTTTGCGAAACTCATCTATTCCAAATGACTACCCAAAATAATCATTTACATGCAACCAAGTATTGTCTCAGAAGTAATTTACTACTGATTACTCCTATAATGTGCATGCTACTTGTAGCAGCTGCACAGCATTACATGATAATCAGCCCTATGCTTCAGAGGGGAAACCTCAGTGGCTTGCCACAATCCAGCCTCTCTTGCCAGACAGAGATAATCTGATTATTCTGTAAGATTATTGTTTTTCCTCTGCAGAAAGTTCTGATGACCTCTTACTCCCAAGGATATCCATCATCCCAGCATGTGTGGAGCAGGCCACTAGATGGAAGTGTTTGCTCAGTAAGCTGAGATGACAATCTAAAGAAAAGAGGAGAAAGTCCTGGGTATCCTGGTTTGCTTTCTCTTTAGAAACATCTGCATTAGCAGCCCAGCTTTACCAGATTTCACCAGACTTGGTGAAAGACACCATTCACCAGTGGAGAGGGTGCGCCATCACTTTGATAGTGCGTTGTTTTATGACTTGCTGTTGAATAAAAAAAAAAAAAAAAAGAGAGAGAAATTACAACTTAAATCGAGGCTAAATACTAGATTGAAGCAGCCCCATAATAAGGAATCCAGCTCTGCAGAGTTCCTGCTGAGCTCAGTAGTTGTGAAAAATACAGCTGTTTCTTTAAGTACCTTAAAAATATTAAAGCAACCAGCCCTACCTTTTCGGTTTTAGGGACTACCTGTGGCATTTCTGGCCTGCCGTGTTTTCCTGGTACCTACTTAGGCCCCATTTTGCTGTAAGCTCAAAATTCTGGGGAAAATGAGCTTTTGTCTGATGATCAGGCAGTTTGGCTGGAGGAGAGCTGGCACAGCGACTGGCAGAGCTGCAGAGATGTGATGCCTCCCTGACCCCAGCTGTCCTGTGATGAAGGGGGTGACCTGGGGTGAATGCTGCCTTTGGCAGTGTGAGGGAGACTGATCTCAACAGGGAGGCTGAGCGTGGGGACACAGCCTGCCTGTCCCCCATGAGTGATGGAGGCTTCTCACATGCAGAGGGGGGACTTGCAGGCAGTGTGGCAGCTTGGCTGCTGCCTTCTAAGATGCTCGAGTGCTGCTAAACCTGTGTGCCACGAAGATTTCTTCCTCCAGGACGACTGAGAATGATAGAGGCTGCTTGCTTCTCTGAACGTGTGAAGGAGGGGGGCAGGTGGAGTTTCTTCACAGGCAGAGAGGGCAGATTTACCTGTAGATGGAGGCATTCATGCATGGGAAACCGGTGCTTTACCTCTGTGTTTCGTCTCCCAAGCGTTGCTACTTAATCGGAGGGCTCCAGCAGCAATAAATCCTCTGGTGTGCGGTCTCCTTGTGAGCTGCCTTACACAGAGGGGTTTCCAGGGCTGCTCCTGTGCCCAGCGCTGGCTGCCTGGCACTCACCACACCCACAGCTTCTCCCCATCGCCTCTCTGCGCCTGAGCTGTGAGCTGAGCACAGTGAGCTGGGTATAAGTGAATGTCAAAAGGATTGGATTAGTTTGGAGGATGTGGAACATCTCAGTGTACACAGGTATGGGTACTGCAGTACCCATAGTACCCAAGTGACAGCTCTGTAACCCCTTCCATGCAATCCACTGAAGAGGAGGACTGGATGCTGAGAGTTAAACAACGGGTTTCTGGCAGGAAGATATCATGGCATGCTTGAGAGAAGATGGGGAAGATGAAAATAAATGAATGTCCTTAATAGTACATGTCTTGGAATTAGAAGGAAGAAGTGTGTGTTAAGGGGAAAAACTACAGGATCTCAGTCATATGAACCTTAGCACTACTGCAAGCAGGGATTTATTGGGTTACCCTGTGGCATACAGGGACAACCTCACTGTTTTTACTGCCTTAAGGGCTGTTGCTTTTTGGGTAGCTCCTTCAAGAGAGCCTTTTGGGTGACTGAACTGGCCCTGTCATGGCAATGTCCTTGCCTCCCAGGCACTGAAGTTAAGCCAGGAGGTCAGAGCAGCCAGTTTTAGGAGACTGCAGCCTCTGGGCTTCTTCTCAGAGCTGATACACTGTCCTATTTCAGACAACAGAGAGGTGATGGGTTGGGATATAGCTAGCCAGCTAATAGTGACACTGCAGGGTAGTATTATGGATTAGTGCTTTTTTCTTTTCTCTACATGCTCCTGTAAGTCAAAGCAAACCTTAGGTTAGCCCTCTCAGTTTACATGATAGGAAATACTCATTAGTATATATTAATATAACCCTTTCCAAAAATTTATTTTTCCCCATGCTTTTTGCATTTTCATAGTATGGTCCTCAGTGGATTCACTCCTTCTTAGGGGCCCCACCTAAAAGCCAGTGCTGGAGGCTGCACAAAAGGAGTGCCTGTCTCTCCACACCACCTTCTGTGCCTCTCCATAGACCGTCTGCTGAAGCACGGAGGTGTCAGACCTCACACTTGCCGTGTTGGAAAGCGTTGTTGCTGGGGCCATCATGATCTGGTTCAAAATAGCAGAGCAAAGTACCCCTTGTTTTTCCCTCTCTGTATGTGTCAGAGTCCCCAAGGAGGAAGGTGCACCAGAATTGGAGGCCTGCAATACTTTGCTAGTGTTGGTTTTATTTTGCATGGTGCTGTAGTCACTGAAAAAGTCATAGCTGCTACCAGCAGAGCAACCCCTGCTGTAGGTGTGGAACAGTCCAGGAAAAGAGGAACCTGTAGTGCTCCTGTAGTGACTTCATCAGAGACTCATCACTGAGGGCCTTCCAGATGAAACTTTGTCCAAGGAGGAGAGTCCTGCCAAAGGTGCGTGTGGCCCAGCCACTGATTTATTCCAGCTGAAGATACACCCCGAATGATTATGTTTATTGTGCTTTTTCTGCTCCCCCAAAGTAAATCCCCTTGTTTTCTGAAACAGCAAGAATAATACTTAGTGCTTGCTAACTACTTTCCATGTTCAGTGTGCTATACAAATATTAACTAATGAATCTCATCATGACATAATTAAATCTTATTTTACAGTGATTGAATGTTATCTTACACTTTATACAATACTGTAATTACAAAGATAGGGGGAAAAAAGCCTAACAGATCTAAGAGTGAGAATGATTGACAGTATTATGGTTCTTCCCCCCCCCTTTCTTATATCCAATATGACTGGAGGATCTGGCAGAGTTTTCTGAAGGCCAGGACCTGTGAACAAATAAGAAGATGAGCAGATCCTAAACCATGTGATGGTTAATTAGTTTTGAAAGAGTTTTTTCAATGGTAATTTTTTACCAAATTTCTGAGATGTCAACACCAGTCTGACCTAGCTTTCTCTCTGAAGGAGCCACAACTAAATGCAGACAGCAAAGGGTACTCCTTCCCTTGACCCTGACTCCTGAGGAGGGTTTGTTAACTGAGGAGAGCACAGCTCCATCCTGGCATCCTTGGCTCCACATTCACACTCTGTGTATTGGACAGCCCACCTCCCTCTCTCCAGGACCTGCCACACACCTCTGCAGCTCCTGGCCCTGCACTCCTTGACCTCACAGAAATCCTGGAAAGATGGATGCATGGGTTCCATGCAAGGAAATGTGGATCAGGACACTCAGACTCTCTAGGTGCTGCTGTGTGGGGTGGCCTGGTGGCTGGGCCCATCCATGTGAGGTGACCAAGGCAGCATGTGTTTGCAGAGTCCTTCCTGCATGCTGCTCCCTGGGCTGGGGCTGGGGATAAAGGTGGGAGAGGAGTAGAGAAGATGGTGCATCAGAGGAAATGACAGACTGTAACATGGGATCACCCTCTTACAGCCTGCTCCGTGTTATGTGCTGTCTGTCATAAAGACAACGGTTCACTATGAGGGGTTATGAAACTGCTTTCCAAAGGGAATGCTTTCCTTTCTTATCTCTCCTGCCCTGCTTGCCAGGAATAAAGCTCTTCTGAAGCTCCCCTCAGGACACAAGGCAATCTACGCTGGCACAGAGCAGGCAGGGCAAATTACAGTTGCCAGGGCAGAGTATTTGCTCTGAAGTGCCCTGCATGTGAAATACAAAGACAGGCTACAAGCTCTTCTCACCAGGACAGCAAACCTGGGGGCTCCTTGCAAATAAAGCAGCTCCACAAAGCCAGAGGGCCAGGCTCTGCTCAACACAAGGACACAAGAAAGAGAATATCTGACTCCAGAAAGCCATCTGGATAGGCAGAAAACTGCTCTGCTGTGCTCCAAGTATCCAGCTCTCCCAGGAGAGCAAGGGATTTCTGAGCTGCTGAGGGCTGATGTGACTTCCACTGCCAGAGCTTCTAGAGACCCACAAGAGTGTGTTGGCAGCTGTTTTGTGATGGTCAAAAAGGTACATCAGCAGATCAGGCATGTGGTAGGCAATGTTTGCCAGAAAAGTGAAATAAGGACACACACACGTGCTTGTGGGAGACAAAAGGACTAACTTGGTCTATGACAGGAATGTTGATAAGAGGAAAAGCTCTAGAAGGGAGGATATAGAGAGGATGCTGAGTGCGATCAAACGGGATTGAAAGCAACAAAGTGTGAGGAAGTAACTCAAAAATTTACTCACGCAAAACCCAGTCTAAGACTTCACTGAAAAACAAGTGACAAGTAGCAAACAGGGGAAGCAGGCAGACAAGCCCTGGATGGCTCTCTGCTTCATGGGCCAGCCCTCCTCTGCAGGGTGGTAAGTGGTCAGCCTCTATCCCTGGGACACTCCAGGCATGGCTGGTGAAGGCAAGAGACAGTGCCCATCAGATCTGTTCCAAAAGCAGAAGAGGTCCAGATGCATCAGGCCAACATCCAGAGGGACAAAGTGGGAGTAAGAGGAGCCTATGCAGCTGTCCTGATGCTAGGAGCAGACCAAACCTCATTCAGGGCTTAGGTATCCCCATGTGCCATAGATTTAGTTAGATTCTGTGATGTGCTGATGAAGGGGCAGTAGCAATGTTCCTAGGTGGGGTAAAAAGGGGTGAAGGTCATTGCAGTGCTATCCAAGATGGTGAATCAAGATTTTTCTCTATATCTAAGAACAAAGCCATAAAAGTCTTGGCATTTTTGCATGCCTGTTCTGCAGTGGATTAGTACTGGCAAAGTTTTTGTTATCCTGTTAACTCTAGTGTTTTGGGTTTGGTTTTCGTTAATTGTTGTTGTTGCTGTTTTTAGCCATAAATATCTGAGTTATAACTGTTAATATCTGCTCCTGCTTGCCATGGACCTGTAGACAGCCCAGGTGCAGTGCAAACCCTGTGGCAGGACATTTGCTGCAGGAGGGGTGCATTGGGCATGCTTAGGGCCACTTTAAGCACCTTTTCCATAGGCTGTAAGTCCCCCAACATGTGCCTCCAGGAGCTCCAGGATATCTTGGTGTGGCTTTCCACTAACACTACATGCACAGCATGGCAAGGGAGGGTGTCTGAGCTCCAGCTTCCTCCAGCTTTGTGTTGGTCTGTGCTTGCAGGCTGTGTGTGAGCAGTGAATCTGCCTGTAACAGTGTCCTGGGAGTGGCCCTCCAGAGGTGCTGTGGATTTAGATGGAGCACCAGCTGTGTAACTAGTCTGGCACAGGCAGAAAGCATGCAAGTCATGAGCTTGCTGCATTTAAAATGATTTGAGTCCATCCCTAATGCTGCAGCACAAGCACAACCATTCACACTAATCTCTTGTCAGGAGGTGAGTTTGCTTTGTTGTGCTGAGTTAATGGGGAAGCAGAGATTGCATGGGAAAGAGATGCCACCCGAGTCTGCAGGTACAGGGACACAGAGAGGAAGGCTATGACCTCTCTCTCACCTGGGCTGTGGGCTTTCTCCTTGGGTCCCCCTTCCCTCTGCAGCAAAAGCTCTGCATGATTATGAAACTGTGGCAGCAGACAAAAAACGCTGACTGAGGAAGGGAAGCATAGTGGGCAGTCACATATGATCACAGTTAATCCCTTGTACATTTTCCCCAGTGAGAGTCTGTGGCTATCAAAGAGCATTACAAGTTGCCACAGGCTGTTTGTGGGGTGCAGAGCAGGGATCAGTCTGGGTAAGACCAACATTGCTGCCCTGCTAGGGATCATTCTGTATTGCCTAATGAAGGACAGGGTAGGAGCTCGTGCATGGATTAGCTGCAACCCCTCTGTTGACCTGTGCTATCCCACAGAGACGATATTGCAATAAATAATCACGCACATCAGTGCATAAACATGCTGCCTTTGCTCTCCCCAGGTCCTATTCCAGTGGAGCAAGCATTGTGTATTCCACACCAAGCTAATCATGGGGAGGAAATTTGCTGCAGACTGGAATCTCATCAAAGCAAACAACAGCAATCTCAATGAATTGCAGCAACCCAAGTGTCTGCTTTAATCACTCACTCATGTGTTTCCTTTAGTAAAACAAAAGAAAACACAACACATGTAAACTTGATTGCTCTTAAATGAACAGTTTAATCCTGGCACAGCTCTTGCTTGTCTACAGAAGGAAGAGGGTTGACTTTACTGGCTTCAAGATGCAGCAGCACTGCTGTGTGTGTTGCATGGTGAGGGTAAAAAAGATGCTAAGCAAGGGAGGGTAGTGATGCTGGGTTTTATGAGATTTTTAAATTTGGTGTTGGAGAGATTAAAAAAAGTCATACTATAAGCAGAATGGACTAGTGCTTTGGAAATCAGGGAGTGTGTAACTGGGTGCCACAGTGGATGGTACATTTGCAGACCTTGGGTAATGCTAAGGAGTCACCAACCTTTTCCTTCTGGAAGTAACAATTAAGGCTGCTATAGAGAGAGAGATTTTGAAACAATAGAACCCGCTGCCCAAGACAATCTAGCACATATAGGTTAGCTCCTCAAGCCAAAGAAGGGTTGCACCATGAGTACTCCTTTAGGCTAGAAACCTGCTGTTTCTACTGCTGGGGTAAATGGGAAGATTTCTACTTAAACAGTATTTATACTTTTTTCTGCGTGGAACTTTGGTTGGTTTTCATTCACTTATGGTGGTGCTGTACTTCACCTCATTTGAGAAATAAATGCACAAATCCATTCCATCACCCTCTCCTCCTCTTCTTGCCGCAAAAATCCAGAGCACCTCCATTTTAAGCAAGTAGAAGCTGCACTTTTTGTTTCAACAGTGTGTAATCGACCCATACATTATTTCATTTGCTATTTTTTCCCACTTAACCAACATTCCTCACTTTCCACAACCCTGAAAATTATTTGGTTTGATTCAGGATTATGTTAATAGATTTACCCCAGGGCACTGGCATTGATCCTAGTGGCATAATGCCTGATTTACGTCCTGTGTTAGATCAGAACCAAGCATGCCACCTCAAATCCTAAATCATTTTCTCACTTTCATATTGTAATATTGATCTGTCCATTGCAAAGCTGCCCAGGCATTCATCTTGTTATCAGATTCTTACAGGAGCACAAGACTATGCTCAGTCAATGATTGCTCAATAAATGCTCTATTTTTAAGCAAAAAATCCTCAACAAACCACTCAAAAGCAAACAAACAAAAAGAGTTAATCCTTAGACTGGACTGCAAAACCAAGCTGAGTTAATAAACTGTAAAATGGAGTGGAGCAATGGGGCCAGTTTTCCCTATATTCATGTTGAGTTTTAATTAGTGTTTTACCCTGGGATAAAGCCCCTGAACTCAGCAGAGCTTGCTGCTAAATAAGACGTTTCTGAGCTATAAAGAGGCCTGCCATCCCACCATGAAGCTCTCAGTGCAGATGAGCACTTGTGTCCCTTGGCCACTTGCGTTAGGGAATGAGGAATGTGGGTTTATGGAGCGTGAGTGGTATTGGTCCATCCAGGGGAATACTCCCTTTTTTAACCTGAAACTCTAAGGATCCCACTAGCTTACAAAAAAGTTTCTTAGGTTTAAGCAATTTGAGCATGATAGAAACCCTCTCCAAGTAGCTGAAGCAGCCCAGTGCAGGTGCTGAGAGTCCTGTTGAGAGGCAGCCCGTAGGAAGGAACTTGGCATCACTTCTGCTCTTGGGCAATTTGCATTGAAATATGGGAATGAACCCCCCCGTCCACATCCAACCATATCAGGATTGATGCTAAGTAACACCCAGTACACAGCAAGTTTAATGTCCTCATAGCTTCTCTCTCATCCTCACTTCTGGGTTTTCTTGTGTCTTTGATCAATGCAGTATTTCATCTTAGCCAGACTCCTTTACATTTTCTAAATGTTTATCCTGGCAGGTCTAGCAGTCCTCATAGTAGGTGGTGAATCAGCTTGTTTATTGCTGAGCCTTTGGGAGAAGGTGGGATAATAATTTAAGATATTTTTGATGAAATACAGTTTTAGCAGAATGGGACACATTAGCTACACTTACAATAGTGAACCAAACAGTGCCCAGAAACACTCTTGGGTGTTGGCTATTGTTTGCTGTTGTGTTGGAGCCTTCTCAGGCACACTGCTGGCCCATGCCAGCTCATGTTTGCCTGTAGGATTTCTGGGCATGGTTTGGGAACTGGATCATTTCACAGACGCCTCCCCAGTGGCAGTTTGTACATTGCCTTTCTCTGAATATTTGGCAGCTCCGGGCTGCTCCATGGACTTGGCATAAGAAGTGTGTTCAAAGAAGGGCAGTGAAACTGGTGAAGGGTTTTGAGCACAAGACTTACAAGGAGCAGCTGAGGGAGCGGCGTTGGTTTAGCCTGGAGAAGCTCAAGGGGGAATCCTATAACTCTCTACAATTACCTGAAAGGAGGTTGTAGCCAGTCAGTCTTTTCTCCCAGTTGACAAGTTGACAGGACAAGAGGAAATGACCTCAAGTTTCACCAGGGAATATTTAGATTATGTATTAGGAAATTCTCCATCGAGAAATGCACCAGACAGTAATGGACAGAAATGGATCCCTCAGCTCTAAGGCTGTTACAAGAGTGTTAAAAAAATCCTAACTTTGTTGAAAGGATGTTATTACACACCAAGAAATTGGTGCTTAGTTCTTGGCCACCTCATGCCTGTTCCTCCCAAACTGCCAGTCCCACTCCACCCATGTCACTCTTTAGATGGGAAACCTTGTGACAACATGCTGGTAGCAGCAACAAAGCTGAAAGAAGTAGAAACCTAATCCTGGCCTGTTGGTCCCATGCCTACCTCCCAGCATAAATAAACATGCAGGTCCCCTGGTATTCACCATGTCTTTTTTTCCCATGAAGTCTGCTACAGCAGTAAAGACACAAGTGCAGAAAGAAAAGCAGTTTTTATAAATAAGAGAATTTATCACAATTGGGTGGTCTAAATTTCTTCTACGTTCCCATGCTACTCATAGGGAAGGGTTAAGACTTCTAAGAAATTATTCTGGGGTCCTAAATAAGGTGTGGAGCCACTCAACATGAAGTACCAACTGCCAAGAAATGTATAACTCACATGCCTATGGCCAAGTGTTGCCACCAGTTCTCACCCTGTCACAGACCTCTCAGCTCCACCCCAAGCTCTGAGATGACCTCTGAGATGGCCAAGGCAGTCACAGCAAGTCATTTAACAAGTCACATGCCCATCTCAAGCAAAAGAGCTGAATGAACAGAGGCCTTTGTTGCACCAGCCCCTTGTGCCAACATGCACGACTGGTCAGGGCAGCACAGAAACCTCAGAGCCAAAACCTGCCCAGAAATGCAGGGACTGTCATTTCCATTGCTTCAGTGAGACTGATTTCATGCTGCATTACCTTTTAACATGCTGCAGATGTAATTTGAAGTACCTGTGCCATTTGCTTTGTACTCCACTCCACACATGTGTTACAAAGTAGGTTATTTTGCTGAGGGTTTTGAGAACACCGTGGTTACAGCAGTGCTCCCATTTGAGTAGCACCTAGTGCATGGTGTATAATATATCATCAAAAAGTCTTGGCAATCCCTTTTCATTAGTGGGAATAAATGCTCGGCACTGCATCAATCTTCTGCTCCCTCTCCTCTTCCTCTAGGAATGCCAAGTCACTTTAAAGACACATTAAATTGCCAGAAGACTCTCAAAGAAAGCCAGTCAGCTTGCTGCTCGTTTGGATAAAGTTAATTACAGCAAAGATTAAAATCTGGGATTCTTGTGGTAGTGGTGTTGAGACTTACAGAATCACATTGTCCCCGGTGTGAAAAATGTGAAATGATAAATTCATGTTCTTATGGTAAATGATAAATTGAAAACTATAAAATACTGTATATGTGCATGTGATGAATGTGGATGTGAGCTACAGAGTGTCTCATAACCTCATGATGAAACAAAAGGCAGGTACCACCCTAGATCGTCTTGTCCAGAGATAGAAAGAGGGTGAATGGAAGACTTTGGGAGAGAGCTCTGTCGAGATAAGCAATCAGGGGACCATCAACGCAGCCGGCCAACACCCCACCGGGCCCCTGAGAAAGCCATCAACAATATCTCAACCGTTCATCAGCCATGAAGATCCATAGAAACTGGACATTAACATATGAACTGGGAGAAAGAACTCTTTTCAGCCTGGCCGGAGACACCCATGGACTTGAATAGCTAACACGAACACAAAGGGAAATATGGGGAAATATTGCCAAGGGCAGAATAAAATGTATATAAACCAAGACCCGAAACGGGCAAATTCTTGAACCATAAGGGAGGCAGCAGACGGCCAGGTCTGTGTCTCACGGTTCACCCTTGGCATTTTCCTGGGTAAAATCGTCAAGTATCTCCGCTGTTGGTGGGTCTACCGAAATTCTGTGATTCAATCGTTTGTTTTAATAAACCAAATTATTTTAATTGGAATATTGCATTGGCATTTATAACACTGGGGAGCTGCCTGCCAGCTCTCCTTTCTCCCTCGCTCTTCCTGTATGTGTGCCTTTTCTCTGTTCATTGAGGTGTATCTGATCGTGGGCTGAGCTGTGGGGGCTGTGATGCCTGCTGCTGGTACCTCACACTACTGAGAGAGGTGTGGAGGTGCCCATCCCCATCAGCACTGCATCTTTTCTTGGTTGCTGCCTTGACTTAGGACAATGGGGCTTTCCAAGCAGAGACAGTATGTCCTGGGACTGATGGTGCATGGAAGTGGGAGGAAGGGCAGCCTCCACAGACATCTAGTGTTACTTATGAGGTTCTCCTGAGTTTGTGGCTTCTGGCTGGGACCATGACCACTCTGGACGAGCAGCGTAGCTACTGCCTGTAGAGTTCTTGTCTTTTTTGTTTGTTATGGTACCTAACACCTCTCTTTCTCCAGCCAAGGTTTCCATTCATAAAACCAAGATCAGTAACAAAAGGTAAGTAAGAAGGATTTGTCATGCCAGAGAATGCTGAGGTCTGTCACATGGGCTAGCTGTGTGTGCTCTTTAACTGTTTCTTTTGCATCTCTCTCAGTTGGGATGGAAATATTTTGAGGAAATGTTTAGAGGGGAGGAGAGAGAATAAGCTTGTTCTGTGCTTACACGGTGTCCTTGCCCCTTTCCTGGACTTTTAGTGTGCTTTTGGTGTGAGAGGTGTCAGAAAGATGAAAGCAATACAGTGCTGCGGAGACACGTGAAGGCCCTGCACCCTAGCAATGTCCAGACAAGCCACAGAAAGTAAATTTCCTCTGTTTTAGAGGAATAGTATTTCAATGCCTTTATAAAAGATTACAAAAATGTGAGTATTTATCAAGTTGGAGAATACAAGAACACAGTCACAAATGTATTTTGGCTTAGTTGATCAAAAGATGTTAATGACTGATTTTCACTGAGCAGCAAGAATAATTTTTTTTAGAAAATACATAAAAATTTCAAAAATTCGGACCAGAATTTTCTGAAAAATTAATAACTGGGAATGTCCCTTCAAATCAGGGCTGACTGGTTTAACAGCATATGGGATTTGGCATCCTACCTAAGGAGTATAGGATGTAGGAGTATGGGTCATACGAAGACAATCTGGATCAGTGTGCTGGCACATATGTAATGTATCTGGAGGTTTTACATATTCTTGCAAAATTTGTTAAAAGTATATTCTTGACTTAATACATCCATTGCCCTGAAGTGCCATTCTCTTTATTTAAGGATATTTCATGGAGGCCCTGTGCAGATTAGCTGCCTGCAAGCTCCTTATTTCTGCATTTCTCTCAGCCATATTTAAATTGACTTTTTTGAGGTAACCTCATGCCATGAAAACAAACTCTGTGCCTCAGTATGCATGTGTACGAGAGTGGGGCTGCTCAGGGTCCTGGTGGTAAGAAGGCAAGAAGGAGGAAACAATACTGAAGCAGAATCACTTTCATGCTGCCTAAAGCCATACTTGTTCTTTGATGGTGTTATAGGTTGACACAGTCTGGTTTTTCAAAGTGGAAATAGTTCCCTGTCAGGACCTTAGAATGTTCTGAGACAGACACCTATCAGAGTTCATCTTTGAATACTGACATATTGTTAGACCATTGAGGAAGCTAGATGCGACTTTGAAGAATACCCATATAAAATTCGGAGGGTGAGCAGGTCTTCCCTTCCCTCCCGATCACTCGAGCAGGTGACATCGAGCCGGGCCGTTCCCTCAGGACGGTCCAGGCCGGGCCGTTCCCTCAGGACAGCCCAGGCCAGCCCGGCTCTGCCGCTCCCCTCCCCTTGGAGGGCTCAGGGCTGGCCGAGC